>PVIA01001166.1:0-309097 GCA_004024845.1 Tonatia bakeri | reverse complement strand
AACAGTGTGGAAGAAACATAAAAACAAATATGTAATTTGATGTAATTCATCTTATGATGGACATATCAGCAAGGCACGAAGGGAACATAGCAGAAGAAGCACCTAATTGAGCTGGGGGAGTCATGGAAGGTTTTCAGAGGAAGTGAATTGAATATTTGACCTGACTGTTGAAGAAAAAGCAGGAAGAGAATTTTAAGTAAAGGGAACAGCAAAGGCAGGGAAGAAGGAAAAAGCATGTTTTTCCTAAAAGCATAATGATACACTCTTCCCCCAAATATCAGTCAATTAAAGGGTGTTTTTTGACTTCCAGCCAAGATGGAGGCATAGGTGGATGCACCGTACCTCCACGCACAACCAAGATAGGAACAACAACCATTTAGAAGCAGAATAACATCCAGAACTGACAGAAAATTGATTTAAATGGAAGTCGGACAACCAAGAAGTTGAAATAGACCTGTTCATCCAGACCGGTAGGAGGGGCGGAGTCAGGCAGCTGGGCGCGGTCACAGTGCAGAGAGCAGAGTTGGGTCTGGGCGCATAAGGCATCCAAGGGTGTGTAAGGGATCTGGGGAGTGCAAGATCGCAGCGAGTGGACCCTGAGTGCGCTTGCGGCAGCTGGCAGGCCCCAGCAGAGGAGTGGCACCGGGCAGATCCAGTGAGGCGGCGATTGTAAAGCAAGGCAGTGTGTGCAACTCAGGATCCCAGCACTGGGAAATAGAGCCTTTGGACACTGATTGCGGACGCCTGTGGAAGTTGAGGTGCAGGGAGAGACACCCAGCCTCACAGGAGAGATCCTTGTAGGGTCCCATGGCGTGCACAAGCCCACCCACACGGGAATTGGCACCAGAGGGGCCCAGTTTGCTTGGGGGAAGCAGCAGGAAGGACTGAGGTCCCACAAAGAACAGAGCAACCGCCATTATTCCCTCTCAACCCTGCCCTCACATACAACGTCACAACCCAGCAATGGGGTGCCTCACCCTGCTGAACACCTAAGGCTCCGCCCCCTACTGTAGCGACCAGACCAAAAAAAAAAAAAACAGAGAGAGAGATGGCTCAAACAGAAGAAATCAAAGCCCCAGAACTCATCCTTTTAAGCAACCGAGAAATAGCCAACCTATCAGATGCACAATTCAAAACATTGGTGATCAGGAAGCTCATGGAATTGGTTGATTTTGGTCACAAATTAGTTGAACAAATGCAGGCTACGATAAGAGAAATGAAGGAAAATGCACAGGGAATCAATAGTGATGGGAAGGAAACTGGGTCTCAAAACAATAGAGTGGACCAGAAAGAAGAAAGAAACAACCAAACAGGAAAGAATGGAGAAATAAGAATTCAAAAAAATGAGAAGAAACTTAGGAACCTTCAGGACATCTTTAAACGTTCCAACATCCGAATTATAGGTTTACCAGAAGGGGAAGAGGAAGAGCAAGATATTGAAAACTTATTTGAAAACATAATGAAAAAGAACTTCCCCATTCTGGCAAAGGAAATAGACTTCCAGGAAGTCCAGAAAGCTCAGAGAGTCCCAAAGAAATTGGACCCAAGAAGGAACACACCAAGGCACACCGTAATTACATTAGTCAAGGTAAAAATGAAGGAGAGAATCCTAGAAGCAGCAAGAGATAAGGGGACAGTAACCCACAAAGGAATTTCCATCAGACTGTCAGCTGATTTCTCAAAAGAGACTTTACAGGCAAGAAGGGGCTGGCAAGAAATATTCCAAGTCATGAAAGACAAGGACCTACATCCCAGATTGCTCTATCCAGCAAAGCTTTCATTTAGAATGGAAGGGCAGATAAAGTGCTTCTCAGATAAGGTCAAGTTAAAGGAGTTCATCATCACCAAGCCCTTATTTTATGAAATGTTAAAGGGACTTATCTAAGAAGATAAAAAAAAACCACGTATGGTAAAATGACAGCAAACTCACAATTATTAACAATCACACCTAAAACAAAACCAAAAGAAACTAAGCAAACAACCAGAACAGGAACAGAACCACAGAAATGGAGATCACATGGAGAGTTATCAACAGGGGAGTGGGGTGGGGAGAGAGGGGGTAAAGGTACAGAGAATAAGTAGCATAGATGGTAGGTAGAAAATAGACAGGGGGAGGGCAAGAATAGTGTGGAAAATGTAGAAGCTAAAGAACTTATGACACATGAACTAAAGGGGGGTAATGTGAGTGGGAGGGGGTGGGCAGGGTGGAGGGGAGTGAAGGGAGGAAATGGGACAACTGTAATAGCATAATCAATAAAATGTATTTTAAAAAAGGGTGTTTTTTAATAAGTCTGGATCTTAGAGATCATCTTTGTAGTAAATTTTTATTTTATGCTTCAAGAGAACAAACCAGCTTTTTATTACCAATCGATCAGTGTGGTACAGTTAAGATTGACGGTGCTTCCCCAAATTCTCAGATGATAAATATGGTCTCTTTAAAGCACCGCTTCCCAGGTTCCCTGGAGTTTCTTATTCAGTGGGTCTGAGATAAAGCCAAGAACTCATGACATATAACAAGTTTCCCAGGAGATTCATCAGAGAAGTCTAGCGAACACTGAGTTACCTTGGGCCCTGAAGTTCAGCATTCCTCCCACAAATCTCTGCAGCAGAGTGGGACTCCAGTAGAACATTAAGCCTCCTGGTCAGTTAACAATGAAGTTGCATGAATCACTGTAATTTCATCAGACAATGTGACTTGTGAAGTCAGCAACCTTGTACCACATTTGTCTTTTTTGGCCCAGTGCCTGGCACTTTCCCTACAGGGTCCTACCTAATCCCCTCAACAATCCTGCAAGGTAGATATTTTCTACATTGTACAGATTTAGAAACCAAAACTCAAGAGATTTTGGAAACTTGTAGGTCATGTAGCTTACAGTAAGTAGCTAAGTTAGAATTTGAAACCAAATCTATCTGAATTCAGAGCCCTTGCTCTCCCCATTATCCTGACTTCTGGAAGGGTCTACAGTAGATTCTGTCCTCCCAGAGTCCGTCAATGTGAATGACTAGCCATAGTTGAAGTCTGCAAGTCTTGACTCAGGATCTTTCCATTTTAGGTTGACCTTTCACTGACCTTTTCCCCCCACCCCACCTACTTCACCGCAAGAGGCCATCCTGTTTGTTCTTTGCCACCCTGCTGCAATTTTCCACCTGGATTATTTGTGGCTATAACAAGCAAGGCCACACCAATGTCTGGCATTAAAAGAAGCATGAGCCTTCATTCCTGAGGTAATGAGACCTTTTTTTCCAAGTTCCTTCCTCTAAAGTTCATGAACTTAATAAAAAATAAAATAAGAACAGCTCTATTACAGCCCAGACCTCTGCTGCAGGAAGCCAGGGCTGATTAGGTAAAGGCACTGGCTGGATGAAAAAGAACACATATTCGTAGATCAGCTCCGGTCTTTATGTTCTAGCAACGAGATTCATAGAAAGCCACAGGGGGAGGCACCACAGCCTGTATCTGAGCTTTTGGGTTACACACTGCAGGTGACACACATGTCACAAAGGGCAAAGTGGACCTTGACAAAGAGATATTTACATTCTCCTCCCCTCCCCTTGGCAGTAGAGCTTCGGAGAAACCTAACAGTCAACTCTTTGAAGGGATTGGAGAGTTGCATTCATATTCAAATCCTACGCATCATGACCACCTAGAACTGTGTGGAAAACCAATAGCTGAGTGAAAGGAGTGACCCCAGGCTCTGGCCACATGGCCATCTTGCTCTTCAATGTCCATTGCCATAGGCTTCTGCAACCACTCAGCAGTAGCCCCAGAGTGGCCTTTGTCATCCTCTAAATGGCTCCCTCCCTAAGACTCTTAAAGCCCACTATTCCCCTCTAGGACCCCCAACTCCTACCAATTCATTGTCGCAATTGCTGCTCTAAGGTCCCACTGGGCAGCCCATAAATTTGACTTACCCATCCATGAATCCCCTGCTAACATTCATGTACATATGTAGAAGACATGTTCCTAGTGTCAATCATACTCCAAGCATGAGAGGTTCACCTTACACAAGATCTACCATTACTTTCACAGACCAGTCTCACCTCTCTTCCTGCCCAAACTTGCCATCCTCTCACCAACCTACAGGCTCTGCATTCTGCTCCACATAGTCACTCATCCTCTCTATTTAAGCTGCCCAACCACTGGAGACGTTTGCCCAAGTTTGTTGTATTGCAAAAGAACAGAATTAGCAAACTCTGCCTTAGCTTCAATTTCTGCATCATAAGAATACAATAGTAAATGTAGAAGGAAAAAAATCTAAAACCCAAATACACTGTGAAACACAGTGGGTATTCAGTAGATACCACCACTACCACCCAACTGATGTTAGAAGTCAGGCAGGTGTACATTTGAATTCCCACAATCTATTATTCAGTTTGTTGTGTGCCCCAAGACACACTCCCCTCCTC
The DNA here is from genome assembly GCA_004024845.1 of Tonatia bakeri. Lineage (NCBI taxonomy): Eukaryota > Metazoa > Chordata > Mammalia > Chiroptera > Phyllostomidae > Tonatia > Tonatia bakeri. Next base: position 304,690 of record PVIA01001166.1, on the reverse strand, counting down.
TGTAAACTGAAGGCAGTAAAACAGCAAATTCTTAGGGTGGTAAAGAGGATTTAGAAGCAAAGATGTCAACAACCCATTAATTAGTTCCATTGTGCCTTGCCTAAATGAACGTGGTATGTCTGGGCTTCAGATCCCACACCGTTGTCTCAGTTCGAGGTGGTTTTCTGATCAGCAGCTTCTCCCTGTTGGATCAGAGGCACTCCGCTGACGACAGGTTTAAGACCTGCTAGGCTCCTAGAACTTGCGCCATTGCCTCCCAATTCTCAGCTAAGACCATTGAAAAGATTGCGGAGAGATTCGGAACATAACAATCAGGAGGCCCCAAAGCCTGGGAGGTTTTGTGCAAGGGAAATGTAACATTGCAGTGCCTAGAGCTCAGTGCTCCCAGCCCTGGGACCCCCATCGCAGATGTGGTGGGCAGCAGTGATGAGGAGTGTGCTGCATTTCCTATGAATTAAGCCACGGAGCTGGGAGAACAATGTCATCATTGATGGGGAAAGGTCGCTGAAATTCCAAGGACACTTGAGGCCTTTCACTGGGCTGAGACAGAGATGCCTAATATTAATCCTACGTAATATGAGTCTCTGACCACTCACTTTCTGAGGGGTCTGTTGGCAGCTCAATCGGCCATTCACTGTGATTCAGTGCATCCTCAAGGAAGTGATTTAGAGGGGAGAAACTCTCTCTTTTTTTAATCTATGATCCAAAGCTCCCCCAAAATATATTAGACCAGGCCATTCTGATTCTTGGGGGAAAAGATGCTTTGCTCCACTGAAGACTTTTTTAATTTTTCTTTGTGGTTGGGGTGGAGGGTGGGAACCCAACCTCCAGGCACAGTCAAATCAGTGTTCTTTCATTTATTCAATACACAGTAATGGGGCACAGAATATAACTAACGTACTGGATAGTTAGCTGCCTTCCTGATGGTGCTTTCTAACCCATGACCTTGTATCTAAGTCCCGTCTCTTTGCATACCCATTTTATACTGGTGCTTTCAAATTCATTCATTTATTCAACCAGTACTTAATGAGCACTTTATCTATTCTTAACACTGTAGTAAGGGATACAATGGAAAATGAGATAGAGCCATTCTCTCCCCTCATGCAGTTTACAACTAATTGGAAAGTAAAGCCATGTCTTTCTTTATTACGATTAAGTATAATGGGTATTATTCTAGGTAAAGTTCAGAACCTAATGAGGACATATAGCAGAGAGTTGAAGAGTACCTTTGAAAAAATTGGTATTTTAGCCAGGACTGGACAAAAGGCTGAGTTGGCTTAGGGCAGAGGGAGCAAGAAACTAAGGACGCAAAAGGAGTGAACTGTACCTGGGCTATAGAGACTAGGAAGTGAAAGAGGCGAGACACAGCTGACCCAGATCCAGGGGAGGGGAGAGCTCATCATTACACTGATTTCCAGATTTTTAGGCTAAACACAGTTTTCAGACCATCTTTGGCTCCAAGCTTTATAACCTACAGTCCTCAGGAAGACCTAAGCACAGAGTTCCAGGAACCACTTGTCAGGGAGGGGAATTCAGATATATCCACTCGCAATTCCAGAGTCTGGTTACTGTGAATAGAAGAATCACTGTGAAGTGGGGAGGTGAAAGCTGTCTACTGAGTGGGACACTGAATTGCCCCATTTCTTTTCTTTACCTTCACTGACAAGCAAATGAGTTTCAGGAGAGCAAATAAGTAGCAAATAAGTGAAATCTTTGTCTTTACAAATGAGTTCTCATCTCCTGGATTAGGCTAAACTGTGTCCCAGAAAGGAGAATGACTTGTATGAAGCCTTGAGGATATGTGAAAAGTGACAGGAGAGTTAAAAGACAGGAGCCTGAGATCCAACAAACATGAGCCAAACTCTTCTTTGGCCCTTAGCTAATACATACTCAACAAATGCGTGCTAAACGTAGTGTGTCCGCAGAGGTGAGGGTGAGGCCAGGGTGTTAGGAGAACACAGAAGAGGATCACCCACCCCAAGCTGAAGGAGAGACACCTGCATAGAATAGAACACAGACATCCAGTACATGACAGAGTATAGAGCAGGAACGTATAGTACAGCATGGTTCAAACTCTGGAAACAGACAGATGGGTCAGAGCAGGCTCCACCAATTACTAGCTGTGTTAACCTGGGCAAGTTTCCCTGATCTCACTGTACCTCACTCTCCTCATCTGTAAAATGAGAATAATAATAGCACTTAGCTCCCAAGCTCGATGTGAGAATTTTCAAACAGAGTTGATCTATACAAAGTACGTGGAACAGTAACAGATGTGGTGAGTGGTATGCAAATGTTAGTGATGATTTAAGGAGATCTGTGGTTAAGGGTTATTATTTTATTTATAGGCTTACTTTTTTGAGCAGCTTTAGATTTATAGAAAGATTAGGCAGAACGTACAGTGAGTTTCCATATGCCCCTACCCTACACACACAATTCTTTCTATCATTAACATTTGCATTAGTGTGGTGCTGTTGTTACAACTGATGTTCCAATACTGACATTATCACTAACTAAAGTCCATGCTCTATGTTAGGGTTCACTCTTTGTGTTGTGCATTCTGTGGGTCTGGACAAATGCATATTATGTATTGGTCATTACTATATGATACAGGGTAGTTTCATTGCCCTAAAAATCCTCTGTGTTCTCTTTGTCCCTCCCCCAAACCTCTCTACCCTGGCAACCACTGATCTCTTTAGTGTCTCTAGTTTTACCTTTTCCAGAATGTCATATAGTTGGAATCATTTCATATATATAGCTTTTTCACATTTCTGTCTTTGACTTGGCAATATGCATTTAAGTTTTCTACATGAGTTTCTTCCTTCCTTCCTTCCTTCCTTCCTTCCTTCCTTCCTTCCTTCCTTCCTTCCTTCCTTCAGTTAAGTTTGAATAAGGGGTAGGAATAGTCATACAAAGTTGAATGATGATACTCATACTTTGTCACTCTCTAGGAAGTTCTGTGAATCTTTGCCTTTGGAACCCTATTTCACCTTCCAGTGAAGTCCTACACTAAGTACTCTTGGTTCCAGTTGTGACCCTTTTAAAATGAAAGTGTTCCTAGGAGGTCACATTTTTAATATTTCAGGCCTAGAACCATAGCATTTTTCCAGCTAGAAGGAGGCTCAGCAAAAGCTGAGATGGAAAGCAGAAGGAAAGATGACTTCTTGAAGAGTACACAATCAGAAATAAGTGACGTGTCACCCATCTAGCATGTCACAAGTCACTTGAATGCAGGTTTGGATAGGCACAGTTACCACACATCCTGAATAGAAAAATTAAAACACAATGTTCAACTAAAGATCTTGTGAATTTTGTCCATGAACACATATAGGTGCAATCTTATTTGATGATTTAATGTTTATGCTTTATTCATAGTAACAGCATTAATGTAAATCAGGGCTACTCATTTAGCAACATAATCTATCAGGTGCCTACAAAAATGTTAAGATAATATGCTGGGTGTGAAGATATACAGGTAAAACTAATACAGGCTAGTAGAAAGTAGGTATAAATGGTTGCCTGGGCAATCAAGGAAGGCTTCCCAAAAGAAATGACATTTCATCAGTCCCTGAAGGATGAATATATATAGGTGGGAAAGGCAGGACACTAGAGTGGACTTGGGATGAGGAAAGTGTACGATGCTTATCTGGGAACAGTGAGCAGTTCTGTCACTGGGATGTGGTGGGAGTGGGGCTGCATGCTTCCAGTGATAGTGTCGCTGTGACACTAAGAATCTGCCAAGACTCTGGGCTGGGCAGAGTCAGTACAAGGCCAACTCCTCCACTTCACCACTGTTCCCAGGGCCAGGACTGTTCCACCAAGTTCAAGTGTTCAGCCGCTGAACACTTGCCAAAAGGCAGTCTAGAGCAGGTTCTTAGAGAACTCAAGGACTCCTTGCTTCCTCCTTGTGTCCTTGGCTGCTGTGTCCTTATTGTGCCCCCTAAGGAACAAGTTTCCTCTCATTCCTGAAGGTCAGACAATAGAATTCTTCTGAGCCTTCTCAGGAATGAGAAGTCCTAAGGCAGCTTTAATTTAGCCTGTGGGGTAGAGGGTGGGCTTTCCTTCCTGGAAATCCAGTTTGCTAACAAATGCCTCCCCACCCTTCTCCTACCCCCATTGGCTTCCCTGTGCTTCCAGCTCCCACTTCCTCTGCTAAGCAGCAGCCTCCCAGGCATCCCTCACAGCCAGAATGGGCTGCAAGTGACTTTCTACATTGAATTCCAGACTCCTGGGTGATGCAGCCGTTTTCAACCAGCCTTTCCAAGTTTGTCAGTGCATGGAAGGCTCTGGGTCTGCAGAATGTCCCATTCAAATAAACACCCAGTCAATAAGCAAGCATGTTGTCAAGTAGGGATCAGGAGCATGAGTGACAGGGAGGGGATTTTGGGAAAGTGACAATTGTTTGGGTTGATCTCTCACAAGCCCTTTCAATACATACCTCCCTCCTGACTGCCTGCCCATCTCTGTAGATGAGCAAACACACACACATGTACACACATGACACCTAACTCTCTTGTCCCTGCATCATACCCATTACCTTCCCACGGCAAACCTTTCCTGACTCTTCTCATCCCTGTTAATTCTTATACCATCATGTATCTCAATACTACAGGACACAGTGGGGATGGGGTAGAGAGAACAGGAGCTTTCAAATAAAAAAGACAGTGTATAAACCTCTCTCAAATAATTTTCTCACTGCAACCTGGAGATAAAGAAAATGAAAGAATTAAAGGATATAATTATGTAAATAACCCAAAACCGAAGCTGGCACAGAGCAAGTATAATCTCAGGTTATTTCCATCCATCTTCCTCCCTTAGCAAATTAAATTCAATTGCATTCAAACAAGCACAACACTGAAACATCCCTTACAGGTCATAGAGAGGCAGTATGGTGGGAAGAGCAAAGGCTCAGAGATAGATCCCATCTCTTATAAGTCACATTTTTATTGCAAAGAGCAGAAATCCCAGCTTCAATTGGCTTGGTGGAGAGTTTGGCAGCGGGGGAGAATTTATTGCTTTGGCAAAACTGATTAATATTCCCAATATCTATTCTCCCATTCTTGTCTTTAGTAATAGAACTCACTGTCTCCAAGTTACCAGAAGGTTGTACCATCAATTCCATGCACACCCTAGAGATCATATTTCCCAGCTTCCCTTACACCTATGAGTAGTCCTGCAGAAGAATGTAAATGAAGGAGATAAGTACAATTTTTAGGTCACTTCTTTAAAAAGAAGCCCATTGTTCTCCATGGCTTCTTTTGCTCTTCCCCTTGGCTGAGAAATTGGTCAATTGGAGCAATTGTTATAGCAGCATAGCCTTAACTTATAAACACAATTCATTTCAGGTGAGACTTGATCTGGCCATCTCTAACAATGTCACCAAGGCTCTGATTTCTTTCATTGTCTCTGTTCTGCTACCAGTGCTATATATCTCATTGTCATGCTCCACATGCCCCTTTCCCGCAATTGGTTCCTACTTCCTCAACCCACTCTAACTCCAAACCCAAAATAGCTTCAGGGGTTCCCCTGATGCTAACAAAAATTGCTGCATCCAGTACAAATCTCAAATCTTCACACAACATACTCTAGAGAAGAGTGACGTTTCCTTCTATCAGCATTGAAAAGGGGCAATCAAGACACTGAAGACAGAAGGGTAAGTTGGAAAAGTTAAATGGCCTCAGTCACTCATTCTCTTCTTTGATCCTGATTCCCTTTTTAGCTAGAGCCCTTAGATCAGGACTTACACCAACTACAATGGACTTCAGATTCAAGCTCTGATATTCAGACTGGGTTCCTCCAGGGCCTTCTTGGGCTTCTATTGTCAGAGGCAAGCAGAACCAAGACTTTTGTTCCCAAGATGAAATCAAATACTGTTAGGAAGCAGAAATCAATGCTGGGAAGCTACACAATGGTAAATGTCCAGTCCATCACCTATATGCTGACATCATCCAAATTTGTAACTCCAAGCCAAACCTCTCTCCTGGGATTCAGATAGGGCTAGGGCTAGAGGGAGGCAAACAAGGAGCCGAGGGTCTAAAATTTAAGGAAATAGTCATTCTCAAGTACTGACCCTGCACTTGCAAAACACTGAGAATAAGTGCCTCCTTAAATGTTGCTCCTTGTGTGCCACTCTTGCTTCACCCTAATCTTACACTTGACCCTCAGGCTGGTGTACTGGCCATTGGCCTACCAGGGGTATGCCATAGACTTCTCAAGTTTGCATGATTAAGAAATATCCAATCAGCTTCCACTCCCCAACCTTGTTCTCCTATGCTCCTTAGGTCAGGAAATAACACTAACATCCACCATTTACCTGGCTGCTCAAGCTAGAATCCTGGGAATTAGCCTTGATGTCACCTTATTGTCACTTCTGCCAGTCAATCACCAAATTCATACATATCTTTAGAACCCACTCCAATCTCTAATCCCACCATGCCCATGACACCAAACTAAGTTACTACCAACTTTCTACTAAAAATCAGCAACAGCTCCCTTACCTGGTCTTCCCATTTCCAATCTTGCTTTCCTCCAATCCCTTTTTCTTATCACAACCAGAATGGGGATTTTTTTTTCCAATTTAGTTTGCAAAATAGTTCTCTGTAAACTGGCCCCATCAACTTCTCCAGCCTTGATTATTGCACCTAGCCCTCCTTAATCTCACTATAACACAATGTACTGTCTCGTCTTAGATCCTCAACCCTTCCTCTATGTTTCTAAGTCTCTCAATATGCTTTTTCTCCTCCTACTCACCTCCTCCATCACATATTTATTCTTTGAGTATTAGCTTAAACTTTACTTCTTCCAAAAGCCTTCCCAACCCATAAAGCAGTTGAGTGAGCCCCATAACAGATAATTTTCTTTTAAAAACATGCATCAGGTGCTTTTTGAATCACTTGCTTACTGTCTGACTTCCCTGATTTGTTGTAAGCTCCTTGAGCTGCTTATCATAAGTTAGATGAATGTTTAACGTGAAAATCAGCCTTACAAATTCCAAAATTACAACTCTGGAAGTGCATTTATTTATTCAACTATTATCTACTAAGTCCCAGAAGGTGTCAGGTATTTGTTAGATATTGAAGCTATGGAAAATAAAGGGACATGACCCACATCCTCAGGGCACTCAAAGTTTAATATACTACTGAAGAGCCCACATTTTAGGGTAAGAGGCATTGGTTCCCTCACCTGTAAAACGGGGCTACAGCCAATTTCTCTGGTATCTTCATCACATCCTGTTGACTCACCCCTGATTTCAACTGTGATGGATGTTTCCATACAAGTTCAGTATCATGTAATGTCAACTTCCCACCTCAGGCAAGTGTCTCCTATTTTTCAGCATTCTGTTTCAGTGCTTTCTCCAATGTGGCCATAATCTACTTTATCTGTGTAGGTAATCTCAGCCCAGACGTGCAGGTGCACTTCCCACACAGCTTCTAATCAATGAGGCATGGCAACTGGTGTGTCGATGCTACAGCCTCCCACTCTTCTCAGAGACTGAATGGAACCCCCATTGCCTACATCAGTGACATCAAAACACAAACTTATTTTGCCTTTTCCTCCTTCCCTGTCTCCCTCTCTCTGTGGCCTCACTACTCTTTCTTGGGATCCCCCATATCAGGCTTTGCTGTGAGTGTAACCATATTAAAACACTAAATCCCAAAGGTTAACTATGGCAACATGTGTGATATTTCCTAACACACTGTTAATGTTTAATAAAGTGTAGTTATTAATGTTAGCCATTATATCCTTTTTTGAAATTATTTTAATTTAGGAATAAAAAACATCTTGGGAGGAAAAAATAAAAGAAGAATACAAAATATGTAGGCAATATTTTACTCAATGAGGTTCTCAAATCCTCACTTGTTCACCAATGACCAAGATGAAAAACCCTCATCTAGGAAGGTATTCAGCCACCAACAATAATGTTATTAATAGGGATATGAATCAATTTCACACAAAAAAAATGAACCCCATTACAGCAAATCCTATTGCTATTGCCATGGCAATCTTCTGGAATTCTTTCCTACCAGGTTTGGTGCACCTTTTAACCAGCCAAATTGAATCCTTCACAAACTGCTGACTTGGCTCAACAAACTGCATCACCTGATCCATAATGTTGCTTGCCGACACCTCAGATGCTTGGGACAGGTAGCACAGGAGTGGACCTGCCAAGGCCCAAAAGAACTAGCTATTATAGTCTTGATGGAGAAGATGGACAAGTATAACCTAATAAGGTAAATGCTGTAATAGAAGTATAAAGTGATTGAACATGCAGAATGAGAACAGGTGAAGAAGCCCTTAAGTTTGAAGGAATCAAGGATGCTTCACAGAGGAAGTTTCTCCTGAACTTAGCTTTCTTAAAGGTCCACAGATCAGGAGAAAGAGTTCCCAGCCAAGGATATAGCAAGAATAAAATTGTGGCATATGATGGAACATGGCATGTCGTGGGACACATAAGCACTTCAGAGAGTTAAAAGAAGGTTGATGAAGGGTAGAAATTGAGGGTACAGAGAGCAGCAGTCCCAAGGACCCCCCACCAAGGAGAGAGGCAAGGTCTGAGGCACCTACAGAGATGAGCGGCCAGGCTCTCCTGCAGATAGCCGCACAGAGAGAAATGCATAAGGTCCACCATCCAGCTACACATGTGCTTTCCTGCTCCTGTTTATTTACACTCTGCTTGGCTGGACGGAATCAAGGCATAATTCCTGACCGGCCCCCTTCAGCACCCTGCAGAGAGGGGGAAGCAGGGAACATCCCTGTCAAGTGCCAGATGTTTGGCAGGGGCCTAAGGGCTGCTGATGGCTTTGGAGGTGAAACAGGAAACTCTTCTGGGGCAGGAAGCCTGGAAGTGCAGAAGTCTGCCAAATGAAAGACAAGTGGTTTCAGAAGAGTAGAGAAAGATGACAGCAGATGGAGTTAGACACGTCTGGATTCCAGGCCCAGCTTTGCTCCGTCCTTGTTGTGTGACCTCCAACAAGTCACGTCCTCAGCCTGAGCCTCAGTTTCTTCAGCTCGTATCCCTTCTAGTTCTGAGGTTCCAGTGTTCCATGGGGCAGTACACGGATTTCACTTTGAAGGTTGAAAAGAATTTTGCTATCTGAAAGTTCATCTTTACTTTGAGTGAGTATACAGAATGAGATGTCTCTGAATCAAGAGAAGTTAAAAAAACAAAACAAAACAAAACACAGAATTCTGCTCACCTGGTTTTAGGGTAAAGAATGACTTTGTACCACTACATGCAAAACAACAGATTACCTGGGGAGGAGGAGTGAGAGAAGGGAGAGTTAAACCAGCTGTTTAGAAATGCTGGTTGACTCTCACTTTTATCTGGTTACTCTGGATAACAGCTCATACATTTTTGCCCAAGTTTTTTCTAGTCTCATGTCCAACTCTGCATCCTACTCCAGCCATGTTAAATGAACAACTCTTCATTCTCCCAAAATGCCCTTATCCCCTGCTTCTTTGTCTTTACTCGCATTGTTCATTCATTCAACAAACATTTACTGAGCTCCTTTTATGACCTTCTGGGTAGTGAAACAAAAGAAAGAAAAACATAATCTCCATTCTCATAGGCATGTGGTCTAACATTAACTAGATTAACTTGACAGATATTAACTACAAAATGTTACAAAGAAATGGAAAAGTCAAAGGTTATACATCACTGAGTTGGGGGAGGATAATGTTTATGAGGGTAATAGTAGAAGAACTTGACTTAGTTATGTAGGTCAGGAAAGGCTTCTTGTAGTAAATAATGCCTTTATGTCCTTCCTTTCAGACAAAACCATTTTCAACTTTATAAGGCAGTTTAAATATCATCTCTATGAAGTTGTCTGCCTCTCCCCTGCCTCTCGCCTTTTTCCTGGTTTTACTCCATAGACACTAACATAGCTTTGAGGACACTATTATTATCTTTCGCTGGGTTCTAGGCTGTCTCCCCAAGGACTGTGGGCTCCTTGACAGCACAGTGTCTGCATTGCCCATTTCTGCGTGCCCTCTCCCCACCCCCCACAGTGGCAGGCACCAACGAGATGAAACTGGAGGGAATTCACATGCAGATCCTCTGTAAATTCAAGATTTTCTTTTTACTTGAGAAACTTATTTCATAATTAGCAGTCTAAATAATGTTCTGGTTTATGTTCTTTTTTCCTAATAAAATAAATGCCTTTCTAAGAAGTTTGCCTGGATATATTCTACAATTAGTAAAAATAAACCATGAATGAAAATTCTAGACCTGCCGTTCAAGTAACGGATCATAAAAATCCTTCACTGGATTTTAAAGACATTCATTTGTAATTTCTCCATAAGCCCAAAGTCTGGCTGTCAAAGAGACTGAAGTAGTGAGGTTTCTTATTTCAAATACAAATTTTTATGATGTGGTCTACCTATGTGGGCAGGAACACTTAGGAAAAGACAGGTGGATTTCTGGGCATTGAAACAGAAGTAATAAGAACTTGGTGAAAGTCTGCCTTTCAGAAGTGGACACGCCTGTTGTCTTTTCTACCCAGAGAGCAGAGTTGTCATGAAACGGAGGCCAGAATGATTTGGTTTCCTGTCACTGGACAGGAAAGGGCCTTGTACTTTGTTCATTCAACTGTCTTCACCTAGAATGTCTTTGCTCCTCCTATGAAAATCCTATGCATCCCTCAAGCCCTATCTCAAACATATCCTTGTTTATGTTACCAATGGTTAAATTTTGGATTTGTCCAAGGTCATAAAACACATCAGTGGCAAACTAAGAAAAGAACAGGGCTCTAGAGACCCTGACCTATATTCTTTCTTTCTCACCAGGGTTGTCTAAAGAGCACAGCATCTTGGGTGCTTGGGAAACGTTATCTATCTTCCACTCTCACTTCTGAGAGAACTCCTAATCTCTGTCAACACCAAAAGGCTATAGAAAATCCCACAGTTTAGCACAATTTAGGACAATTGTGTGTTTTATTTAATGCAGCACTTTCCAACTTTTCTGAGCTCTTTTCTTCATAACACCCCATAACTTCTCCTGGAATTGTTTTTTAGAAAACCCCATTTGGAAAACACTGCTCTCTGCCATGATTGCCCTCACTCACTTCCTCCCCGTCATTCCAGGTGGGGGAGGCAACGGGAGACAGCTACTATGTAGGAAGCACACAGAGATATTTGGATAATCTCCTCTTTTTATGGCTGTAAGAGACCTCTATTTTATATTTAAATATAAATCAAGTCCAAAACAGTAGGCAAAGGACTGAAAAGGCAACTTATAAAAGAAGAGACAAATCACCCATTAGTAGATGGAAAGGCACTGGGTCTTACTAAGGACACAAAGCACGATGAAGCCAAACAACAAAGGGTGGCTTTTAGGAACCGAAGTATCAAAGATATGGTTTTAGAAATAATGATACGCTAAAATTCCTAGAAACTGGGCTTTTTTTAACTCTCTTTTGTATTTTTCAAATGTTCTACAATGAACATATAGGCATATTCATTTCTTCATTTTAAAAATACTTTAAAGTTATGAGAACTCTTTTACAAAGCTAAGCAGATCTTATTAAAATGTGCACGTTTCAAACTGGACTAATGTGACTTGCATGTTTTTAAGACTAGGAAACTTGCTTTAAAACCTTTAAAGTAACCCATTGCTACCTTAAGTTAGTCATTGGCTCACCCCCACATGGGCTGGTCTAGATTCACTGGTCCTGCTGAGAACCACATGAGGAATTACACCCTGGCTGCTGACTAAGTGGAATGCTCTGGCCTGTGGACTAAGACCTAGGCCATCCCAGTAACTAGAGATTCAGAATCTCTACCACTGAATCTGTTTGGGCCTCCCTAAGAGGTTCAACAGAGAAGCAAAACCAAGACAGGTGAGGCAGTGAGTACTTCATGGGCCTCGAAATCCAATCAACCAGGCTTTGAGTCCTACCTCTTCTTCTAGCTGTTACAGATCCAATGAAATTCTATACCAACTCTGAATACTGTTTGTTTATTTTCAAAAGAAAATGCTCAGAGTGAGAGATTATGGACTGTCAGAAAGTTTAACCCTGATAAAGTAGGTAACTCAGATGTTGGCTGGGGCCTCTGTTTCTAAAGAAATCTAGAAAGGATTGGCTGGAGTCCCCAGTTCCAGACCCTGTGAATGTCTAAAACCCTGCCCCAAGTTTCTGTAATCCTAGGGGCAGTCCTTGCTTGTACATATATGATTCTAGGGCACTACTGAAACTTACTGATTCCACTTCACGCAGCACTGAATCAGATGTAAACTTCAGGCACTTCTTCAATGTCTACCCGTAATAATAATGGTAAAATAATAATGTGCTCATGTAGTGTTTGTGAGCATAGTAGTACTGTCATTTTGGAGGGAAAGTTTTATGTTTAACACACAAAGCACTTCAACATGAAGGTGTGACTTGTTCCTAAATGTCCCTTGGGCTCACTGTATTCCATCACTTTACATTCCATGCTGTGTCTTGCTAACTTCTTCAGTCTTGCAGCTCTCTGCACCTCCCTCCTTCTTCTCTTTTACTAGAGGAAAAACAAACAAACAGATTTCTCTCAGTTTCTCAGGCAGAGAAGCTTAACTATTCATCTATTGCTAGAACTCCTGATAACACCTTTATTCCCAGTTTATCAAGGTAGTTTTATAAGAAAGACAGTTATCTCCTTGGATTCTGGTGCTAGACATTAAAATTAAAAAAAATAATTACATCATTATACACATACAGATGCAGTGTGGCATGTGCTTAGGAGTGTCGTGGGATGTATAGCATATCTTTGCTGCTGTGTATCTTCTAGGTGTGTGGCCTTGGCAAGTTATTTAAACTCAGTATCCTCATATGGAAAGTGAAGACTATAATTGTACTAAACTCAGAGTGTTTATAAGAACTAAATAAGTTAATATAGGTAAAAGCCATAGAACATTGTTTGGCACAAAATAAGATCTCAGTAAATATTGGTATTTGCTTTTAAAAATAAGTATTTACTGCATTTACTATGATCCATCTCCTCCTCACAAGACCTATTCCATTTGGATCATCCACTTTAAATGCAGGCAACATCTACAAGGTGCTACCAAGATGGTTGCCATTTTGAGCATTGTGGTTCATCATTGTGAAAACTTCTAACCAATAGTATATTACTGGAGGCAATGACATGACTATGCAAAAGTAATGGACTAGCAGAATAACATAACAGTTTGGAGTCAGATAACCTGAGTTCACGTCCCATCTCTAAAACTTACTTGCACTATGATCTTCAACAATTTGCATGACTTCTCTGAGCTGGTCTCCTCATCTGATAAGTTGTGAGTAAAAATAAAACCTACCTTACAGAATTAAGAGGATTAAAAGATGTCAAATAGAGAGGAAAAAAATAGTACATACTCAATAAAGTAGGTGATGGTGACGGCAGTGGTAGAGATGATCAAGGAGGTGGTAGTGGAAGAGGTAGTAGCAGAGGAGGTGGTGGTGAAAGTTGTGGTGGTGGTGATGGTGGAGGAGGTTGTAAAGGAGGTGGCGGAGGAGGTGATAGAAGAGGTGGTGGTAGAGGTGATGGTGGTGGCGAAGGAGGTGGTGGTGGTGGAAGACATGGCAGAGGAGGAGATGGTGATGGTAATGGTGGTAATAGTGTCATTGAGGTAAGTATACAGCCTCTCTTTGGATGATCTTTGGAACATCCTCAAAATATCAGTCACCTACAAACTTATCAACAGCAATAACGACTGATAAGATTTTGGTATCTTTTATTTTGTTCCTATATTTTTATGTTCCTAAGATCATTCTGTATAGTCATTTTATATCCTACCTTTCCACTTAACATAACATTAAAAGCCTATTTCCATGACTTTAAATTTGTTTACACTTTATTTTAACAATTACATAATATTCTAACGTAAAGATCTATTTAACAACTGGTATTTAGGTTGTTTTCAATTCTTGCTTATTATAAATAATTGAGAAATGGAAGTTTCTGTTAAGAAGGCTTTGTCTGCATTTTGGATGATCTCCTTCAGCTAAATTCCTAGACATAGAATCGCTGGGCCAAAGAATGTGAATCATGAAACATATTACCATATTGTTATCCAGATCCTTCACATACTTGAAGACAACGATCATGCTCTCAGTCTTTTCTACCAGCTAAACACTCCCAGATCCTTCTATCACTCTTCATATAATTCAATTCCCAGTGCTGCCACCATTCTTGTCCCTTTTCTTTAAGGTCAAACCACAAACTCCTAAGCTGACATTCCAGGTTCTTCCACTCTGGCCCACTCTGTCTTTGCCTCTTCATCTCCTGCTGCACCTCACCTCACATTCCAGGCACCCTCTTCTTCCATGGCTTTGACCATGCACCCTGTTCCTTCATTCCACCATTCATGTGTTTATTCTGTTCCTTCATTCCAGGACTGTGTTTCACACCATTTATGACAGGGAAACTCAGTCTCATCTTTCAAGACAGGACTCAAATGCCACACCTCTATGAAGTCTTGGTTCCTTTACCCTGCCCCAGACAGAGCAATAGATTGCTCTGTGTACTCCAGTCCTGTGCTACCGAGTACAGTAGTGGTCAGATTCCCCCCACAAAATGACGCATTCAATTCTAGTAATTCAGGAGGATTTAATAAAGGAATTATTTAGAAAGGTGTGGGCAGGACATATAAAAAATAGCACAGTACTCAAGGGCCAGCAAAGCTTTTAATATCTCTATACCTGAGGGGGCAAAGACAGGGAGAGGTGGTTGGAACTTAGCAGTAAAGGGTCATATGCAGAGGAGCTGTGACTTTTACCAAGGGACAAAATCAGCCCAAGATAACCCCATAGAAAGGGACCCAAGAGAATAAATACGCTGCTTAATTTCACTCTCCTCTCTACTATTCATCTTCTGCCCAGGTTTCCATTAGCAGAACCTGACTAGATTCTGAGGGCTAAGAAGCCATTGATACAGTCCATAGAAGTCAACCCCCATGACACAGCGGGAGGAGGGCAAAGAGTAGATATGAAGAGCAGAGGGAAGAGCCCCATCTCATAGTAAATCGTATTACCCTTTGTTACAGTTCACTGTCTGCAGGTATGCTTCCCTCCCTGAACTGACAGTGGATTATCTCCCTCACCTCCAAACCATCTTCTACACCGTGATGTGACCATATTGCTCTCTCATTCAGTTTTGTTCAGTGACCCACTGCTCTCCCCTCTCCCACGGTCTGCAGGGACAACTGTAAACGTATCAGCATGACTAATGTCCCTGGGGACTTGGCTGTTGCCTCCCTCACTTCCTCACAACCACCTCTCCCTTCCCTTCCATTTCACAATCCAGCCACATGAACACTTGTCACGCCCCAAACACAGAATTTTCTCTGAAAGATCTATCCTTTTTGCTTTGCACAGACTTCCCTCATTGGAAACTTCCCACTCGTTCTTTAAGACTCCGTTCAAGGGCTACTTTCACTGTGACACTCCCTGCCCCCCTCGGACAGACACTTGGCCTCCTTCAACAAAGCTCCTTCTACAGTTTATATTTTATAGCACTTTGTATTAATAGATGTTTATAACTATCTCCCCAAATAAACTACCAGCCCCTTTGAGGCACTTCATCTATTTTCTTGGTACTTAGCAGAGACTCTGGCACATTGTAGACATTCAATGAATGAATCACTGAATCAAATAAAGATATTTGCAATTAATGTAAATTTCTCATTTGGTGGATAAGTTTATTATTTTTTTTAACGTATGCTTGTTCTTTATGGACTTCTAGGGTGTGAGTGTGCAATAGAGAGCAGAGGCTTATGTCATAGGACATTTATCAGCATCAGCTGGCATTGGCCTCCATCTGCCCTCAGCACCTCTGCATGAAGGTAGACACCCTTGGAAATACAAGTAGGAGACACTCCACATAGAGCCTACCCATTATACCTCCATTTGACAGATGGACCCTGTTAACAGGTAACTTGCCAACAAGCCCTTAGGAGCTCTTGTGTCTGCTTCCTAAATCCATTTTGGAGTAGAAATCCATTTTATTAGCTGAAGACAGAATAGACCAATTCCAAATATTTGGAAAAGCTTAATCTTGCAAATTAGCTAGCTGTCCTCTGGCCACATGGTGGCCACTTGTGTGGGAGGAGAGCAGCCCCATCTCAGGACAGACCATTCTCTGTTTCTTGAGAAAACACAATAAAACACCCTTCTCCTTTCATCCACATCTGGCGGCTGGAAAAACAGTGACCCGTGGAATTTACATTTTCATACTTGACTATGGCAGGCCAGCGTCCAGAGGTTATTCTTGCTGTGTTTATGAAAGAGAGAAGCCTGTCAGGATAAGAAGGCTTCTGATGGAGTGCTTATTGAGAAAACATGCAGAGATTTCTGTTTCCCCAAATTAGAGAAGGAGCTTATGATAAGAATCCTTTTCATTGGTTTTTTTTTTTTTCTCCTCAACTGCTCTCCTGCTGTCCTGTGGTATAATTACAAGCCCTGAGGTTCAGCCTTATGAAGCAAGTCCCAGAGAAAATTCCCCAAAGTGAAATAGCCCAGGGGGTCCTAACTCTCAAAATTGCACAAAGCTTCAAGGAAATCATATTGTACTCATAACAGGGCCACCAGGCTAAGTGAGCTGAAAAGGGATTTTTGTTGTCTCCATTTTCGTCTGGCTTTTTATCAGTTCGTCATGTTCCTATTACAGACTGCATGCTGATTGTCTGATCATATTCCTGGGACAAGTGGGAATGGCCTCAGGGGGAGAAAAGTGCACCTTCTCAGAGTGCCAGATTTGAGGTGGGTACATCACATGATCAAAGGCGCACGTAAACACAGAGGGAGCCCAGCAAAGAAGTCATGAGGATGAGGACAAATAAGACAGACGGGGGCGAGGGGGAGCAATGGTAAGAGAGAAGGTACCATGTTCAAGTGGTCTTTGGGAGGGATGCTTAGGGCAATTCCTGAGCAAACTGACAGGCAGCTGTAATCACTTTTATCTGCTGCCTTCTTTACGGGCATGAACCTGCTGAGAACATTGAGGAGGCAATCAAAGTGGGCATTGATGGGAAACTATATTCAGCAGTAATTTTGCCCTGGTTAATACAAAATCAAGGCAAATTAGTTTTCTGAGTTAAAGACTAGTTCACTCAATACACATTTTATCAGACTCTAACTCCTTAACAGGCACAATCCTGGGCCCTGAATTTACGAAGTTATATAAAACATTCTCTCTGCCCTTGAATGACTCATGGACTAGAAGGACTGCTGGTCTCTGATCGGTACCCAGCTATCTACTTCTTGCTACAATGGGAAATTTCTAAACCACAAAGTAGGCCAGGTCATTCCCAGATCAACCTCAGCTATGGCTCTTCCTTGAGAAGAGGAAACAGTTCTCAGCTCCTTAGCTGATCTCAGCACCCCCATCCAACCCTTCCCGAGGTCTCTGCTCTTAGGCCTTTTCTTAGAACTTTCCCTGTGCCCACAGTGGCATTTCTCCTCTGTGCCTGGCCAGCTCCTTCTTAGCCTTCAGTTCTTCA
Organism: Tonatia bakeri; assembly: GCA_004024845.1. Classification (NCBI taxonomy): domain Eukaryota; kingdom Metazoa; phylum Chordata; class Mammalia; order Chiroptera; family Phyllostomidae; genus Tonatia; species Tonatia bakeri. Next base: position 287,217 of record PVIA01001166.1, on the reverse strand, counting down.
CTTAGATGTTAGGGTCTCTAAGAAGCCATCTACTACCCCAACCCCAGATAAGCAGCTCCCTCATATTCTGCCACTATATTCTGCGTTTACCTCTGTTGCTATAACCAGCCTACTACTGCACCACTGTAACTGCCTGCTAGACTCGTTTCACTCTCTCACTACGTTGCAAACTTCTTAAAGATGTACTTTTATCCTCTTCACCTTTGTTTTCCCAAATGAAGTACAAAGAACAGCACGTCTTTATATTTTGGGAAGTCAGTATTCAAAATAATTATTTATTGATTGCCTACTACATTTCATACCCTAAGCTAGGCACTTTCATAAATATCTCATATAATCTTTACTAAAATCATAATAGGCTCACATTATAATCTTACCTTACAGTTATGATTCTGTGACTCAGAGAAGGTGAGAAATTTACCCAAGGTCTCACAGTTCAGAAGTGGTGGATGGCATTAGGATCAAAGAGTACACTCTCTTTCTCTACCCAGCACCGCCTGCATGCATCTTCACAGTCTGCTATTTGCACTTGTAGCTAGAGTGAAAAGAGTGCAAGGGAGGGAGAAGGAAGGTAACACATCACAAAGAAATAAAAGCTTTTTGTTTCTCTTCAAAGAGATCATAAAGAATACTGTATTTTATTTCTAAAGGGTTTTCTTACCTTAAGGGCACATTGCTAAGGGTTTTGATTCTGTTCAAAGGGACCATTAATCTCTTTCCATGGGCATTGGACATAATAATGAGAGAAAATATGTAGAATGAAGGCTTTGCTATATGACATTTCCTGAGAATTGGGAAACAACCCCCCAGAAAGGAGACTGGTAAGGAACCCTGAATGGGGCCATGGATCCCTCTCCTAAGGGTAATTGACAGTAGGCACAATGGGTGCTGGCCCAGAGAACAGAATCCAGTACCCAGGCCAGCAACGCCTAGCCAGGCAGGCTCAGTAGAGCAGTGGTCTTCAGACTTTTTCTTCATGTGCCCTTAAAACATTGTTTTACAAAACACACACTTTAAGTTGACATCTGAAATTTTTCATCAAACTTTAAACATTGCGTTGTAAATATTGACATTTTGGAATAAAATAGTTACTTCATGCCTTTGCATGTACCCAATTTAGTCTAAATATCATAGTTAGTTAAGACCTACCACAATCCATTTGAAAAATGTATAAACAATCTCTTCTTTAACAAATTGGAAATTTTATATTGTTTTTCTACTTAAAAAACTCCTTGAACTCTTTGTTTTACTTCTCCCATAGACTTTTATCCTAATGTATTAGATTTTCATGCTAGAACCTAGTCTCTTATTGGTCATCTATACTTCTGTAAGGTGTGTGTGCATGTTTGTGTATAAATTAGTAAATTTATTTAGTTTCCTAAAATTATAAAGCAATAGGTGTTTAAAAGTGTGCAGGGGAGGGAGATTGTAAAAGGGAGGTGGGAAAAGAGAGGAGACTCTCTTGCCATCGAGAAAGCTTTTGAGAGGATCAATGCTAGGAAAGAATACATATGGAAGTTGAGGTGCTAGAAATTGATTCTCTAAAACTGCCCATGTCTGCACATTTCATAAAAGTCTTTAGGTACCTTCAAGAGGTATATATTTCAGATTGAAGACCATCAGCTTAAGGCCTAAATTAAGGTCTTACCTTCCTGAGCCTAGACTCCTCACCACCAGATTTCAAACCCCCAAATCACTTAATGACCCCTAGAAGTTATTTAGATAACCTTGCAATATCTCAAAATACCTGTCAGCCTTCAAGGAATGATTGGATACCCAATTGGGAGAGCACTCATGCCTGGACCTCAGGAGATACTGAGGGGAGAGGGAGGGTAATTTCCTTTTTTCCAGACCCCTCAGGGCACAATCTCCCACCAGAGCAGGAGACCGAAGAACCCCTCATTGTTATTGTTATCATGTTAATTGTTAACTGTTTACTATCCTATACCCACCATTATAAAAGAAATACCTGTGTCTCTGGTTTACATTTTATTCAATCCCAGAGATTTCCCACTTTGTTTTCTCCTGCCTCCTTAATCTATCACCAGTGGATTTCATGTAACCCCCTTAGGTCTACTTTGGTTGTAATGTATAAAATATTGTGCAAAACTGCCATTCTCTGGAGCATTTTCTCAGCCCATTGAGAATTTTCTTCCTGGCAATTGCCATCAGTTTGGCTCAAATAAACTCATAAGGATTCTTATAGGTTTGGATGTTTCTTGTATCAACGATAGTATGGAGATTGAAGTTGACAAGTGAGCATGGGGACAGTTTGTGAATGGCCTTGAACACAACCAAGATGCAGTGAAAGAACTGCTGTTGAGGAAAGACCATCTTCTCCCCATGACTCCCCTACCCTACTCTACCCAACCAGTTCTGTGGCTCCTGGGATGACCCTTTAGTATAACAGTGAAGTCCCAGACTCTTCAGGGAACATGCTGTTCTAGGAGTGGGGGCTGTGCCTTGAGGCCATCACACATGCCCTCTGCTTTCTTCCTTGCCCACCTGCTTTAGGTTAGGGACAGAAACTGACCAAGGCTAGAATGTCACAACCCAGGCAGTTCTGAAGCTGAGATTGAAATACATTCAGCATATCCTAAAACTCTCACCCCTCTTCCTAGCATATGCTTACCGTAGGACCTTGAGCAAGCTGCTTAAACTTTCTAAGGGTCCATTTCCTCCTGTGTGGAATGAAAGTTAGAGTTGATAACAATTCATAAAAATAACTTATATCATCATTTGTTCACTATGGGCCAGGCACTCTTCTAAGTGTTTTACGGAAATGAATTTACTTACTCCTCATAGCAACCCCATCAGGTAGGTACCATTATTATCCCCTTTAACAGAGGATGAAACTGAAGCCTATAAAGGTTAATAGCATGTCTGAACTTTCACAGTTAGCTCTGGGTGGGCTTGGGATTTAGAAACAGAGACTCTACCTTTTAGGTAAACAAACACACACCTAATTAGATAACTTAAGCACCTGACTTATTTAGACAGTGCCTAGAACAAATGGGATCCTTAAGAGGGAAACCTGCAAAATTATGCCATACTAGAGAGCTAAGGATTATTAAACTTACACTTTAGAAATAATATTTGGGAATACCTTTGCACTCTCAAAGTGAAGCCTGAATCACCCTCCCTAGGGCATGGGAAGTTAGAATAAAAAGTGATAAATTAAGACCATGGAAAATAGAACAAGAAGGGCCTTTATATGTCAGCTGGCCCAGTCCACTCTTACCTGTTGGGAAAAATGAGATCCAGGGCGGAGGACTTGGGGGAGGAACCAAAGCAGGTTAGATGAAGGTACCCATTCCCGGAGCTCTCACCTACATGCTCATCCGGTGTTCTTCCCCTATACTGCACTGACTCCCCAGCCCTAGGGGAAAGAATAAAAAATATAACCCAACCAGAAGAGTCATCATGTTCACATGTAGAAAAGACCACAGACACACATCTCATAGTCTGACCTCTGCTTGCCCTCTCAGATCTCTCTGAAAATAACAGTCTCCTTATTTTTTGCAGTTCCCAGCTGAGTGATCATTGGTCTTTTCCTAGGAACAGAGGTACTCTGAGAACATCTACTTCTGACTCTCAGGATAAGAAAAACATTTGAAGTAGTGCTGGAGGCAGGTGTAACAAGGCTCCAGTTCTTCTTTTACTGTTTTTAACTCATTATAGACCCATTGGAAGCCTCCTTTTTTCATCTTCTTCCGTTCCCTAGCCATTTCTAGAAGTGCCTGGCCACAGAGACAGCTGACTGAGATGAGGATCCTAACCTTGCCACTGAGCAAGTCACTGAGTTACTCAATTTATCTGAGCTTCAGTTTCCAAAGCTAAAATGAGGTAATTATTTCTTCCTCAAAGAGTTGTGATAAAGATTACATAAAATAGCATAAACAGTGATATTTATAAAATCTCTAGATAAGATTCCCCTCCTTCTTTTGTGGTAAGTCCAAGCAGCATGTCCTCCAGATCAAAGTAAAGAAATAGAACTATAATGCTAACTTACAATTTTATGGCAGTTGAGGTTTACAAATTATTTTTACTTGACATGGTTGCTTCTGAGTTGACTTACTGATATGTTAGTCACATTCCATTCTCCAAGTATTTACTGCAACTTAAGAGCACCTATCTCACAGTGTTTCTGTGAGGATTAAATAAATCAGTGCAAATGTTTAGAAAAGAGTCATTTATTATCATTTATATTGTTATTGTTGTATGCTAAATGCTCTGATAGGTGCTAAGCACAGAAAAATAAATGAGACACAGATTCTACCCCCAAGAAGGGCCTAGGCAGCTTACTAACTTCATTTAAAGATGAATGAGAAGAGGTTCAGGACATTCATTGATTTGCCAAGGTGGTCAGTTGATATGTCACAGGAACAGGGCTCAAACCCAAACTGAATTGTCTCCCTCCAATTGCCATGTTATCACATAATGATATTTTAGTTCAGTTCTCCCCCAACATGATCATATCCTTGATCTTGATCTTGACCTTTAAGTTTTAACTTTTACATTTTTTTCTGTGACTCTTACCCCCAGACTGCTTGGGCTTCAAGTACAAAGAATAAAGATCAAGTACACACACACACACACACACACACACACACACACACACACACGAGGTCTGTCCAGAAGGTATCCAGCCATGTAATATGAAAAATAGAGACATTTATTGAAGAAGACACAAGATATAAGAAACATTATACATATGACAATGATACCTCAGTTACTGTCAAAGTAGGCACCTTGGAACCTCACACAGTTCTCCCAGTTTCCATCAGCTGCCACATCGTATTTTCCTGAATCTTATCAATGGTCTGAAATCTCTTCCCTTTCAAAGGTGATTTTAGTTTAGGGAACAAGCCAGAAGTTTCAGGACACCAAATACAGGTTGTAGCAGGGCTGGGTCACCTGGGTGACTTAATGTTTCACAAAAAAACTCTGCACAAGAGATGTGATGCATGAGTGGGCATATTGTCATGATGAAGCTGCCAATCACCAGTTGCCCATAGCTGCGGTCTTCTGAATCACCTGAATAGTTTCTGCAGAGGGATGTTTAAGCTTAATGCAAAATTTGATGCAGATTCATTGCTTTACTCACTCAGTCATTTTGAATTCAACAGCCACACAGTACATGTACTCATTCAACAGCATCTACCATCCCCACTGACTAGTACAGTGAAGCCATCTTTGTTCACATATGCACATTCCAGTCCCCTCGGCCTGCCAGGTTATATCAATGTTGCACAAACCATTCTTGTTATATTAACAATAGCTGGACCTTTTCCAGACAGACCTCATTTATGTGTGTGTGTAAGAGAAAGAAGAATCTGTTGTTTCCCAGGCACTAAACTATACATGCTTTTACTAGATATTTTTACATGTTTCATTTATGATGATAATTGTCAAAACTAAGTTTTAGAAAAAATTATACATCTACTAAGTAGTCAGTGAATCTAGGATTCAGGCCCCTTTCTATGAGCCATAGCTCCTAATCTTACCCCTGCATGGACTGCATTCAAAAAATATCATGGAAGTATTGGAGGTATCTTTCTTCCTGGCTCAGTAGGCTTGATGCCTAGAGTTTCAGAGTGGTATCAGATTTGCTTTGTTCATTAATCTGTTTTACAGTTAGCAAGCAGTTACTATGTGCTAGATATTACATTAGAGACTCAGAGATACATACAACACTGCCCTGGCCCTCAAAGAGAACCATGCAAATGATAGAAGATGAGAAAATGAAACTGCATTTCTCATGAGTCCTAAAGCTGAGTTGTTTAGAATGGAGCCATATTCACTCATTGTGACACAAAAGAAACGTTTATTTGGAAATGACATAATAGTCATTAAGTTCTCATTGTAAGGATGAAAAGGGTGAGGGAGAGTGGTGTAGGGAGAATGAAGGAGAAAAAAAACTTATTGCATGATCATGCTAGAAAAAAATCTGGACAACAAACAGGTCAGCATTTGGAATATAGTCTTTGCTCTACTAAACTGCCCATGTAACTTCTCTATTCACCTCAGTTCACAACATTTTGAGGAGAAACCATGTGCTTAAAAAAGCTTACAACCATAAATCAAAGAACTCACATCCAGTAAGAAATCAAACAAGCCAATATAAAGAGTATAATTCAATGAATCAAATATGCAAAATTGACCACTTCACATGTGAGATTCATAGGCTGGAGTCGAGAAAGCAGCTTTATGTGTGTCTCTCCCTGTCCTTTTAGCCTACTCAGTGGGGGGTGGTCTTTCCTATATTTCTGGATGAAAGCTGAGGTAGGCCCCCTGACTTCCTCGTTTACACCTAGATCATCAAAATGTTGGCAGTCATTTAAAATCTTTAAGTACAATCTCAGTTCAGTAGAGTCAATGTAATAACCATTTAAGATGATGCATCTTCTTCTTCCATCTCTGGCCCACTGTAGTCTAGGGGAGAGTTATAGTCAATGTTTTCTTCCTTTTATCCCCCAGCTTTTCCTCTCACAACTTGTTGACTCTGGTCTGCAAATACATCCTGGAACTGGACTGATAGAGAAACAAAGAGAGAAAAGAAAATGGTAAAGGGCAGGTCAGGAGAGCTTCCATTTCGTGCATATTGTCATAAACTAGCATTGGCTCTCTGGTCCTGGCACCTGATTAAAGGTATTAAAGTTGGAAGAGGGAATGGGATTTGTGGTCTTTGCAAAGGTCCCTACTGGGAGCATTTTACGACACTTCCAGGAAGTGAGTGATGAGTTTCTCTTAAGCTGGCTGTCTCTTCTACATGCCCAGTCCCCTTTTCCAGCAGTCTGGTTCACATAGGATCTCTAGTGTATTGATCCCAAGTAGGTTGCATGGGTAGAACTTCAAGTGGCTCCAGCCTGCTCTGTTTCCCACCTGGTCCATACCTGTTCTTTAGGAGACGCACAGGAATCTTTGACATGACAGCCTCTCAGAGGCAGGCGAATGCAGGGCTACCACCTCTCCTTCTTCCCAGCCATCAGCAGCTGGCCACACTGCTTCTGCTGCTGGTTCTTTCAGGCAGGAGGCAGAGCCATTCAATCACTTCAGCAGACCTTTACCAACCTCTCCAGGTGGCACTAGGGAAGACCTTTCTCTTGCTCTGAAGAAAAGGGGATGCTCTTACCCTACCCTTTCCCTAGGAGAGTCAGATTCAAAGCACATTTCATATCAAAGACGTTCTCCTCACAAATCCTTGTTTAACTTCCAATCTCTCAATTTTTCTCCAGTCTTTTATATCCTCTTGAATATAGGATCCAAGAGCCACAGAATCAATTTGGGGCTACCTTCTTTGTAAATTCTACCTCTGGTGAATGTAGCTTCTTACGGTTATCTTGGTGTGCTGGTCAACTCCCACCTGAACATCCTATCATACATACAAGTTATGTGCCCCTACTTTTCACATTAACTAATGTACAATGTAGAAATCATTTATCAAATAGGATCTTATGTGGAATCTTCCTTCTGAAAAGCAGTCTTTCCAGATCTAGTCCCACTCCTTCAGGCTGTCTTCCCCAATGGTCTCAGCATATGGTGACGTCACTCTGCTCTGCCCACCTGCATCCCTCATTGTTTGAACTACAAGGTGGTACAAAGACTGCCTTGTACATAATTGACCTTCCATGACTGATTTTGATTAATTTATTTGAAAAGACTGTCAACTGCAGCTGAACTGCCTTACCTATGCCCACATATTCATTGCTGATCTCCCGAGAAGAGACTGCAGCATTCATTCATGCGTGGTGTACAGATATTGCATGCATGGGCCAGAGCTATTGTCCTTAAGGCATTTTTCTGCTATAAATAAAAGAGGGAATTAATCTTTCTTGAACTACAAGGATTCAAGGATTGGTCAGATGCCAATGCTCATTTCACTTATTTTTCAAAACAATGCCAAGGAATATCTATTAGTTTACCATTTTTCTAGATAATAATAGTGAGCTTTCAGAATGTTAAGTAACATGTCTGAAGATACACAGCACCTAAATAGTAGAGTTAGGTTTAAGTACCTTTGCCTCCAAAACCCATGGCCATAATGGAAGGAAAAGTCAATTTATGAGGCAGGAAACCTTGGGTTTATCCCAGGTTGACTAATTCGACCTTGGCCTTGGATCATTTCCTTCTCCCATCTGAGACTGAGTTTCCTCATCTGTAGATGAAGGAATTAGATACAGTGACCACTCACGACCTTCCACCTGCACAGCTTCAGGCTTCTGAAAGGTGCTTCTATGAGTTGCTTATGTCAGTCACATGACCTGCCCAGATGTTTTAACTCAGAATTTCCTGTGTGGTAATCGGTTTCATCTTGTTATTTCCTGCCTGTTCTTCTAACCTCCCTCATTTGGGATCACTTGTATCGCTTTTTTTGTGTGTGTGTAGTTCATGTTTACTAAAGGCCTGATTTAGAATCATCTGTAAATTTCATCAAAGGGCATTTATTCACCTACCCAGGGAAACTTCATGGGCCAAGTGAATACCAATGCAGAGCCTGCATTCCGGTCACCTTCTTCCTTCTTACAAGTTTCTCTAAATAACTGCCCTCAAAATGGATTAGCACTATCCTGAAAACCTGTAGATTTTTAGTCAGCCAGTCCTGGGTAGGAACCTTGGGCAAGCTCTTTAACCTATATCTAACCTTTCTAAACTTCAATCTCTTTATCTAGGAAACAGGAATCATGACGCCCACCCCAAAGGGCTGTTTGAAGTATTAGAATGACATGTTTTATTGTGGCAAGTTTTCCTAACAATGGCTTCTAATATTGCCCATATTATTTCTGAACACACTCAGGCATATAATGTGTGTCTTTGGCCTGCAAATAAATAAGGGAAAGAAAATCTCAGGTCTCTCTTGTGAATGACCTTGGGCAGGTTATTTAACCTTGTTAAGTGTCTTTTATTAAGCCTCTCTAAGTCTCTATACTTTAGCATTGCTGGAAGGATGAAATGGAGTAAAGTAGGTATAATGTCAGGCCATGATGGGTACTCGATACATCAGATGACTCTGGATTAAAGTCCCCTCTTGCATTTACTAGCTTAGACACCCCAATGAAGCCTGACTTCCACATCTGTCAAAGGGGGATAATAATCATTATGTTTGGTGTGACTGTGAAGGTCTGTGCAATACTAGTGGACATGCCTCAACTGAGAAGGCACTCAGCATGTGGTAAGACCTATTCCCTGCCTTTTCCTGAACACTTTTTGGTCGATTGCCATGGTTAAGAACAGGTAAGGAACATGATAAAACATTTTTAGAAAGGAGAACTGCACAAAGGTCAAACAGATGATATGTGTTCCTTTCCTTGGGGGGTTCCTAAAGTTTAAACTTGGAACATAGTTAAGACATCAAGATGGTTCTGCATAAATAAAACCTAAAAACTTTACTAGGCAATCACATTTGTTTCATATCAAAATCACTCTGATCCAAAGACACATTCCAAGCAGTTGACATTCATTTCAGTTGGATGCTAATCCGATTTTTTTAAATTAATCCGAACTTGGCATGCAGCTGATCTCACGTATCTTACCAGAACATCCCACTCCTCGTCGACTTCCTGGGAAGGAAATGGGTAGCCTGGCTGTCAAAAACAGAACTGAAGACACGCCTTTTCCTCATTTTGGCTGGAATCTGCAGTTCAGATAGGATTTAAACAACCTGATGGAATCTCATAAATTACTCCTGTCACAGCCTTTTTCCCTCTCACTCGAGATTTACAAAAATACAAAAGAGCTCCTGTCCTTTCCTTCGATCATTGTATCCAGAACCCCAGCACTGGAAGGATCCTCAGAAAGCCAGCCTATTCCCTCTCCATCAACCCGTCACATCACACAGTCACCAAATCCCACCAGTTCCATCCTCCTGCTGTTACCCAAGCCCATCTCTCTAACTTTGTCCCAGCATTTATTCCCCCAGTAAGGCCCTCATCATTTCTCTTACCTAGACTATTGCAGGGGTGTCCAAATCTGCAGAACTCTGCAGTCCACTCCCTATATAGCAGTCAAAATCTTTATAATATGTCATTATGTTCATACGACCCCTTGCTTAAAGTCCTCCAGTGGCTCCTCTCAGAATAAATTACATGATGCTAACCTTGGCAGCTGACACTCAGCATGTTCTGACCCCTGCCTGTCTCTTCAGTTTCCTCCTCCTCTGCCACTGCCCTACTTTGTGTTTTAGACCCCAGCCATGATTAAGTTTGAACTTCTCTTTTGTTCCTGAAATGCTTTAATATACCTGGCACTACCTGAGAGCCTCATGTGCCCTCCAAAATTACCATATATATAATCTGCTTTTCAAGGACTCTCCTGACCTCTCTGCCCACCCCAAGCACAGTTATCTGCTCCTTTGTGTACAGTCCATATACTTTGCACTGACTCTGTTCACACTTAGATATCAGAGTGTTATCTGCTCTCCCCACTATGCTTTGAATTTTCCCAAAGCTGAAGGTATATTGTATAACCTTGGATTCATGTGCATAAAGTAGGTGTACATGCATAGACAGTCTGAAATCTCACTGAACATCTACTCTGTGTGCTACAGATGGAATCTACAGATGAACATGTACCCTACAATCAAAGATGCTGCAGCCTAGAGGTACAGCCAACACAGAGAGAGGCAAATAATAATGATAATACAATGACACAGTGAAAAAGAAGCACAAAATACTCTTTTTGGGGTCTCAAGGAGAGGCCCTGAGCAATCTGGGTGGGCAGAGAGAGGAGAAAGATACTTCTAAGAGGAGATGATATCAGTGTATCCTTTAAATAGGAATTGTGTTCAGATTTATAAAATTCCAGGTTTATGGTTCAAGACGGCAGACTAGACATCACTCCCAGATAAGACTCCATTGAACAGAGAGCAAAGGTGCACAAAATAGAATACACAAATTGTTGGTGGTTCATATTTTAAAAGAGAGAGAGAGTGAGAGAAAGTGGGTGATATCAACACAAATTTCAGAAGGATGGAAAGCCAAAGGGATCATCAAGGAATAATCCAGAGCACTAGAGGTCTGTGAGAGACACAACCAAAGGCTGCAGTGAGCGTGGGAGCTGTGCAGCCTGATGGAGCCCTGGGAAGCGCAGAAAGTATGGGTCCAATGGTGCCCTCATGGTCATGGTGGGCAGTCAGTAGATACTGTCCAAATGGCTGACAAAAGTTTAAAGATATATTTTTTAACTTATAAAAGATAATTAATCTTGCATTTAGCAAATACTTGTTTGGTGACTCTATATTAGGTATCTTCCTAAGTATTAGGAATATAACTGTGAACAAACTAAAAAATAAAACCTTTTTATGACAGGGTTCACTTTCAAGTGAGGGGAGACAGATTATAAACAAACAAGTGAGTGACTTATCTAGTAAGTCAGATAGTGGTCAAAGCTACAAAGCAGAGGTCAGCAAACTTTTTCTATAAAGAGCCAGTTAGATAGTAAATATTTTAGATTTTGCAGGCCATTAGATCTCTGTCAAAAATACAGATGTTACTCAGCTTAAGTGATAGGGTTACTTTCTGATAAACCCATTTATCATAAATTAAAAATATTGTATGTGAAAAAATACTGTAAGTCAAAAATGCACTTAATACACTTAACCTACTACCTTAAACATGCTCAGAACAATCACATTAGCCTAGAGTTGGGCAAAACCATCTAACATGAAGCCTTTCATAACAAAGTGTTAGATATCTCATGGAATTTCTTATGCATATTGCTTTTGCATCATTATGAAATAAAAAAATTTAAGTTGAGCCATCACTAAGTCAGGAACCGCCTGTACTTAACTTTGCCATTGTAGCAAATCCATAAAAAGTACATAAACAAATACTTGTGGTGCTGTTCCAATTAAACTTTGTTTACAACAACAAGCAGTGGGCCGGATATGACCCATGCCCTACAGGCCATAGTTTGTATACCCTTGTTATAAAGAAAAATTAAGCAGGAACAGGTGCTAAGAAGAGCCATGAAAAGTAAGATTGCCATTTTAAATAAGGAGTTGAGAGAGGGCCTCAGAAGAAACTTGGAAAATAGCCTGAAGAGGAGAAGAGAGTGAGCCTTACAAATATCTGTGGGAAGAGTGATCTAGGCAGAGAGAACAGGTACAGAGAATGAGGCTGGGAGGTTGGAACGAGAAGAGGGAGGAGGAGTGTAATAGAAACAGGCCTGAGAAGCAAGAAAGGATGAGCATGAGGGGCATGGAGAAGATCATGCTGTCTTACATTAAAAGTGGGGTCCTTGAGCCCTGGCTGGGTGGCTCAGTTGGCTGGAGCATTGTCCTGTACACCAAAAAACTTGAGGTTCAGTTCCCAGTAAGGGCACATAACTACGTTGTGGTTTTGATCTCCAGTCAGAGCACATATGAGAGGCAACAAATCAATGTCCCACACAATTTACAAGTGCGTTTTTTACATTAGGCCATGCTACTAAGACAGAGAGTCAAAAAGACTCTACCTAAAACACAGAAACAAACACAGGGAGGCTGCCAAATCTAGAAGACAAATAAATATGGCATAAATGGAAGAACAGAACAAAACCTCACACACACACACACAAAAACCTAAATGAAATGGAGATAACCAGCCTGTCAGGTGCAGAGTTCAAAACCCTGGTGATCAGGATGCTCAAAGAACTCACTGAGTACAGCAACAAAATAAAAAAGACCCAGGAGGAAATGAAGGTTAAAGTAAGTGAAGTAAAGAAAAATCTATAAGGAACCAACAGTGGAAGTGATGAAGCTGGGATTCAAATCAATGATTTGGAACATAAAGAAGAACAAGCATTCAACATGAACAGCAAGAAGAAAAAAGAATTTAAAAAAAAATGAGGGTAGTATAAGGTGCATCTTATACTATTTCTGGGACATCTCCAAATGTACCAATATCCAAATCATAGGGATGCCAGAAGGATAAGAGGAAGAGCAAGAAATTGAATATTTATTTTTAAAAACAGTGAAAGAAAACTTCCCCAATCTGGTGAATGAGATAGACATGCAAGTCCAGGAAGCACAGAGAGTACCAAACAAGTTGAACCCAAAGAGGATTACACCAAGACACATCATAATTAAAATGCCAAAAGTTAAAGATAAATAGAGAATCTTAAAAGCAGCAAGAGAAAAGGAGACAGTTACCTATAAAGGAGTTCTCATAAGACTGTTAGCTGAGTTTTCAAAAGAAACCTTGCAGGCTAGAAGGGACTGGCAAGAAGTACTCAAAATGATGCAAGGCAAGGACCTACAACCTAGGTTACTGTATCCAGCAAAGCTATCATTTAGAATGGAAGGACAGACAAAGTGCTTCCAAGACAAGACGAAGCTAAAGGAGTTTATCATCACCAAGCCATTATTACATGAAATATTAAAGGGACTTATTTAAGAAAAATAAGAAGATGAAAATTATGAACATTAAAATGGCAACAAATTCACAATGATTAACAACTGAATTAAAAACAAAGCAAACAAACCAAGCAAACAACCAGAACAGAAACAGAATCATAGATGTAGAGATCATTTGGTGGGTTATCAGATGGGAGGAGGAAGGGAAAGAATGGGGGAAATGTACAGGGATTAAGAAGCATAACAGTAGGTACAAGATACACAGGGGCATGCTAAGAATAGTATAGGAAATGGAGAAGCCAAAGAATTTATAGGCATGACCCACTGACATGAACTAAGGTGGGGGAGTTGCTGAAGGGAGTGGGCATACTGTATGGAGGGGGGGCAAAGGGGGAAAATTGGAACAACTATAATAGCATAATCAATAAAATATATTTTAAAAAATAAAGTTTGAGAAGCACTCTTACAGAGCCTCCTGAGCTACCACCATAAAGATTTTGGTTTTCATTCTGAATGAACATGAAAGGCATTGGCTGACTTGGAGGAGAGACATAATCTAATATTCATTTTAAAACAACTTCTTTAGCTACTATTTTGTAACTAAACTATAGGAGGGCAAAGGAGGAAGCAGGGAGACAAGCTAGAACATTTCAACAATTCACATGAGGGATGATGATGATGTGGGTCAGGGAGGGTGAAAACAAGTGGTCAGAGTCTGAATATATTTTCAGGTAAAGTCAACAGGGTTTTCCAACACTTTGGATATGAGGGGGACTAAAAGGAGTGAGAGTGATTATAAGATTTGGGGACCAGACAATTACAAAGATGAATTTGGTGTTGACCGAGTGGGAAGATCGAGGGAACGCAGGCTGTAGATGGGGCAGCGTGAAGTAGAGCTAAAGACCACGAATTTAGTTTGGGATATTTTAAGTTTGAGTTGTTTGTTAGATATTCAAGTGGTGATACCAAGCAAGCAGTTGGGTATAAGAGTCTACAGTTTCAACAGAGAGATCCACCTACTTGAAGAACTAAAAATACTGGAGAGATAAAAATAATAGCATGAGAAATGGAGAGTGTGAAGGAATTTTGGAAGTGGAACAATGATGCTAAATCTTTTACTGCAAGGAATCAATAAACACTGTTTAAATTTAAGAGATTAACACCATATAAGTATATAAATTAGTTATGATAGTAACCTACCTAAAATTAAAAAATAGTCCAAAATAAATTATGTTAATTGAAATGAACCAGTCATAAAAAGATAAGTAGCATGTGATTCCACTTACAGGAGGTACTTAGGATAGGTAAACTGATAGACAGAAAGCGGCAGGATATGATTGGAGGCTGGGAGAGAAGGGGTGGGGAGATGGATGGTTAGTGTTTAATGGACACAAAGTCTCACTTAGGAATGGTGGAGACGTTCTGCAAATGAATGTGGTGACGGTTGCACAACAATGTGAGTGTATTTAACGCCACCAAACTACACACTTGGAAATGGTTAAGATGGTGAACTTTGTTATGCATATGTTATCACAGTATTTTGTCAGCTTTTGTAAACTTACATAATAATTGCACACAAGAAAGAAGCTGTGGCCTTGTGGGACTAGAGATGAGAAGAGAGAAAGAAAGGGAGATTTTGGCTTTGTATTTTTCAGTTTTTTGTAGTGTTTGGATTCTTTAACCATATGCACACATTATTTTCATATTTATAAATAAAATGTTTTAAAAGAATGACTATGCAAAGGGAGAAGTTCAATCCATGTTTCTGCTTGAGTTGCACCCAATTTCTCCGACACTATTCTATAGAAGCTGATTTCCAAGAAACCTTCAAAGCCCCTTTTTATTATTATTATACTTGAAACTATTCCCTTGGAATCAGACACTTGTGTTTTTCCGATAGAGCTTGCATTCAAAGCCTCAGAGGATAAGTGCGTTTGGAAACCTCAGCACAGCCCTCCGCCTTTGAACTGAGTTTTCCAGGGTTCCTCGCACATTCCTCGTCCAACACAACCATCAGGCAGCCAGTATTTCTTGAGTTGCCCGTGGGAGTGGCCACAGCCACAGCCTGCTGGAGCATGTCTATTAAAGAAAGCCTCTCACCAGCAAAGCAGACCTCCAGAAAATCCCAGACTGCAGCTGCTCACTGCCCAAGTTCCAACCAACAGGCTCTGTGACGCCAATATGAAGGCCTCAAATGAGGCCATCTCATCTTACAGAAGTTACCAGAAATTCTAGATTCCAATAAGAGAATTATAGTATGCCAGAGTTGGAAGAGACCTCAGAAATCACATTGTCGAACCGTGCCATTTTACGGAGGGGTAAAGGAGGCCTTAAGAGGAACAGTCACAGACAGTGTGTTAGGAGCAGAGCCCAAACCCAAACATGTGAATATCAGGGAAAGCATGCATTATTTTGTTCGATCCTTCCAGCAAAGTTATGTATAAGAAGTTTTTTAATCTGCATTTTATAGGCAATAATTAATTTGTTCAAGTCACTCAGTAAAGAGTGAGGTTGAGGATTAAACTCAGATAAGTGGGATAGGTTGTCCCACAATGGCGGGTCCTGTTCTGATGGGGTAGGGTGAGGAACAAATGGTGATTAGAAAAATAGGAAAAGGCAGGAAGCAGGGAAGGAATACATGTAGTTGGAGCTAACTTGGCAGAGGGGAATCATAACATGAGTAAGTCACAATTCTTAGATGGACTATTAAGTCATTTAATGAATGCATCATTTCTCTGCTGATTGACTTTTTTTTTTCCATCTGATGTGTCAGGTCTTGCTCTAAGTGCTAGGGATGTGGACTTGAATGAGACGTAGCCCTGCCCTGAAGAGAATCCGGCAGGCCAGGTGGTCACCATGCTGCTGATAGAGACAGTTGCAACACTTCAGCGCGACGAACACGGAATAGAGCAGTATTTTATAAATTTTTCATAGGAATTACTCACCCCAGATTCACTGAGTTGCATTATTTAGGGGAAGAACATAGCCATCTACATTTTTATCAGGTTCCCAAAGTGATTCTTTAGAATCATCCAGAGATGGATTGTAATTCGGGTTCAATCAATGATGTAACCAGTCTGACAAAATTATCTATCTGGACATTCACTTTTCACCTGTTCCCAGCTCCTTCAAGATGCTCTTCCCCCATCAAGATCCAGCTACTTTGTACTGTTGCAAAACTACAAAAAGACAATGTTTCTGACATTCCACCCTGTACGAATGCCTCTCCCTAGAGGAAGGGGCTCCATTTTTTTTTCATCCAAATGCTCTAAGCCCTGCCTCCTATTGTTCTGTGTCTCCCTAAAAAGACTGACTTTTCTAATTCATCACCCAGAGTGAGCACTCTTTTCTAACTTGTACAAAGGTACCATACAGACTAACAGGATTCTCAAAATGGGACCAGTACCTGTTACCACTCCCAGATTTCTCTGCCAAAGATGACTTCTTTATCCCTTCAGTGCCAGCAGCCATCTAATGTATGAGCCAGTTCCTGCCCTGATTCCTTGCCACACCACTGAGCTTGCAATACAGGATGCAGCACCTACGATACGGTCTGCCCCACGCCAGGAATGAGAGGCAACACAGCTTGTCATTAACAATATGAGCTTTGGGGTTAGGCCTGAATTCAATTTTTGAGCTCACATTTTACCAAGTGACTTGAACAAATTAAGAATTGTCTATAAAATGCAGATTAAAAAATTTCTCATGTATAAATTTACTATAAGGGATGAACAAGATAATGCATGTAAACATGCTTAGCATAGAGCCTGGGATATAGTGAGATTTGCTTCTTATGTGCTATCTCATTCAACTTCAGATTTCCCCATTTCACAGATAAAGAAAATAAGACTTGGAGGTGAGATAGGAGGAAGTTGTTCAGAGCTGATATCTAATTCCAATTCTAATTTTCTAATCCATGTTTCTTATGCTTTTGTTTTACTTTTTTAACTTTTTAAATTATCATTGATATACCATATTATATTATTTTCAGGTGTACAACATATTGATTAGACATTTATATAACTTATAAAGTGATCACCCTGATAAACCTAGTCATATTCCTTCTATTTTTACGTCTAGATTTGGATACCAACTTGTCTCAGTGCTTCAGGTTCAAGGACAGGAAAGAGTAAGATTTCATCCTCAATTAATAATTGTACCTATATTAGGTCTAGCAACACAGGTACAATGAAAAATAGGTCTTTATTTTAGAATACCAACTCAAATGGGTTAGTAATTACTGCCCAGAGGACCATGTTATGAAGGATTGCAAGAGCACGTCAGGGGTCAGAGAGAATCATGATTGATTAATGGTGTCAGCCATGGGAATGCGCTCCAGGAATGATGGCCGGCCCTACAGAGAGCACCCCGCCCCCTTTAAGATTTCAAAATCTGCCCAAAGTTAAGCACACTGGATAAGAAGGGAGGTCCAAGGGTACTAAACAAGGCTGTTAAAAACCATTAGCACCTTATTAAGACCTTTTCCCGAATGTGGCCAGAAACAGCCAAAGAATACAGAATGAAGGAACATTTTTGAGAGAAATCATGAAGCTGTCTGAAGCATTTTATGTAAGGAGCAAAAACTCAGTCTGTCTATTCCCAAAGACTTCTGGGCTCCATCGTCCTGAACACTCAGGCAGGTGAAAGGAAGTCACTATGGAATTCTAAAACCTCCATGTAAAGCCCAGTAAGAGATTACATGTGATTTTGGGCAACTCACTTGGGCTCTCCCAACCTCAGGTGTTTTATCTGTAAAATGTGGACAGTAAACTTAACTCATTGTGGTTTTACAAACATTAAAGAAGGTTAATAACCAAAAGGCATTTCAGAAAAAAGGTGAAATGCTGCCATTTGCAGCAACATGGATGGACCTTGAGAATTTCATGCTAAGTGAAATAATTTAGACAGAAGAAGTCAAGATCCATATGATTTTACTCAAATGTGGGATATAAAACTGAAAGCAACACAAGGACAAATAAGAGAAACAGACACCCACAGGCACAGTCAACAGTGTGGTGGTTATCAGAAGGAAGGGGGGTTAGGGATAGTAAAGTTTAAAGGTCAAATATACGGTGATGGAAGGAGATTTGACTTTGGATAGTAAATACACGATGCAAAATACAGATGATGTATTATAGATTTGTATACTTGAAACCCATGCAATTTTATTAACCAATGTCACCACAGTATATCTAATAAAAAAATGAAAGAGCCCTGGCCAGTGTGGCTCAGTTAGTTGGAACATCGTTCTATAACCGACGGTTGGGGTTCAGTTCCCTGTCAGGGCACATGCCCAGGTTGTGTGTTTGGTGCTCTGGTCAAGGTTCGTAAGGAAGCAACCGATCAGTGTTTCTCCCTCACATCAATGTTTTCCTCTCTCTTCCTTTCTCTCCTCCTCCCTCCCTTCCTTTCTCTCTAAAACAGCAATGAAAAAAGTTCCTTGGGTGAGGATAAAAAGATAAAATTTAAATAAATAAAGGAAAGAAGCTTCAGCGAACTCCACCCAAAGCAGGTATTTGAAAGCATTCATTCCCCACTCTTTCCCTTTCTCCCTTGAAAGAAACATTGTGGTATGTTGTTTGTAACTCAGAGCTGTCGAGTTATAATTTACATACAGCAGTCCCTCCTTATCCATGGTTTCACTTTCTGTGGTTTCAGTTAACCACAATCAACCTCAGTCCAAAAACATTACGTGAAAAATTTCAGAAAGAAACACTTCATAAGTTTTACATTGTATGCTGACATGACAAAATCGTAGGCCATCCCACTCGGGACATCAATTATCCCTTCGTTCAGCGTGTCCACATTGAGTACGCCACCCAACTGGTTGTCGCTTAGTAGCCATGTTGGTTATCAGACCCACTGCCCCAGTACTGCAGTGCTTGTGCTAAACCCTTATCTTACTGAATAACGGCCCCGAAGCAGAACCGCGGTGGTGCTGGCAATTTGGATATGCCAAAGAGAAGTTCTAAAGTGCTTGTTTTAAGTGAAAAGGTGAAAGAAAGTTCTCGATTTCACAAGGAAAGAAAAAAAAATGCATGCTGAAATTGCTAAGATCTACAATAAAAACAGATCTTCTATCTATAACATTGTGAAGACATAAATTTAGGCTAGTTTTCCTGTCGTACCTCTAACTTCATGTTATATGCAGTGTGTGATAAGTGCTTAGTTAAAATTAAAAACACATTAAATTTGTGGGTGCAGGACATGAACAGAGAGAGAACACATTCCCATAACTTTTATTACAATATATTGTTAAATTTTTCTATTTTATTCCTATTTATTTTCTATTTTATTATTTCTATTATTAAATAGTTGTCGCTATTTTCTTACTGTTCCTAATTTATAAGTTAAATGTTATCATAGCTATGTATGTATAGAAAAGCATATTTTAAGTAGGTGTAGGATTCAGGCATCCACTAGGGGTCTCGGAACATGTGTCCCATGGACAAGAAGGGTCTCCTGTACAGTAAAATATGCTCCTTTTTGGTGAACAGTTTATGAGTTTTGACATACATGTACAGTCAGGTGGCTATTACCACAATATGATATAGAATACTGCCATCATCCCCCAAAATTCCTTCATTCCCCTTTCCCGTCAGCACCTCGGCCCCACCTCCAGCCCGTGGTGCACACTGATCTTATTTCTGCCCCTGCAGTGTGGCCATTTAGTGTGGCCCATTTAAAAGCATACATCCAAATAGCAAATAATTCCCTTGAGTTTTTCTTTCACATTCTACTCAAAAAATAGCTCAGCTCTCTTTTCCAGGAATATTCTTCATTAAGTAAATGAATACCACGTGTATATTAAAAAGACATTCAGCTTAGTATTCTTTCTATTTATAGCCAGAGTTCAATCAGCAGGAGCCCCACTAGCCTGTCAGGGTCCCCCTGTCCTCCTCAGCTCACACTCCCTCCTCCCTGCTCCAGCCCAACAGCAGAGCTGGCTCCAGGCCCAGGTGGCACGGGCAAGTCAAAGTGCCAAAAGGGGCTTTAGGAAGAGTCTACTGAGGAGGTGTACTCTGCGACCTTTCCTAGAGTTTCCATGGGGAATGTATAGCCATGTAATAGTTAACAACAGCATGCATTAGAAAGAGAATGGACTTAGAAACAAGGGGAGAAGGAGCAATGAGTAGACCTAGGTGATCTCCAAAGTCTTTCCTTCAGAGAAGTCCCATGACCCAGGTAGATCACTCAGCAAGTCCCTCTCTCACCACCTGTGCCAGATACTGCAGTAGGCACAACAATTAAAGATGGGCAAGTAGGAGAAAAATATTATACCTGGATTCTACCCACGAAGATCTCACTATCTAACAAAGATTAAACATTCAGGGAAGGATGTGGTTGAGTAGAGGAGAAATAGCATGGGCTTTGGAGCTAAAGAGGTGAGATTTTTAACCTGATTTTGTCATCTGTTAGTTGTGAGAGCTTGGGAA
This sequence comes from Tonatia bakeri, assembly GCA_004024845.1. Lineage (NCBI taxonomy): Eukaryota > Metazoa > Chordata > Mammalia > Chiroptera > Phyllostomidae > Tonatia > Tonatia bakeri. The sequence goes on along the minus strand of PVIA01001166.1, from coordinate 266,448 downwards.
TGGTGCTGTACTTCTCTGAGCCTCCGTGTTCTCATCTGTAAGCTGGAAATGACATCCACACCCAGATGGGTGTTATGTGAAATGAATGATGTAATGGATATAAAGCACCTCACCCAGTTCCTGTTGTATGCAGGCTCAGGAAAGGGAAGCTTCCTTCTTAGCCTCTGTGTTAGTCAAGGTATTTCAGAAAAAACATAGCTGAGAGAGAGAAAGAGAGAGAATACAAGGAATTGGCTCATGGAGTTATAGAGGTTGAGAAGTCTCAAGCTCTGCCGTCAGCAAGCTACAGACCCAGGAGAACCAGTGGTGTGGTTCCGACCCAAGTCTGAAGACCTGAGAGCCAAAAGAGTTGATGGTATAGTTCCCATCCAGAAGCCAGTGGGCTTGAAACCCAAGAGCTATTTTTTCAGTTTGAATCTGAAAATAGGCAAAGACTGATGTCCCAGCTCAGCAGGTAGGCAGCTTTTTTGTTCAGTTACTAGATGAGGCCCACCCACATTAGGGAGGACAATCTACTTTACTGAGTCTACCAATTCAAAAATATTCATCTCATTTGGAAACACCCTCAGGCACACCCAAGAATAACTCTTGACCAAATGTCAGGGCATCCTGTGGCCTACTTGAAACATAAAATTAATCATCACATCCCCCAGGGAAAGAATTGGTGTTCTAAAAGAGGTTTACTTAGAGAGCTAGAACATTTTTTAATATGACAGATGTTACTTCTGGCTGAGAGATGCAGAGGAGAAGATATCTGAATCTAATTCTTACAACTGCATCTGCACCATCTCCTGAGAACCTGGCCCATTCTACTTAAACCTGGGTTTAAGTCTCACCATGGCCTGTCAATCTCAGCTGCTTTCTGTCTTGCACGATAGTCCCCATCTCAATTCTACTAGTCCATAGACCTCTTGAGAACATTGTCCATGACTGATGCAGTCTCAGTGCCTGGCACGTGGTAGAGATTCAGAAAATATTGGCTGAGTGACTATGATATTTAAATTTAACCATTTCGTGCAACAGATAAAGAAACTAAGGTTCAAAGCTTATTTGTTCATTCAACCAGCATTTACTGAGCCTCTACTGTATTTTCTAACAATAAGTAAAGTTAAATAGAGACAAGTAAGACTTCATGTATGCCCCTAAAACTCACATGAACACAATGGAGGGAAATGAAAACACAAAGGAGTTTCTAGGGTGAGCAAGGGTCTTTATGTATATCACTGATATTCCCAATGTTCATTTATTTATTTATCCAAGAATATTTAGTGAGCACTAACAGTGCCAGGCATTGTCTCAGGTTCCAGGGATACCACAATAAACAGAGGTGGTGTAGTTCTGCTGATGCAGAGTTCACAGTCTAGTGGGAGACACAGACAAATAAAGGGATGAAATAAAACGAGGCAACTTTGAGAATGGTACTATTTGCAAAATGCAACGGACTCAAAAGAGAAAGAATACAAAACCTGCGGGGGAGGTCAGGGAAGGTTTAATAGTGTTTGAGCTCAGAACTGAAGGAAGAATACATGTCCTACAATCAGACATGTAAAGAATATGGAATATACAATATACTGCACTTTAGTCCATGAGAACAGCCTGTACAAAGGTTTGGCAACATGGGAGAACATACACAAATAAAAGCTTTCATTTCACGATGGAACCCCTTACAGTTTCATCTTTCCCAAAATATTACATCAAAACACATGACCAGGAACCATTGCACACCATGGCCTAGCTCTGGTTCTTTATTTTAGCTTGTTCAGTGTAACCCTCTGTGTGGCCAGGATCCAACAGCCTCCAACAGCCACTGCTCAGGAGATCGTGTCAGGCTGGGCTGTAACTGCTGGGTCAGGAAGTGCCCAAGGGAAGGGAATGCTCCTGCACCACCTCCATGTACAGCTCTGTGGTCCTGTGGGTACTTGCTTCTATCAATCATTATTGCCTCCTTTGTATTAAATCCTGCTTTCAAGGATTATAGGCATGGGATATAGGCAAGGATATCGGAACACTAAGTTGGAGGCTTAGTACTACCCTTTACTTGTTCTGTTACCACAATCAAAACAGCCTCATTGTGCCTCAGTTTTCTCAAGTAATAATTGTTTATCTTTAGTAAAGGCAAGTGGGGCTCTGTACTGGGCACTTATAATCTCTTGTCAGATGTATGTAATCTCATCTAGTCCTAAAATATTGATGTATATTATCTTATCTAATCTCACTACCCTCAGTGGATAAGATGCAGGTGTTAGGATTCTCATTTTACACTTGTGGGAACTGAGATCCCAGATCGATGAAATGATTTGTCCAAAGACACACAGATAGGATCTGAATGCAGTCTAGAACTCAACAAACTTAACTCCTCACCTCTAGGATTAGAGGTGAATACCATTTGACTTTGTAAAAAAAAAATGCACATTTAATTTAGCTATCAAGACTGACTATGTCATCTCTACACTTAAAAAGATTGTTCAGTTCCTCCTCCATTGGCCACAGAATAATCCCTCCTCCTTGTATAGCATTCAGTATTTTTTACAATCTTGCTTCTACCTACCCCCTCAGCCTTAACAGCATTCTTCTCCCAAATCCAACACCAAATACTACACAGTATATCCCTTAAAACCCGTACAACCTGCTGTAGTTAATATATGCACCGTTCCTCATTCTCTAATCTGTAACAATGAGAGGTTTGATAATGGACTATAAGGATTCTCTGTAACTAAAGAAACTGCGACGATTTCTACTACTGGCCAAGATGGTGTAACAGGGACCAGATTTGCCCTCCCACCTGAAACAACTAAAAACAACAACAAAACAAACCAAGGAAACAATAGTTCTCAAGACATTGGGCCTTTAGGCAATGAAGGACAGTGATCCTTGAGGAACCAAGCAAGGTAAGTCTTACATTGCCCTTATAAGTCTTATAACAATCATAAATTTTTTAATTGTTTGCAGTCTGGAGCGAGTTTCTAGGTCATAGCAAAGACTGGGGAACCCAGGTAGAAGCCAGTGGGCTCCCCGATTTGCAGAGACAAAGGTGAGTCTGGGTAGACCTAGGTGGGTAAAGTTCATGAGGTAGTGTACTGGGAAAAGGGATTTGCAGGGAGAGAGAATCTCAGAGATCTGCACTCGGTTCCCTGTAACTATTCAGCTGAGCACTGAGCAGGGTGCGCATGTCAGAAAACCACTCAAGTGCAGTGTAAAGAACCAACTGTTTTAAAGAGGAGAATCCATCAATTGACACTAATCTAGATGATAACAAAAGTGCATTATAACAATTATTATAATGACATTCCATGTGTTCAAGAAGCTAAGGGAACAGACTGAACATATTAAACAGAGATATGAAAGAGGTAAGAAAGACTCAAGTTGAATTATAATGCCTGAGATGAGAAGTGAATTGGATGGTATTAATGGCAGACTCAACATTGCAGAATATAGTGAACATGAAGACCATCCAAAATAAAGCACAGAGAGAAAAAAAGGCTGGAAACAATGAACAAATTATCAGCAAGGTCAAGGTCTGGGAGAATACTATTTAGAGAACGAAAGGACAAGCCACACACTGGAAGAAATTATTTTCATATCATGTATTTGATAAAGGACTTGTATCCAGAACATGTAAAGAATCCTCAAAACTCAATAATAAGAAAACAAACAACCTGATTTTTAAAATAGACATAAGATTTGACACTCTACCCAGGAAGATATATGGGTGGCAAATAAACTCATGAAAGATGCTCACCATCATTAGTCATCAGAAAAATGTAAACTAAAACCACAATAAGATACACTACTTACCTATTAGAATGTCTAAAGTTCAAAAAGAGTGACATACCGAGCGCTGGTGAGGGTACGGAGCAAGTAGACCTCTCATACACGACTGGTGCACATGTACAATGTCACAACCACTTTGGAAAAGAGTCTGGCAGCTTTTTAAAAAGTTAAACACACATCTACCATGTGACCCAACCATTTTACTTCTAGGAATTTAACAAGACAAATGTCTTGGCAGCTTTAGTTCTAATAGCCAAAAACTGGAAACAAAGCAAATGTTCATCAACAGATGATGGATGAATTATGATATGTATTTACAAGGAACTTGTACTTGGCAGTGAAAAGGAATGATTAGGCATACATGAAATAGCATGGTAAACCTCAAAATAATTGTCCTGAGTAAAAGAAGTGAGGATTAAATTAAAAAAGAATACTGACTATATGGTTCTGGTTACGCAAAATGCTGGAAATGCAAACTAATGTGCAGTAACGGGAGGCAGAACAGTAATTGCCTGAGGTGGGGATGGGGAAAGTGGCAAATAAGGGAAGGAAGAAAGGATTCTGGAAGGGCATGGGGAAAGGCCTGGGGGTGAAGGATATGTTTGCTATCTTAGATTGATGTGTTCACGGGTACATATATATACTTATCACACTGTACTCTTAAAATATGTCCAGTTATTGTATGTGAAGTAAGGAGAGGAAGAAATAGTACCTATGGTGCTAAAACTAGCTCAGAGGCTACTGTTGCTCAGATACCTTTTGCTTTTTTTAGGGCACCCATCCCCAAGCTAAAATAGGAACCATAAAATAAAGTAACTACATAACATGGAAGCATGGAGATTATTTATTCACCAAGCACTTTCTGAGTGCTTGCTGCTGTTCATGCTCTGTATTAAGTGCTATTGTTATTCCCATTTTACAGATGAGGGGTTAATAACTCACCCAAGTTACACAGAGAAGCTAATTTAAAGTTCTATAAAAGCATCTGCAAGTGCCCAGCACAGGGCCGGTACTCTACAAACACAAGCTGAGACAACCTGATATGGCATTCTGTCAGTGGTGGTGCCTTACGCACAAACTGGGAGCAAACCGAAGTCAGAGCAACCTGGGTCCAAGTCTGCTTACCAGCTACAGGGACTTGGGCTTGGGACTTCAACTCTCTGTGCTCAGTCCCCTCATCTGCAAAACAGGAGTATTGATGCCTGATGTGAAAGCTAATTTGAGTAATGTGCATAAGGAATGTGGAACGATGGTTGGTATGTAATAAAACAGACTATAAGCATAGGCCATGACTATTTTATTCATCACTACATATCAAGTTTCTTACAGTTACAGAATGAATGAAAGAATCAATAACTGACAATATGATCCCATTTGTCTTGCACAATAATTATGTAAGATAAAAACTATTATCACCCCCAATTTATAGAGGGAGAAATGGAAACAAAAAGGAGGTAAGCAACTTGCCTAAAGTTACACAGTGAGTGAGTCACTAAATAGGTGGGACTCGGACCCCAGCTCAGTGCATTTCATTATTGCATGATGGGTCTTAATGCCTATCTCGATGTCTTCCGGATCTGAACAACTCAGCCTTTATAGGGAATGGCTAAGAAAGGCAAGAGAAATCTCTCTGAACATAGAAAAGCCCTCTTTACTTCCTATTTTAGTGGGGAGCCTTTGGAAATCAATATTACTTCAAATAGAGATAAGAAATAAACATTTACCAGGTTGAATGTAGCCTATTCCAGTACTTACTTGGATGAAACCCCCAGGGCAGTGTCAGCCGACCTCATCTCTCTGTGGGCGGCAGAGTACCACCGGGTTCAGGCCACACTCAGGAGCCTCAGTCCAGGAGAAACACACAAGGAAATAGTTCAGAATCCCAGTGCTCCTAGGCAGCCTTGATGACTGAAACCTGAGAGGCCTCTTGAACTTGACAAAGAGGTCAGTCGACCAAATGCTCTATTACCCACTGAAATTTACACCCAACACAATATTATTCTCTTAGAGCAGAAAGCTTTATATTTTTCAAAGTGTTTCCATAAACAGCTTCATCTTCCTTTTTTTATCCTACCAACAACTAAAAAAAAGGTGAGGGAACAGGCAATGCAAAAAAAATGGTTAGGATCATGGGATTTGGAGCCTGACTAGTTTGGATCCCATTTCTGACACATTCTACCCACAGAACTTGAATAAGTCACGGAGCCTCTACGAGCCTCAGTTTCCCCATCTATAACATGAAGGTAACAGTATTACATACAGGGACATCACGGCGTCAAGTAGGTGATTCAAGTAAAATGCCCAACTCTGATCACATGCTCAATAGCAATTCAATATCCACAGTCCTTCCATCCAAATTTCTGGGCTCCACTTCACTGAGTGGCATTCCTGTACAGGGAGGCCCGCCAGCCATCCTCCTCCTCGGTTCATCCCAGTAGTTAACCAGCAGGTTGAGTAAATATTTGTGGGATGAGCCAATAAACCAGTGAATCTCTGTTCCTTGGTGGCACGGAGAAGCCTTTCCTACTCTCCTGGTTCAGGGCATTAACTCCTCTGGAATAACAGGCTGTCAGGCACTGATGGATCACAAACCTATGGATTTACCAATGCCCTCGGAGCAATCCAGTTCAAAGAAAAATCCTTTAGGGCACATCGAAGGGGCTGAAGGAGTGAAGGGCTGGATCCTGATGAATCCCACCCGCGGCCTGACAGAGTGAATGGCAGCCTCGTCAAATCTGTTCTTGGCAGAGGCACTTGGGGAGTTCTCACTTACCAGCTCTCCAGACCTGTCTGTCTGTCCACCCCAGACCTCGGCTCTGATTGGGGAGGCCTGAGTCAGGCAACCAGGGGGCCTGCTGTTTGGAGTGAGCTCTCTGGGCTGTCAGCTGGGGTGAGGGGGATATTGAATTCATCAGTCATGTTGACAGGGGACGTGGGGTGGGGAAGGAGCTCCCAGAGTGCAGGGAAAACCCAGAGTACAGCAAAGCTGAGAACAACTGGTTTCGCCTTGAGCAGGGTGACCCCTTGAGCCAGACTAATGACCCACAGATTGCCTTTGTGTTTCAGATTCAGTAAGTGATGGATGCTAAATGTTAGCCTGTGGTCTTCACTCAAACAGTCAGTCTAAGAAAAGCAGCAGACAATCCCTAAATTTTTTTCTGAGTATTTTCATGTATTCTTGATGTCATACAATAGTTCATTCTTCAGTAATTGGACATTGTATTGCCATCTGGGAAGCGGTGAAGAAACTGGAATTTGTTGAACACCTGCGAAGGGCCCTGTGTGTACACACACATCTGCCGTTTCATTCCTCTGAGGGGTGGGCGTGAATATTTTCCAAGTTGTGGATAAGGATACAGGGAAAGACAGGTGACTAACTTGCCAAGTCACTTCAAGGCATGGTGACAGAACCAGAATTTCAACTCAAAGCTATTCTACTCCAAGCACAGTTTGTCCATGTGCCGCCCACTTTACCTTTGCTCTAGAAATCAATAACTAGACTTGATTTGACCCCCTGCTCATTTGTTGATAATATGTACATGTATTTCACTGGTCAATTTTTGAAGTGTATTATTTCTCTCCATCCACTTTAGCCAGAGTCCTGTTAAGTTACCAGGCTAAATCAGCAGGTAATTTGTCTTCAATCCTATGTGTCATGAGGAAGTCCAGTACAGCTGGAATCTGTAAGAGCCTTTCCTACAACTTTCTGTAGACTTGGTCGACTCCAGGACCCATCAAGCTGCACCTTTGCCTAGATTCTTAGAGCCAGAACAGACCTGGCTCTAAGCAATTTTTCAAATTGCTAGGACTATCCTAATTAGCAGGTGGTAAATTGGGAGGAGAGTTTTACAGTTGGTGCAGGGAGCTTGGCCAAGGTCCCCTCTGGTTATGATGCTCTGGGGTTCTGTGAATTGAAGGATCTCTCTAATACTCCACATTTCTGCTCTCCTATCCTGGCTTCCATGTCCACAGATTACAGTGCTGGCTTCAGTGCTTTCAGGTTAACGATACTGAATCACATATTTGGAAGGCACTTTTGGGCTGTCAAGTCTGACCTATGGTTCAATACTAGGATCTCATCTCCAACATCCCTGCTTATACTTCTCTATCAATGAGGAGTTCATTACCTCAACCCTTCTTTGGAAAACATGGCAGTTAAAAAGTTCCTTCTTCCATTTATCTTGTTTCTGGAAGGGGGACAACATAAGTAAAGGCATGGAAGAGAGAAGCAGTCTTGTGTTTTCAAAGAGGATTTTGAATCAGAAGACAAGAATTCAAATCCCATGTCTCCAACTTCTGAGCTCATGACCTTGAACAGATCATTTCACCTTTGTGGACTTGAAAATTTCTTTCCTTGGCTATAAAGCAAGGTAGAAACGTTGCCCTGTCTACCCCTAAGAAGTTGCTGTGAGGATCAAATGAAATAATAGTTACTTTCACTGAGAAAAAGACTATGTGCATTTAAAATGCAATAGCTATCATTATTTTCTTATCCAACTTTTTTCTGCTTTAACCAAGAAAAGAACCAAAGCAATTGTTTAGTTTGTTTTTTATTACTATTTGCAAATGAGAAGGTTGACACCTATCATAAAATCTAGGGGTAGTCCTTGCCCAAGTTTTAAAATTTAGTGCACTCAAAATATTCCCAAAGACACCATGAAATTGCTTTGATCTCATCCTCCAAATTCCCTTCCTGATCTAGGAATATTCTCTGGGCTTCTCCAGGAGAAGGCTGACACTTGTACTGGTTTGTACCCAAACTGCCTGTGGCTTGCACTGACAGAGACAGATGTCAACAGGGTGAGATGAACAAATTAATTTTACTTGATGACCTCAGACAGATGTGAACAAAAGTTTCAGAAGAAAGAAAGAGGAAGGGAAAACGTATGGCCACTCCCTGCTATGCCATAACTGTTCTGGTTTGTGTGTGTGTGTGTGTGTGTGTGTGTGTGTGTGTGTGTACGTGTATGTGTGTTTCAAGAGTATCAGCCATGGAACTTACACTGTTGCGTAATCTATGAAACCTTTTTGAAATAGTGTCTCCATGTTAATGGGACTTAAATACCTGTGGTTAAGTTTATCACCCTTTGCCAAAACCCTGCTTGACAATTTCAAATGCAACAGTTACTGATCTAGGTGATATATGATTTAATACTCAAAATAATTCTATGTGGTAAGTTTTATCATTCCCATTATTTTGATTCAGAAAGAGAGTTCGAGAAAGGAAAAAATGATTATCCAAGTTCACAAGGTTAACAGAGCAAAACTAGAACTAAAGTCTTTGGCTTTAAAATGAAAAGAAGTATTAAAGGCAACCACTCTTAAATGCATATTTCAACAAAGACTTCAACACTGATTAAATCTTCTCTCTTATTCAAGCCTCTGCACTAAAAGTTGGAGGTAGGGAGAGAGTATAGAGGAACATCTCATTTTTTTTGAAGAAGACTTTGCAGAGATGTTTCTTTCCATAAGCTATAAATTGTGTAATTCTCAGGTCCTCCTGTTCAACAAACATTTAATGATACCTACTAGGTTTTGACCAATGCTCTGAATATTAAAAAAATAATGAGTAATCCATGTTCTCAAGATAAAGACAAAAGATTAGAAGGAAATTATTCCCTGTGGTGAAGAGACACAATGATCAGGTCTATGTGGGGTACATGGGAGCTCAGACAAACTTTACGTAACACAGTCCTGCGGTGGAAGAGTGCAGGGAAGGGAAAGGCTTCCTGGAAGAGTTCTCAAGTGACTTAAGTCTTAAAAGGCAAATATGGCTTAGCCAGATTAACATATGAAGAAAGGATATTCTGGGAAGTGAGAGCAGTGGAAACTAGGCATTGAGCTAATAAGAGTGCCAAGCATGGAAAACCACAAGCTTAAAACCTGGTGAGAGAAGTAGTGAGGAATGACACTGGACAGAATGACAAGTGTTGGATCATGAAAGATCTAAGGAGCTAGACCAGGGAGTTTGGACTTTACCTCAAAGATCATAGAAAATATGGAAGTATTTTAAGCCATGGAATAAAATTATTTGCCCTGAAGTGATCTTTTCATTATCCTAGTATAAGATTATATAAACAAAAGCTCAAATACATAATGTTAATATGTTACATGTATATGTATATGTTGTAATATGATCATGGCTGTAATAATTATTAGCACCTCTATCACATAATTACACTTTTTAAGTGGTTGGAATAATTCATTTCTAATTTTAGCAAGTTTGACTACTATAATACAGTATTACCTATATTCACTATACTGTGCACTAGATTTCTAGGACTTACTACTCATTCATTGTAAGTTTGCACCTTTAAACAACTTCTGTCCTGTTCCCCCACCCCCAGTCCCCTGGTAACCACCATTTTGTTCTGTTTTTATGATTTTGCCTTTTTTCAACTTCACATGTAAGTGATACAGTACAGTACTTGTCCTTCTCTGTCTGACTTATCTCACTTAGCATAATGCGCTCAGATCCATCCACATTTTCATGAATAGCAAGATGTCCTCCTTTCTCATGGCTAAATAATAGTGGATGGATGGATGGATGAATGGATGGGTGGATGGATGAATAGACACATACATACATGCATACATACATATGACATTTTATTTATCCATTCCTTCATTGATGGACACTTAGGTTGTTTCCATATCTTGGCTATTGTGAATTATGCTGCAATAAACATGGGAGTAGAGATATCTTTTCAAAATCATGTTTTCTTTTCCTTTGGCTATATGCTCAGAAGTGGAATTGCTGGATCATATGGTAGACTTTTAATTTCTTGAGAAATCTCCATATTGTTTTCCATACTGGCTGGACCACTTTGCATTCCCACCAACAGTGCACACAAGTATGTGTACAAGACTCTCTTCGCATCTTCACAGACTTGTTATCTCTTGTCTTCTCACTGACAGCCATTCAAGCATGCATAAGATGATATTTTGTTGTAGTTTTGGTTCATATTTTTGTGATGATTAGTGGTTTTCAGCATCTTTCAATGTACCTAATGACCATTTGGATTTTCTTCAGAAAAAGTCTATTTAGTTTTTCAGCCTTTTTAAAATTGGACTGTTTGTTTTTGTTGTCATTGAGCTGTACAAGTTCCTTATATGTTGTGGATAGTAACCACTCGTTCAATCGTGTTTGCAAACCCTTTCTCCCATTCTGTAGGTAACCTTTCCATTTTGTTCAGTTTTTATTTTTATTTTTATTTTTTTTTGCTGTGCAGAGCTTTTAAGTTTGATGTAGTCATAATTATTGATTTGTCTTTTCTCATTTGTATTTTTCGTGTTATATCCAAAGAAATCATTGCTCAATGAGAGGAGACTTTTCTTCCAGGAATTTTATAGCATCAGGTCTCACGATGAATTCTGATTCATTTCAAGCAAATTTTTGTGAGTGGTGTAAGATAAAGGTTCAATTCCATGTTCTTCATTTGCTTACCCAGCTTTCCCAACATCATTTGTTGAAGGGACTTTCCTGTCCTGACTGGTGTTCTTGGCTCTCTTGTTCAATATTAGCTGACCATATGGGCAGAGGTTTAATAATGGCTCTCTATTCTGTTCCACTGGTCTATGTGTCTATTTTTGTTTCTGCATTTTAGGTTATTACTTCAAAAACCAGTAAGTATTGAGCAGAAACAAAAAATGTGAAATCGATATAGGTTGAAAAAGAATCAAGCACAACTTATACCCTTGTTCTTGCTCCCTTTTTGAAGAAATAGAATATGGTATCATCTTTGAAACCCCTGTCTGCACTTTTGGGGTTCTATTCTCTACCTTTTCCCTGCAGAGACAATTGCTATCCTGATTTTTGTGTTTATCATTTCTTTGCTTATTTTTTAAGTTTTATCACAATTGTTTAGTTTTGTAAGCCTTTGAAAAGCATATAAAAATCATTCTGGATGTTCTCTTCTGAAACTTTCTTTTTCTAAACATTGTGTTCTTGAGATTAATTCACATTGTTTATGAGGTTCTGTTTCATTATTTTTTATTGCTGCACCATTTTATTGTATGAATACCCCATGATCTATTTAGTCTTTCTCTTATTGATGGCTATTTGGATTGTTTCCCTTTTCTTTTCTTTTTTTTTTTTTCTGGTAGTACAGCAATGCTGCTATATACTTCTTTTCTTTATTGTCTCTGAAATTATCTAAGACATAAAACCAGAGCAAGTATATCTGGGTGAGAGGGTTTGCATGTATTTACTAGGTAATTAAGTATTGTTTTCCACAATAACTTGTATCAATTTGCACATCTATCATCATTGCAAAATATTCCAATTACAACACCTGATATTGTCCTACTTTTCTGAGCTGTTTTTACTCTATCCACTCTCCCTTAGATTCAGCCGTCATTTCTGAGTTGATGACCACCAAACACTCCTCTCCAGTTTATATAACATTCCTAAGCTCTAGATCCATATATTCAGTTCTCTATTTAACATCCCATCTACCGGTTCCCTTCAGCTGGAACAAATGCCTCATGTCCAAAATTTAGCATATCTTTTTCAGTAAATTGCACCATCTTTACTTAGACATTCGAGCCAGACACCAAGCCATCCCCTTAGACATTTTCCTTTCCCTTTATTCTTCAGCTGAATCCTATTAGTTCTACTTCCCAAATACCTCCTGAATCTACTTTCTCTGTTTTATTGTGGTTTGCTGATATTTCTGGTACCCCTGTTTTAGAGCTCATAGTAAGACTACACTTCCTCACTTCATGAAGTTGGTAAGGCCATATGACCTGCTTGGCCAATGAAATGTGTGCAGATATGACATATGTCAGTGCATAATTCACCATGACCTCGTATGTCACCTGCCACAGAAACGGGCAACACTGCCTCTGGGAGAGTCCCCATCACTTCCAATTCTGAGTGAGAACAGCAGAACCCTGCTTACACAGAATCAACACAGAGTATTAATAAAAATAAATAAATCTTTGCGCTTTTAAGTCACTGAAATTTTGAAGTTATTTGTAGCCATAGCATAACAAGACTATCCTGACAAATACAACTTTTTCCCCATTTTCTTGACTTTTGAACATGTATAAACAGCAGGGTTAAAAATTTTTCCAGTTCCCTTGGAGTTAGCTGCTATGAGATTTGATTTTTTTCTTCCAACTTCCTGAATAAACTCTTATGTTGGCATAAAAATAATAGCCTTTGAATGCCCAACTTCAGAGCACACTGAATTCATTCCAAATGGCATTAGTTGAGGTTTTGGCACCTTCTTCCAGAGCACAGCCATCCTCTATCTGCATAAAAGTCAACTGTTATCTTCTTTCCAAAGTCATCAAATCCTAAAATAGTAGAAGTTGGGTGTAGGCTAATATCTTCCTGGCAAAGAATAGTGTCGGGTTTCAAGGACACTATTTGATATCCAACTGACAGAGGGACAAAATTTAGACTGTCTATTATGCCTGAAGACCTACAGAATCTTGCTTTTAAGGAACTAACCCAGTTGAATCCATGTTACAACACTAACCTAGTAAAAGAAAATTAACATAGGTTGAGCACCTCCAAGTGTCAAGCATTTCATGTACACTGTCTTATTCAGTTCTCGAAACCACTAGTCTAGCTGACTAGTCAACACATTCAAATTGAGTAAGTGACTGGCTAAGGTCATGGTAAAACCCAGAGCATAGGGCTTCTTGTAAGGCGTTCTTTTGAATCCACCATAGACTCTCTCATGTCATCTCACTTCACTTAAAGTTAAAAAATAACCCAAGTGCAGGCACATGAGTTTTCTTTATCTTGACTCACTCACCTAACAAACATTGCGTACTACTTATTCAATGTGAGTAGCAGTGCTAGAGGGCAAATAAATAGGAAAAGACAGGATTGAATGGATGAGAGGAATAAATCCCGGCTCTCAAGGGGGTCATGATACACAGCAATGCACAATGATAGTGACATGTAGGCAGATTAATTACAACGTGATGTGATAAATGCATCCATCCATTCATTTGCTGAACATTTACTAAGACTGAGGATCTGGAGACAGAATCACAGCCCCTGTCTTCAAGGAGCTTATAGTCCACTGTCACAGGTAGAGCAGCAGAAGCTTGTTGAGTGGGAACATCAAGGATGATGTGGCCAGTTCTCTCAGATGAGTCATCAAAGACTTCATTCCTGGGATGATTCTGGAGATGCGTGTTGAACAATAAGTTGAGGATACAAAACAAAAAACACAACCTACTGAATGGGGAAAGATAATTGCCAGTGATGCATCTGATAAGGGGGTAGTATTCAAAATATAAAAGGAAATCACACACCTTGACACCCAAAACACTAGCAATCCAATTAAAAAATGGTCAGAGGACCTGAACAGACTTGCATCCAAAGAGGACATACAGATGGCCAATGAACATATGAAAAGATGCACAATATCACTAATCATCAGGGAAATGCAAATCAAAACCATAATGAGACATCACCTCACACCTTTCAGAATGCTTATTATCAATAAATCAACAAATAGCAAGTGTCAGTGTGGAAGTAGAGAGAAGGAGCCCTTGTGCAATATTGATGGGAATGTAAACTGGAGCAGCTGCAATGGAAACAGTATGGAGGTTCCTCAAAAATTAAAAATAGAACTACTATATGACCCAGCAATTCCACTTCTGGGTGTTTATCTGAAAAAATCCAGTACACTAATGCAAAAAGATACATGCACTCCTATGATTATTCCAGCATTATTTTCAATAGTCAAGATATGGAAGCAACCTGTGTCCATATATATATATATATATATATATTATATATATATATATAATTGAATATTACTCAGCCATGAAAAAGAATGAAATCTTACCATTTGCAACATCATGAATGGATCTGGAGGGTATTATGATAAGTAAAATAAGTCAGACAGAGAAAGATAAATACCATATGATTTTGCTTATATGTGGAATCTGAAAAACAAAATAAATGAACAAACAAAACAGAAACAAACTCATATATTCTTTATATCCTGTACATTTCAAATATTTATATTATAAATATATGTTTCATATGTATAACTTATTATAGTGCTTACTATGAGCCAGGTGCTTTTGAAATGTTCTACAAATTAAGTCATTTAATTCTTACACTACCTCCATGAAGTATGCACTAACGTCATCATCCACATTTTACAGATGAGGAAACTGAAGCTTAGACATTTTAAGTAATGTGCCCATGATCTAATGAGTTGGGTTTGAATCAGGCAGAATATCTGCAGAGGCTACTATTCATCTCTATGCTGTAGACTTGAAAGAGAGTAAACAGTAAACTCCTTCCCAGCTGGAGCAGGGGACACATTTGAATGTGGATTTTGATGCACTGGAGGAATAGCTTAAACAAAACTTTTTTGGGAGGGTTAGGGTTATTTACAGACTACTCTCAAAGAGTGGCAAATAATTTAATTTGGTTGGGACATACAAAAATGATGCCTGCCCTTTAGCTCTGAGTGCTCATGTGGAATAAGGGTCATGTTCTGGATAGCATGAAAGCCAGCAGATAGACTGTACAGATACAGATGGTGGCTGGCCTTCTACCAGCAATGATGTCCAGGGGTGGAGCTTTTGCCTCTTTTCTGTCTGGCATGGCCTTTTGCATGATCCAGCTTCCCATTCATCTTAGTGATAAAGGACTTGAGCCCTGGGATCTCACTAGTTTGAGTTTTTAGTACAACGGCTTTAGAGGCTCAGGGGAACCTTTCTTACCATCACTGCCTACAGCAAACAATAAGGTGCTAGGGACCTGTCCAGTTAGTTGTCTACTGAAGGGAAATAAAACTTATAGTATAAAACAGCAATCATTTTATTGTGCTTGAAGTTTTTGTGAGTCAGAAATTGGGGAAGGGGATAGCAGGTACAGCTGCTCTCTTTAACGTGTCTCTTTAGTGTCTGGGGCCTCAGCTGGAAGACACTAGGCTGACAGGTGGGAGCAGGGATCATGTCTGGGGCTGATGCTGATGTTGGTGAGAGCCTCCACTGAGGCTGTCAATTACAACACCTACAGGAAGCCACTCCATGTGTCTACCTGTACTTCATCACAGCACTGCAGCTGGGTTCTAAGAGTTGCCATCCCGAAAGAACCGAAAGGAAGCTGTATCATATTGCCTTTTGTAACCTGGCACCTGACATCACTTGGAGTCGTGTTTAGCATAGTTCAATGCCATCCAGATTCCAGGGGAGAAAACTAAATGCCCCAATTATAATTGTGAATGTCAAGGTTATGTTGTAGGAAGACTATGTGGGATGAGAGAGATTGTTGTAGCCATCTTTGGAAAATAAAGTCTCCCACGGAACTTCCTATGCAGAGTTCAGAGAACCCCCAGTTGTGGAAACCAGCCACCTTTCTATGGAGCTTGCTAAGAAATGCCAGCTCAGCAAAAAGGCATTATCATTAGCCCCACCCAATTTCCAAATCATTTGGCACTGAACCATTTTCCTGTGAGACACTGACAAGACAAGGATCCGATAAGCTTAATTTTAAAAATAATGATCCAAAATTTATTCATACAAGATGCAAACTCGAAATGAATCCTTTCCCACGTCTCCCCTCAGGACTTTTACAGCAGCTCTTTTCTCTGCTTCCCAAGTTCTGTCCTCCAGTCTCTACAAGGCTGGGTTCTCTTTATTTGGGACTCAAGTCCAACATCACCTCTGCAAAGAGGCCTTCCCAGATTCCCCAGGCTAACACGCCCATTCAGTCCAGCACACCATCAGTCTTGTTCTAATGCTAGTTTTATCACTGTCTGAAACTATCTTGTTAATTTTCTGTCTCTCCTCACATCCCTCCCTCTGCATGGCTGTCCCGTTAGAGCATAGGCCTTGCTCTTCCTGCTCACTGGCTCCGAGCCTCATGCCTGGCACACAGCAGACATCTGTACACCAGTCATGGATGAATATGTGGAAATGGAGACAGATGAGAAACCTCATTGTTTCTTGTTTGTGGGACTTAGGCTAAGGAAAAGAAAACGCTTTTACATGTATCTCAATAAAATGTAAACTCTCTTTCTTTCTCCTCTCCATTTCCTGAATATTCTCCCAAATTTTCTCCCTTAAAAAAATAATATGATGCCCTGGTGGGTGTAGCTCAGTGGATTGAGCGCAGGCTGTGAACCAGGCATCGCAGGTTCGATTCCCAGTCAGGGCACATGCCTAGGTTGCAGGCCATGTCTCCCAGCAACCGCACATTGATGTTTCTCTCTCTCTCTCTTTCTCCCTCCCTTCCCTCTCTAAAAATAAATAAATAAAATCTTAAAAAAAATAATATGATGCACAGAAGAGTACTGTGCATGATTTTGTAAAAACCTAGAAGGGGGAAAGTAATGACTGCTTCTTGAATTACCTCTCCGTAGAATTTCAGGTGGTTCAACATATTCCACTATAAATTCTCTCATGTAGAATTATTTGATTTATAATAATAAATGTAGCTAAAATATGTAATAAGAATATACATAATAAAATATAATATGTAATTCATTTGTACATAAAATATATATTTGTATATTTATATGAATTATAAATATTTATATTTCATATTTATATTTTAATTTATATTTATAATACTTGTATAAAACATTTTATGATTTTTATATTTGTATAGTGTAAAATTTACATTTATATAAATATAATATTTATGTAAAATATAAATATGTGTTATAAAAATATAAGAGTAGCTTTAAAAACACCTTATGATTTTTCTTTTAAGTATTTGATCTTTCTTAAAATTTCATTTTTAGTAAAATTACTAAATTACATCACAGCGATACAGAAGTATATATTGAAGAAAATACAAGTATCAAAAGCATTCACAATGGCTCACTTGATTAAACAAAGCCTGGGGTTTGAAAGACCTCAAACATGGATACAATGGAAAGTCAAGGCGGTGCAGCAGAATCTCATCTTCGTGTGTGGTCGTTGACACATTCTTTATTTTTCAGTAAGAGGACTCAGCACATATGCCGAGCCTCCCTGGGGTAAGGTTTCAACACACATGTACTTTTCATCCAAGATTCCTGTAGAAGAAGATATGAAAAAAGGAAACTCTTTCCTCTTCTATGAATACACTCCGGAGTCTGGTCTGCCCTGTCTTGTCCCACTGTCCACTAATGGCTGGGCAGCGCTCCTTAGCCACCTGCAGGTGCACTGACATCGGCTCATCAGATTTTACCCATGACTTTTCACAGGAGTAGAATTATACTCACCCACACACCAAAAAGGAGGTCTGCTAGAAATCTTTTAAAAACCGGGTGCTTAATTTATATGAGACGGTGTCTAGACATTTATTTTCTGGAAATATTTAACTTGGATAAGACATGTGGCCCCCAAGATGAATGCAGGATTGAAATATTTCACTTGAAAATCTGTGCAAGGAAATGTCTGGTTGAGTGCAATGAGGTTAAGCACTATAATATTTTCCTAGAATGGAAAGGCCATCCTGTTTGCTGTGTGCTAGCAGAACACTGCATCTGAACACTCCACGTGTTTTGTTAGAAAAAGATATTTAGGCAAGAATTGCTCTCGTCATGCCTACTTTTCTGTATTTGCATATGCATTTACATAAATCCATATGTGACAACTACTACTTAGATAGTTATTGGGGGAGAAACACTAGAGAGACATTCTAAAAATCATATACAATGAAAGCTTTATTTGACTTTAAATTAGAAGTTTTTGCCTCATTATGGACCATAGGGGCCAACGCATTTTTCTGTGAAGGTCCAAATAGCAAATATTTTAGACTTTTCAGGCCATGTAGTATGTCACAACTACTGAACTCTGCCACTGGACTGTGAGCACAGCCCAAGACAGTGCACACACCAGTGGGTGTGCCTGTTTGCCAATCAACTTTGTTCACAGGACAGGCATTGGCTGGCCCCTGCCCTGAACCAGTAGCTTTTGAATCGTTTTAACTGTGACTAATAATAGGAAGTGAAATTTTTACCATCACTCAAAACAAACGTGTGTGTGTGTTTCTGTGTGTCTGTGTATATGCATTCACAAAACAATACCTGCCTTCAAAATGAGCATGTACTGGTATTTTCTCTTCTGTCTAACTTGATTCTAAATCATTTTTAAATGATGACAGCCACCATCTAAATTGATTTCAAGACCCACTAGTGGGTCATGCCCCTCAGTTTGCAGAATGCTGTACCAGGCTAACTCTATGCTTGTGTTTAAAATGAATAGCGTGAGAATAGCTAGAAGTAGACAAAGAATCACTGTCCCTCAGCTAATGAATAGGAATGCTGGCCTTTAGTCTGAAGCATCTGCTGCCTGCTTGGGTTTTCAAATCTCTGGCATCTGATAAAGTTGTGACCTAAAAACCAGGAAGAACATGCGTTGCTGAGAATGAGTATAAAAGGTCTGGGTAAGAGCCAAGCACAGGAAGCTGGGTGCCTTATCTTTTTCAAAGCAGAATGGGGAAACAGAATCTTTTCTTTTTCTAATGAGCTGGAAGAAACTTTCTCTAAATGGAGCTCCAGTGGTTAAGAAAACAAGGAGGGAGAACCTTTCTGATGTAATAGACCCAGCCCCAGAAGAATCATATACCTCAGTCCTAATCCTGCCATGGCCACTATCCAGCTGATGGCCTGGGCAGATCGCTCTTCTGTTTAAGCCTCCTGCAAGCTGGGTAACCTTATGCAAGTTTCTGCACCTCTCTGAGACTCAGATCCCTCAATTGTAAAGTAATGTTAACTACTTCAAAGGATTATAATGAGAATTTCATAAATCAATGATATATGTAAACTACTTAGCATAAAGTCAGTACTTAATATACGATGGGAAACCTGCAAAAAACTGGAATTATCTTCTGGAGGGCAAGCCCCTTGTAGTACAGGCTTCCCCCACTAGGTGAGTATTCTAGGACCCCATCTGTATCAGTGTACTGGCTGGTCTTGGTGTGAGAGGCTGTGTTCCGCTTCGGTGAATTTTTTTTGAAGACTCTTTCAATGCGTTTGCCCATTTTATGATGGGTGACTTATGGGCACACTTGCCACACCGCACTGAGTGTTCAGCAGTTTTTGACTTGACTCCCATGTCCCACCCTCCCTATTCACCCGATCTCACCCCAAGCAACATTTTTTGTTTCCCCAGATGAAAAAACTCCTCAAAGGGAAACATTTTCCTCATGTGGAAGAGGTGAAACAAAAAATAGCAGAAGCACTAAAAGGCATCAAAATTGATGAGTTCAAAAGCTGTTTGAAAAAACATCTTGATAAGTGTATTGCATCAGATGGAGAGCACTTTGAAGGTGACTGAAGTTTAAACATGTAAGGATAAATACACATTTTTTGTAAATGAATTCTGGTTTGGGGGGGTGAGATATTCTCACTACTAGCTACACAGTAGTTGATATATAATATTTGATACCATTTCACCCATATTTTATCTTTCAAAAAATTTCAAACCAAAAAATTTCAACAGAAAAGTCAATACTCCTATTAACTCCTATTTTTCTATACTTAGGTTTAACAAATATTAATATTTTGCCACATTTGCTCTTCTCTCTCTCATACACACACACACACCACTCTCTTTCCCTACCCATCTCTCTCTCTGTATATATTACATAATACATACATGTTGCATGGGCCGTGCAAGCATAACTTGCCAACATCAAAACACTGCATCTCCTATCTCTCACAATTATATTCCCTCACATGATATCATTATCATTCCTCCAAAACTTAACATTTATGAAATATTATCTAATATATATTCCATATGCAAAGTTTCTCAATAATGTCCTTTATGGATTTTTTTTTCTTTTTTCCAATCCAGAGCCCAAACAAGTATCATGCAGTGTATTTGGTTTTCATGTCTCTTAATTTTATCTAACATACAACATTCCTTCTACTTTTTTTTCATGACACTGACATCTTTGAAGAACCCAGAATAGTTGATTTCTTACATATATTTGGGTTAGAACAAATGAGTAAATATATTAACTTTATTGGAAACCAGGATTCTCATTGTAAAAGATGAAAGATACAAGAATATCAGGAGCCCAGTGGTACTGGATTTGAACTAGAGATGGCAGGCTCTGTGTTACTCAGAGTTCTCCAGAGAAACAGAACCAAGAGGATGTGTATATAAAGGGAGGGAGATTTATTTAAGAAATTGGCTCACATCATTATGGAGGCCGACAAGTCCAAAATCTACAGAGTAGAATAGCAGCCTGGAGACCCAGAAAGAGCTGATGCTGTGGTTCTAGTCGAAAAGCTATCTATTGCAGAATCCCCTCTTGTTCAGAGGAAATCGGTCTTTTTTTAAATTGTCTTGGTGAGTCCCATCTTCATTATGAATAGCACTCTGCTTTATTCAAAGTTTAAAAACACCCTGAAAAATGTTTGGTCAGCCAAGTTGACATATAAAATTAACCATCAAAGACTCCAAGAGAGAGAGAGATAGACACACACACTCACGCACACACTCACTTATTTATGTTAGCTCTACTCTGAAAGGGCCCAAAAGCAATGCTTGGGACCTGTCACATAGTGCACTCATAGGAGCAAGGACTTCAAAGGAATAGAAGTGATTGTCCTGCTTGCCCTAGGTTTGGCAGACTCAACTGAAATGCTGAGACCAATTTTTGGACACAGATAAACCGGATGCTTGCCCACGGGAAACTGTCCAGATTTTGGATGGGCAGAGGGGGAAGGTGTAAGGAGAGAGTAATAAAACACGTTATTGAAAACTGGTTGAAACAAATTGGAATGATAATGCTGATAGGGTAGTAACTGTTGTTTGTGGAGTAGATGCCAAGAATCAGGCATGGGTTTTAAAAGTACATATATTATATCAAATTACCTCTGTGTTTCTGCAATTTGCTCTTTTATATCTAATGATAAGTGCCTGCAATTCATCCACATTGCTCAGTGGAGCTTTAATTTATTCATTCAGCTTCTTTTTTATATTTCATCTACAAATGACCAGTCTATGTATCCATTCCCCTATTAATGTATTTTTAGATCATTTCCAATAACACTATAACACTACATGAAATGCTGACATCAAACATTTTTGCACATCTTCTTCTGCACACATGCAAGAGCTTCTCCAAGGCAAAGATTTTACTTCCCAGAGGAAGGCCTGGTCCCAAGGCATGTTCAATTTCACCTCTACTAGGTATTTCCAGTGGCTTCCAAAACTGATTTCATCAATTTATAATACCACTAGAGTGATATGATATGTGTCTCCTTATCCTCATCAACCCTTGATCTCCTCTGTTATTTTTGTCAGTCTGATCATTATTCTCATTTGAATTCCCCATGATTAGTAATGCTAAACATCTTTCCATGTGATTATTGGCCATTCAAACTGCCTGTTCATAATTTGTCAATTTTTCCATTGAGTTGTCTTTTTCTTATTGACTTGTTTAAATTATTTATATATCCTGGTTAATCATCTTTTAAAACCTGAATATATTGTAAATATTGGAACAAGCTCTGTAAACTTCAAAGCAACATTTTAAAAGAGTTGGTTTTTATTAGTGTTCATTTTACTCTTACATATGTCTTATCACCTAAACCAGAGCCCCCAGAGAACAGAGAATGTGGCTTCCTTATGTTTATTTATCCAGAGTGAGTGTTAATAGGAAGCAGCCTGGAATTATGGGGGAAAATTATGGCTTTAAAAGTAGAAGTACATCAATACTGCCTCTGCCACTGAGTAGCTATGTGAGCTTGTTCAAGGTACTTAATCTCTCCAAGTCTGCTTTCTCTTCCTCTGTTCTGAAATGAGAAGACTGTCTCGCAGAATTTTTGTGAAGAATTGTATAAGATAATGTATGCAAAAATGCTTACTATGGGATGTGGTAAATACTTTTTTGTGGTTAATTTAATTCCTCAATGACTGAATTATAGCTTTGATTTATCAAATGTTTCTTATATGCCAGATATTACATAAACAGATACCCTCTGTTGTATTTAATCCTTCTTTACAGCTGAAGAATACCATACTAAGAAACATTAAATAATTTAGACAGTTATACAGCTTATAAAGTGGTGGCATGAAGCTGCAAGCACTAATCTACCTTATTCTTGTCCCAAATGTATCCATTTATCCAATAATATTTATTGAATGCCTTCTGTATTCCAGGTACCCAAATAGGCACTGGGCTACATTAGCTGGAGCTCCTACCTTCAAGGAGCTTACATCCTACTAAAGGACCAAAACAGAAAGCAAACAGGCAAATAACTTGTGGTATGTTATAAAACAAATATATAGCTAAGAGCTTGGAGGTTCTCTTTCAGGGAGGTGATCAAGGAAGACTTCTTCAAGGAAATGACACTAGAGCCTAAATAAAACAGATGAAAAATAGCAAATGGACCATTTGAAAGATAAAAGCATTTCAAGCAGAGGCGACAATAGTCAAGCCCAGCTCTAGTCTACACCATCAACCAAACTGAAACTATTTTCTTATTCCACATACACTGCTTGTAGCTCCTGCTCACTCCTTTCAAACTAACCCATGGTAAGGGAGAAGAAAATGTGAGCCCCAAGCAGCTGGGAAAGCCATCGCCCTATCCTGGGCCCAGATCACCCCCAGCTGGGCAGTAGCCACCTGGACATCTTCCAGATGCAGGCCTCCCTCCTACCCACTTCCCTTCCACGTCACTCTTCCATCTCCCAGGCTCAAAGCCTGTGAACTCAGCCAGATACGTTTGGCTTTGTTTCCCAGGTAAAAACTTTTCACCCTAGCATTCCCCATACCATCAACAGGGTGGACATTTGCAGACTGGCCTGTGTGTATGAGCTGAGAACCCCAGAGGATTGATTTAAGCCTGGAAGGCTGCCAGGTTTTCATTAAACCCCTTGTAAACCCACACTGCAGCTCTACAGAGCCACATCTGCCGAGGAAGCCATCTGTGATTTGTATCGCTGTGCTCCAACAAACCGCCAGCAGTGTGAAAAACTCTCTCCTCTCTGCTCAGCAGTGAACTGGAAAAGTAACATTAGTAATCACTTCTGCAGGCTCCATAATGACATAATGGGCATTGGCTTAAGTCTTAACCACAGAGGATGGACCCTGCCAACAATCAGGGTGGATCCAAGTTGTCCTAAAAATTATAGGTCATCACTCATGCCCACCTCTTTACCTAAGAGCATATAGATAAAGAATTCGCACTTTGTGACACATGGAGGAAAAGGTAATGAATATTTAATGAGTGTCTGCTAAGTATCAAGCACTTAATAACCATGCCAACCCTAAAAAGCAAGCATTAATATATTCATCTTATAGATGAGAAAACTGAGGTCAGAGATGTCAGACAGTGAACACAAAGCCACACAGAGAGGTAAGTGACAAGGCTGAAAGTAAAACATGTACCTTGTGAACTCCAAAGTCTGTGAGCTTGCTACAGCCCCAGAAGGAGAACTCTGAAGATGGCATGCAAACTCAGTATTTGGAAGCTTGGTTGATTTTTCTCAGACACAGTTCAAGAGTTCAAAAAATTAAATGGGGTGGAGCAAGTAGGACACCTTCTACTTTATAGAACTAAATAATGGAATCTACACATGGGTTACTTACGTGTTACTCCCTTTGAATTCAATGAACTGGAAGGCACTCTCCTTCCCTACTTCTTTCGTATTCCTCCCCTCAAGCTCACACTATCCTGCCAAAAAAAAAAGAGAGAGAGAGAGCTATTCAGCCTGTTCCTGATGCCTAGCCCCACATCCCAAAATAGAAACATCCAGCCGGTGTTCATTTCACAAAGCACACCTTCCAAAAGTTGAGCTCACCCGTGTTTGCTGCTGCAGCCTTTTGGTGGTCTCCTGCAGTCTCAAAGCCAAAGTCCTTTTCCTTCTGAATCTGCAGGTACGAAGTTTTCTCCGGATCTTTCTGGTGCTGTGTGGGACAAAGAGACAGGCTCCTTTCCGGAGGAGTTTCAGGGGATCAACAGCTCTCATCAGAGGACCTGCAGACTGAGAAGCAGAAAGCAGCAGTAAAAAGGGCCTGTGTTTTAGGACCAAATAGGCTAAAGTCTGAAATTTGGCTGACGCCTGATTGCGGTGTTATCTCAGACCAGTGTTTACCTTTTGAGCATCTTTGTTTGTCCAATGGCTCTAATGACACCTACCAAACAGGGGGACTAGAGGAGATCGAGAAGGCAATGCATCAAAACACAGGCCCATGGCAGAGTACAATAAAAGTTAATTGGCTTTCCTGATCATCCACATTTGTCTCCTACTTGGCTAAAGCTTCAAAGAAAGACTCCAAAAACTGTCGAGTTGATAGTTTTCTTTTGGAGGAATAGTTTGATATTTCAGATGTTCTTGGGTCATCCAAGAGTTTAACTTTCAGCAACTTCCCTCATATAAACTCCTAGAAATAATTCCCTGATCTATGTCCCCCTGAAGCCAAGGAGCGCCTGGACAGAGAGAACCAAATCATGTTTAAATGGCTCAGTGGAACTCACCCTTCTTCTGCCGACTGCCAGGTTAGCCAAAGTTTGCATTTTTGGAAAAAAAAAAGGGGGGGGAGATGGGGGGGAGGAAAAGTGCTGACAGTGAAGAAAAACTGCCCCTGTGAGAGAGTTTTAGGCTTGACAACGATTCGAGAAATATAATCATCATGCACATATTCATCGTGTAATCTTTAGAAAACGAATCCAGTCGGATTTCGGGCACTATCACTTGAGCAAATTACTCAATGCCTCTGAACTTTAGTTTCCTCTGTTCTGAAGTGGAGACGAGAGATGATAATAATAACTACCTTTCAAGATGATTAAGGGGATTACACACTAAATCCATGTAGCGATGAGGTTCAGTGCCTAGGAGAGAGCAGGTGCTTAATAAATGGCTGTTTTATTGCTTACAAAACACTCTTTTGATATCCACAACAACCCTGTAAGGTAAGAATCACTGATCCCATTTTTTTAGATGAGGAAATGGAGATTCGGGGGGAAAAATATGTTCAAGATCCCACAGCCCTGGTTTGGCTTGCAGTAGGAGGACCTGCTCTCAGATTTATTTGGCTGCAAAGCCTTTTTTCCTTCTAGCACACACATGCGCACACACACGCACCACTCCCACATTGGTCCTACAGATGCAGAGAGGGGAAGGAGATTTTAAGCACGTTTTGTCTCCATTAGAGCTGCTGCCTCTCCTCTGGCTCATTTGTTCCATCTCAATAGTCCTGGCTGAGGTCTCCGTTCTGCTGCCAAGCTCCCCCTGCCCCACCTCTTTCACCGACTGAAGCTCCCACACAGCCAAACAGGCGGTTGAGAAACCGCATCCTCTTCCCTCCCCACCGTGTGCCTTTGAAGTGAGCCTGTCATCTGACCGGTTCCTGCTCAGGCTACAAATCCCAGACTCCTTTCCTACCTGGAGCCCTGGGTTCCCCTCGCGGTTCAGTGCAGACACTAGAAACGTCTGCCTGGTTTTTCACAGTACTTAATTTCCATCCAGTCTGAATTGACTAAGCACCTACTACTCTGTGCCAGACACTCTAGGCTTGGCTCTGGAAAGAGAGAAATGAGTAAAACATAGGCTCTGCCTTCACAGAACCCATGGAACATGAGAGAAGCCCATTTGATTCAGCTTAATAAATAATTGCTGAGCACCCACTGTATGCCAGAACCTGTGCTGGACCCTAGGGAATACAAAGATAAATAAGATGTCAGGCCCCCGGAAGAGCTTACACTCAATGGAGCCTCCTAATTAGCATACTGATACCTACCATGTACTCACTGCTTACTATGGCTCCCATATTGTGCTTTACACAGTCTCTTCAGTCCTCAAAATAAAATAACATTTTGAGATAGATGTTTGAAAGGGCAGAAAAGTTTCTCTGTGCAAAAGCAATCACAATGATGAAGATTCTAGCACTCAGGTCTGCTTTTCATCTCAAAAGTTGCTGGGGTTTTTTGGCAGAGTTGTGGCAGACCCGTCATTCCTATTATTACCTCACATTTGAATGGCGTGTGTGGATTTTCCAGAGCATATTCCCTCTATTATCTCATCTGAGCATCAGGATCCCTGTGTGAGTAGTACACAGCTTTCCATGAGGCTCAGAGGCAGTCACACATCAGGGGAAAGAGGACCAGACAGTACCAAGACCCGCAGAGCCCCCTTCATCCTCATGCACCCTGGAGGGGAGCTGACCTACTTCCCTCTCTTCATTTTCTGTTTGAGGAAACTGAGGCTTACAGCATGTTTCCCAACTACACAGAACTAGCCAAGAGAAATCCTGGGCTTGAGCCCAAGTCCTGCCGCAGCCAGAACTTCTGACAGCCAGGTCTGTCCTCACAACAAACCAGTGCTCTCATCACAGACCTGAGGCAGCCTGGCCTACCCAGCTGAGAGGTGCAAGTGGCTTCAAAGAAGCCCAGCACAAGCTTGTTCCCGCAGCCATGTGACTCTGGCACACCCTTGAAAGCTTTCTGGACCTCCATTCCTCATTACTCAAGAGGCGATGCTAACCCGGGCTGCCTGCTTCACAGGCTTCTGTGAGGGTCTGCTGACATGTGAAAGAGACACAAGGAAGGCTTTGGAGAAGTCACAAGTGTTCAGGACTGTCCTTCATAAAGGTACTGTGCTGACTTGTTACTATAGAGTCAGAAGCCCAGGAGACAAAAGCAGACAGGCCATGATCCCCTCCAGGAGCCCTCCTCTGGAACCAAGACCTGTCCCTCCAAGGGGCCAAGAGAGGCCCATCGTCCACAGAGCCAGACCCCTGCCCTGGTGATTTATCTGTCTTTGCCTCTTCAGCCCAGCTCAACTTGCAGACATGGGGGGATGGGCTATTACATAAACAGACGGATTTGGTCAAAGGGTGACAGTGTCCATGCCAAGAACCCACTTTGTTTTAATGAATGACACGAAATACTTAGGCCATAAACTCTTCAGATTGCTGTGTCTGGCAGTAATTACATGCCTCCCATTAATAAATCCTATTTCTGAATGGTTTACTGCACCCCTGTCTTCAAACACTGCAGGCTGAAACCTGTCGGATAGAACCACAGGCGGACTTGCGAAGACAAGGCAAATAAAATGGGCGGCTTTCTGGGCATGAAAGGGCAACAGCCATGGGCACCGAGAATACCCCACAAGCTGTGCTCCACACCTGGGTCCTGAGGAGGAGGAAGGCTTGTGAGTCTCGCCCCCACACTCAATCAATCAGTCTCTGACTCCCATACATTTTGACATTCAAATTGAAGTTGAAACCATCAGTCCCACCTGGAATATAGTGACAGTTGGTCATCTTGTCATTATCCAGCCCATCTTCCACATGCTGCCAGGGTGATTGTCCCAACATACAAGTCTGACCACTCACTCTCCTGTTTAAAACTCCACAGTGCTCCACCACACTCCAGGAGAAAGGCCGCACCTCCCCAACCAAGGCCTTTCAGGGTTTGAATCCTACTAGTGCCCAAGCTCATTTCCCAGAAATGATCCTTCCCATTATACTCTATAATGGTCCTCCATTATATATATTCCAGTGGTCCTCAAAGCATGGTTTTTGGACCAGAAGCATCAGCATCACCCAGGAACTTCCAAGAAATGCAGATTCTCAGGCCCAGCTCAGAACTACTGATTCAGAAACTCTGAGATAGGACCCAGAGATTTGTGTTTTTTCTTTTAACAAACCCTCCAGATAATTTTGATCCATGTTACAGTTTGAAAAATACCTCTTTACCCACTGTTTCTTAAATTTTTTCTTCTTTTTAAGTATATTTTATTGATTATACTATTATAGTTGTCCAAAGTTTTTTCTCCCCTCTAT
Organism: Tonatia bakeri; assembly: GCA_004024845.1. Lineage (NCBI taxonomy): Eukaryota > Metazoa > Chordata > Mammalia > Chiroptera > Phyllostomidae > Tonatia > Tonatia bakeri. The sequence goes on along the minus strand of PVIA01001166.1, from coordinate 237,947 downwards.
CCCCCCTCTACTCATACCACCCCCCTCTTCAGCATCCTCCCCCCACCTTAGTTCATGGCCATGGGTTGTACATATAAGTTCTTTGACTTCTCTGTTTCCTATACCATTCTTAACCTCCCCTATTTTATAGCTATCAGTTATGCTTCTCAATCCCTGTGCCTTTCCCCCCATCCTCCCCCACCTACTGATAACCCTCCATGTGATCTCCATTTCTGTGATTCTGCTCCTCTTCTAGTTGTTTGCTTAGTTTTTTGTTTTGCTTTGTTTTGTTTTTTAAGTTCAGTTGTTGATAGTTGTGAGTTTGTTGTCATTTTACTGTTCATAGTTTTGATTTTCTTCTACTTCTTAGATAAGTCCCTTTAAAACATTTCATATAATAAGAGCTTGGTGATGATGAACTCCTTTAACTTGACCTTATCTGGGAAACACTTTATGTGTCCTTCCATTCTAAACGATAGCTTTGCTGGATAAAGTCATCTTGGATGTAGGTCCTTGTCTCTCATGGTTTGGAACACTCCCTTCCAGGCCCTTCTTGCCTGTAAGTTTTTTTAAGAAATCATTTCTTAAATTATTTCTAAGATTGTTTTCTAAGACAGTTTTTTAAGACTGATTGTCTCATGGGCAATCCTTTGTAGGTAACTCCTTTCCTCTTGCTGCTTTTAAGCTACTGTCCTTATCTTTGATCTTGGGTAACTTAATTATGATGTGTCTTAGTGTGTTCCTCCTTGAGTCCAATTTCTTTGGGACTCTCTAAGCTTCCCAGACTTCCTGGAAGTCTATTTCCTTTGCCAGATTGGGGAAGTTTTCATTCATTATGTTTTCAAGTAAGTTTTCAATTTCTTGCTCTTCCTCTTCTCCTTCTGGCACCCCTATGATTCAGATGTTGGAGCACTTAAATTTTTCCTAGAGGTATCCTAAGCATCTCCTCATTTTTTTGAATTCTTTTTCCTTCATTCTATTCCAGTTGAATATTTATTTCTTCCTTTTGTTCCAAATCATTGATTTGAGCCCCAGTTTCCTTCCCTTCTCTGTTGGTTCCTTATATACTTCCTTTTATTTCACTTTGTATAGCCTTCATTTCTCCCTTTGTTTTGCAACCAAACTCAATCATTTCTGTGAGCATCCTGATTACCAGTGTTTTGAACTTTGCATCTGACAGGTTGTCTATCTCCTCGTCACTTAGTTCTTTTTCTGGAGTTTTGATCTGTTCTTTCATTTGGACCATATTTCTTTATCTCAGTGCACCTGTTACATAGTAAGGGGCAGAATCTTAGGTATTCACCAGGGCAGGGCAACCCTCTTTGCTACATGTGGCACTGTCTGTGGGGGAGGAGGAGGGGAGGGAACAATGGAGCTCACTCCACTCTAGCTCCACTTTCCATCCCACAAGCGGTTTGTGCCATTTCAGGTGCTGATTTCCAGGTGGGTAGGTTGTGTATGTTCTAGGATTCCATGGGCCTCAGGTAGAGGTTTGGAGTTTTTAGTTTCCTGGTCAGCCAGCCCCTGCCTTACCCACTCGGTCCACAGCCTTTCAGCGGTTCCTCTCTGTCCAGCTTCCCATCTCTGCCCCTCCTTCTGGTATAGATGAATGTTTCTTTAACTCCTTGGTTGTCAGAGTTCCATGCAGTGTGATTTTCTGGCAATTCTGCTTATTTATTGTTTTTAAATTGAATGTTATCCTTCTTTTGTTTGTACAAGGAAGTGAAGTGTTTCTACCTACACCTCCATCTTGGCCAGAACCCTCTGTTTCTTAAACTTTAATGTGGGCAGGAACCAACTGGGAGTCTTGTGAAAATGGATTTCGACTTAGTTGGTCCAGGGTAGAGCTCCACATTCTGCTGATCCAGCAAGTTCCCAGGTTATGCCAACCCTGCTGGTCCACACACCAAAGCAGCAAAGCTCAGGACTTTAGTGAATGCCTCATAATTTCTCAACCACACCTACTACTCCTTGCTTCATGCCATTGTGAGTGCTGTTTCCTCTTCCTTTCCTAGTTTTCTTTTCCTCCCTTTCTTGCCTCCCTGATCCACCAAAGCAATTCTGCTTGCCTATCAGAAGTCAACAAACAGAACCCCTACATTCAGAAGACTTCCTTAACCACTCCTTAGGTAGATGGAAGCTCTCCTTTCCCCATGCTCCCACATGACTCTGAAAACACATACTGTATCAGAACATTGATCACAGTGTTCTGTCTGTCTGCATTTCCCTATCCACAAGAAATATTTCGGGAGCAGGACTTCTTTCATCTTTATGACCACAGCACAAACACAATGCCTGACACACAGCAGAATAACAGATAGAGTAAATGAATGAGTGAATGAATGAATCTGTAACAACCAGTTCAACCACTGGGTAGAGCAATAAACAAAGTATTGGAGAGCATTGGCTCCTTGCTACTCTACCCACCAGGGGATCTGTGCTAATTGCTAGGGGTTTTTTTTTTTAAGCAGATAATAGCAAACTCTGCTTTCTAAATCAAACTGACTGCCTCATCCTAAAAGACAAAACTCAGAATGATGGTCTTCCTGAACCAGGAGACCCAGATAAAATTTCAAAGAGGGAATATTCAAACAAGAGGTACATACATAGGGATTCCTCATAGAGGAAGGCTCCATACAGGGAAATTTGACCAAACATGCATTTCCTCCACGGTCATCCACCCCTTACTATGTGACAAACACTTTTAAGAAGTGAGTATATGAGATGAATTAGATATATTCCTCATCCCCAGAAAGTTTAGCTAGATGTAGAAACAGACAAGCACAAGGCAGAGTGACAGGGGTTGTGGTCCAGGTATGCGCAGACCATGAAACAGGTGCTTTTTGTTTGGACAAAGGAGATGGATATGCATCAAGAAGGAAATGATATTTGAGCTACATTGGAGGATGAGTTCACTTTTTCAGGTAAAGCATAGGAAAGAAGGGGATTTCAGTCAGAGGCACGGAAGCAGGGGATAGGAGGAATGCTGCCTGTGAGGGGAACTGCCAACACTCTGGTATAGTAGGGCTAAGTGGGGTGCGGTGGGGATTGGTTTTAGGAAGTTGAGCAGAACCAGATGGGTCATTTATCAAGTATTTATCGAGCACCTACCATGTGCCTGGTACTAAGGCAGGCACTGTAGAGCCAGGCAACCATAAATAACACAGAAATGGTTCCTACTATCCTGGGAGTTTAGTGTTTATAGTTTAGTAGGAGTGGTGGGGCAAACACAAAGACACATGAGTAAAATATCTGCATGCTGTAATGCACAATTATCCAAGCCAGAAAAGAGTGAGGGCTTTCACTTCAAGTAAAATGTCAAGGAAGGACTCTCTGAGGAGCCAGACATAATCAAAGGAGGAGGAAGGGAAAGGCAGAGAGAAGAGAAGCCTGAGCAGAGAGAAAATATAAGGCAAAACTCCTGAGGTGGGAAGGAATGTGGCAAATTTAAGAAATCAAAAGTGGATTGAATTAGTGATGGAAAGGACAGCAATACACTTTGACAAGAAAAGATTGGGAATGGAAATGGATCATACTGTCTGGGACTTGCAGGCATGCTGGGTGTTTGGAGGGCTCATAGCAGGAAGATGACATGACCTCATTTGTTTGGAGGATTCTCTTTCTCCCTTTCTCTCTCTCTCTCTCTCTCTCTCTCTCTCTCTCTCTCTCCAAAAAGATAACTCTAGTTCCTTCATAGGAAATGGACTGGAAGGAGACTGAAGACAGATCCTCACTGGAGGCTATGTAATTGCCCTGTGGAAAAAAAGCCAGAGCCAAAGGGATGGTGACAAGGATAGAAACTGCAGCCTCAGGGCTTGTCTCCCTTAGGAAAACTTGAGGCTAGGAGCTCCCAAAGAGGAACCCTCTGTACTGAATGAGAATACTCAGCAAATTCTCTTTCAGGAGGTGTCATTGAAAAGAGCACCTTTCCTTTTTGCAACATGTCTTCTGTTTGCCAGAATTCTGGGCTGGGGAACCAGCCATTTGGCTCAAGGCATGAGGAAGCTCTACAGAAGCCATATTCCTGGCCAACATGTGTACCAATGCTGGCAGGCACTGAAAAAGGCAAAGGTAACTCACATATTCTTCGCCTTGCCACTGCTGGGCTGCTGTACGGCAACCTGCCCAGCCAAGCCCCCATCCACTAAACTCCTGAAAAGAGTGGGATGTGAAGAGTACTGGAGAAGCGGGTGACTCCACAATCAGAATGGCAAGGTGCACCTAGCATGCGTGTGGCTGCCTTCTTTCTTAGGCCCTCTAGAATGCCTGTCCCATGAAACATGCATTGTGGCATTCAGCAGCATTTTAGGAAGGGGAGTTTTGATTGTGGATTTTCATATTTTTCAACAAATTCTAGCTTTTGATCTAAGAAATCTGCAAGGATAATTTAACTTAACCTGCTTTTCAATAGATGGGCAAACTAAGATGCAGAGAAGAGTGACCTTACCTGAAGTCACAAAGTTGTAGTTTGTTGTTGTTGTTTTTAAGCAAATGTGTAGCTCTAATGCTGGTCCAAATTTTCACTTCTGGGCCCTTTCTCCAAGGATCCACATACACACTTCAGTGAATAACTTATTGAGGATTTACTGCATGCTGGGCTCTAATTCTCCATACCATAATAGAAATGAATTTTTAAAATGCATGCAGTCTTATAACATGGAACACTTCTCTTGTTCTGAGTCTTGAATATAGTCATGATCTCCAGGGTATTTTGAACTCCTGAGAGCAAGGGGACTGGGTCCCCTTTATCTCTATATATCCACTCATGGAACGGGCAGATGGTACTGTTTATCAATGGGTGAAGGAATGCATCCTTGTGGTTGGTGGAGGATTATTCACAACTAAAATGGGGCCCTGTGATGTCTAGTACAGATAGTTCCAAGCAGCTGTTTTCATGGTGGGTCTCTGAGATGCTGTGGGCAATAAGTGGGTGGCAATGATTTTTTTCTCTTGCTGGTCAATTGCCTTTTCAGGTGGTCTTTATTAAGTCATCAATCTTTCAACCCTGACAGTCACCATGACCCACTGTAGCTCAGGAAAGGAATCTTTCTTAATTACCAGCTCTTTCTTGCTCCCTTGAGATCCCTGAGTACTACACCAGGTGGAGCTGATGGATATGTCATCTGGTTCTACCAGTATGTGAAGTGTCATTTGCTCACACCTGAGGGCATAGCCTGCTATCCCAGCCTAGTTAGAGGGGAGACCCTGGCAAGCCACCCATGTATTATGACTCCAGGAAAAGACCTCTTTGCTCTGGCATTTGGAGTAGTGCTAAGGGGTCAGACCCATGGAGCTTGAATTCCCATCTCTGCTACTCGCTGGGAAGCAAATTGCTTAACCCCCCAAGCTCCGATTTCCTCCTCTGCAATGGGTCCCCCTTGCCTGTGCCACTTTGAAATGCTGGACAGCTTAGTCCTCAGGGACCTTTTATTTTCTCTCTATGCTCAGTTCCTTAATAATTTTACTCATAGTTTTTAAATACTATGACTATAGCAAAGATTCTTAAATGTTTCTCTGTCCAAGACCTCTCCCCAAAACCCCAGACCCAAATATTGAAGTCCATACCTAACATCTCAACTAGACCATATAATAGACATCTCAAAGTTAATTTGCCCCAAACCAAACTCTTGATTTCTGCTCTGCCCTGACTTCCCCATTTTAGTAAATGGCAACTCCATTGTACTCATTACCTGGGTACAAGACTTTCAAGTCCCATTGTACTTTCACAACACACTTCCCATCCATCAGCAAAGCCTGCTTGCTCCACCTTCCACAGTTCTACCCCTTCTCTCCACCTACCCTGTTGCCCCCAAGATCCAAAACAAACCTCCATCACCCCTTGCTTGGATTATTGCTGAAGTCACCTCCCAGCTGGATTTCCAGCTTCCACCCTTGCCCCTTCATAGATGTTTCTCACTCAGCAGCCATGGTGATACTTTACAAAATCAGATCACATATCAGTTCTCTACTCAAATCCTTCCATGGTTTCCTATTTCGCTCAGTAGAAGCTAGTCCTTAGAATGTCCTACAGGGCTCTAAACAGTCAGCTCTTCTCTCCCCTGTTCTCCCACCATGCTCTCTCTCATTCTTGCCAGCCCAAGCAATCCTGCACACCCCTCCTCACTGCGCCTCCGACACGTACTTTCCCACCTCTGAGCTCTCACAGGCACTCTGCCCCCTGCCTGGAATGTGTTTCCTCTGGTTATCCAGCCAGCTCACTCTCTCACTTTTTTCAGAAAAGAATGAGGCTCCTCGTTCATAAAGTGGGCCTATGAAGAAATCTGTCCTTGAAACTGTAATTCTTTAATCACAGAAATAATGAGATCAGCTCAATATGGACGTTTTCATCACATCTTTGGAGAAAATCAACTGAAGTTGCACCAAAGTGATCACGTGCATAGGGCACACAAAAGATGTACCTCATGTGTCTACTCCGAATCAAGCCAAGGTGTCCTCTGTCAATTAAAAGGACATGGCAGCAAATAGGATCTGGTTCAAAAAACAAACAACAGAAATAACTGCAGCCAACTCTATTGCTTGGTTCAGAGTCAGACATTATTCCCCTAGGACATTAAAGTTGTGACCCTAAGGTCTAAGGCCTCTTAAGCGAGTGTGAATAAGGGAATGCAAACAAAGGCTAGACCAAAGGTATTTCAGTGATAAGAGAGAATGAAAGAGGAGGGATAGGTAGGAGCTAGAAACACCTTGTTGGGAGGATAAAAGCGCAAAGTAGATGCCATTACACAGAGGTATGTGTGTGTGTGCAGGGTATACATGGTATATATTTAAAAGAGAGAGATTCTGTAAGCATGTTTAATAAAATGATAAAGAACTTATCTCTGAATGGTGGGAATATGGATGATTTTTCTTTTTAATCTTTATTTTCTTTTTTTCTTCCCCTGCAGTGAATGTATTTTACTTGTCTAATAAGAAGGAAGGCGGAGATAGCCAGAAGACAGCAGGCTTCTACTTTTCCTCAGACAGCGCTGCAACTGGTGGCACATATTTCACTGGGGACTCTGCCCTCGCCCTATGTTAGTAAGGTCAGGGCGTGGCCTTTCTCCCAGTCTGCTTGCCTTGGAAGCTCCTGGTTCCCCTCCCCTTCCTCCATTATATATGTCACTCATCCTGACATTCAAATTTTTGCTTTCAAAGCAAAATTGAAAAAATTGCCTTCACACACACACACAAAATATCGTTAAAGAGGAACCACAAGTATCAATTCTACAGGAAGAAAAATTACCAACCCCAATAATAACTAAAAACATGCAAATTTGAATTAGAGTGGTCAACCACATTTTTTCCAATAAATCTACCAATAATCATAATAATACCTAATGCTGGCAAGTATGTGGTGAAAGTGATAGCCTTCTACATTGTCAAGGACATTGTAAATATGTCCAACCCTGTGGGAAAAGCAAATTGGCAGTATGAGTTAAGATCCATGAAAATGTTCACTTTATCTCATTTAGTAATTCAACATCAGGAAATGTATCTTTAAAACATGATAAGAGGTGTTGTCAAAGATTTATGTTCCAAAATGTTCACGTGAGCAGAAAAAATAGCTTGATATAGCCATTCAATAAAACATTAAACCACCATTAAAATTATCATCATAAAGACAAAGGGGAATACACTCAGGATATCCATAAACACACATTACTACATCACCTGCAAGTCATGGATAAAATAGTCTAAAATACTCTAAAAGGAAACACCAACACACTCACACTGGATGTGAAACAGAGGTAGAAAATAAATACCTTTGTTGAACTTTCTATAACATGGGCACACTTTTTAAAGAATTTTTAAAAATCCATTCTAAAAGTATATAGGGGTAGAGACATGCCTTCTTTGCACCTTAACCGCTCAGTGCCTCAATTTCCCCACCTCCTAATTGTGTTAAGAATGATTTTCACTGGAGATATGTTATGAATATAGGACAAGTTAATATGCTTGATACATTAAATGTGTTAAGTCTTTAAAGTTCTTAGGATAGTACCTGGTACATAGCAAGTACTCAAGGAATGTTAATTATTGTTGTTCTTTTATAATTTGTTTCTACCTTTCCTCTCCAGTAATTCCTACATTGTTCTAGGGAATTTCTCTTCTTATTTCAGTCCTTTAAGCAACCCCCCACCCCATCTGCCTCTGGAGGTCCTTTAAGCAATGTCCCCAACCCCATCTGCCCCTGGATTCCTATTTCTTACATATCCTGACCACAGTTTCCTAAAAACAAAGAACAGAAAAAAGCAAACAAAAAGATAATTTGTTCACTTCTCATAAACCTCCAACATCTTCTGGCTTAGAGACACTGTTCAAACTCTTCAAGTTTATCATTTTATACTTCATGATTAACCTTTAGCTGCATTATAGACCTTGCATTACAAACCCACAAAGCAGCCCATTGCACTGTTGAAAGATGACACTAATTTATCCTGCACACCTAGAGCCATCTGGGAATGGGCCACATTCTGTCGACCTGCATAGCTGCGCTTGATGCTAGCAGCCCCCTAGCAGCGGTTACTATTACAGAAGATTGAAGAAGCTGGGGTAAGTGACTAGCCCAGAGTCACACAGCTAGCAAGTTAATAGAATGAGGATTTGAACTCTACCACCCCACAACAACCCCAGGGTCATCCTTTCCATCTTCCTCCCCACTTGCCTGCCTCATGAATACAGCTTCAAGTTCAGGCCTTCAAATTACCAGTCTGCAAACATACTGGGCTTTTTATCAGTGTTCGCTTAGCTTATCACCTCCTTCCTGAATGGTCTATACACACAACACAAACCCCTATCTAATCCTTCATCTCTGTCCTGAACACTGCTCTCTTCCTTCTAAGACAATTCAAATTCTTCCTCTTGAACGAAGTCTTCCCTTACGCTGTCGTATTCATTGAATTTCATGTATTTTAATAAATTGTTTACCTGCAGTAAGGTAGCGTGGGCATAGGCATGGTTCCACCTGCAGTTTACTTGCACAACTGAAACTCTGAGGTGCCAGCTACAAAAAGGAAAGATCAGGGAGTGTGGGAGGAGACAGGAAGGGGGTCAGTGTTGCCTGGGATGAGGAATCATTTTATGGCAGTGACAGAAGGACCAGGTCCTGACTACATCTGTTATCCTAGATTAGTGACTTTTCTCTGGGTCTTTATCTCTTTCAATATAAAGTGATATTAGTGAGCTGGATGTCTTCTAAGTATCCTTGTCCTCACCCCAAACTTAGCATAGTATCTGGCACATGGTGGGTATTCAATAAATATTTGTTGTGTTGACACCAAGAAGGAATATACCTGTCAAAAAGGACCTATTTTGGTTAACTGGGCCCAAATCCATAATTAGAGTCCAGCAGCTGTTATTTATAGGAGGCCTCTCACACATGCTGCATTTCAGGGAAAAGCCACAGGTTAGGCTACCAAGCCTCCTGTGCTGTATTCCTGCCTTCTGATCCAACCTGTTTAAAGGAGTCCCTGGAATCATCCTTCAACCTGCCCCAGCCAGTTGGACCTGCACAGCTATATTCCCCATTGGTATCTTTACTGACCAATCAGAGTGACTCCAAAATGATCAGTCAGGATGTGACATTCTGAACAATCAGGACACTGCTATGTGGGCTGATCAAACTGCAAATTTGGATTATATATTTGCATAAAAATGGACCAAACAGGGACCACCATGGCAATTACTTTATATTCAAGGAGGGACCCAAAATGAAATTTATTTAAATATAAAAAGATTGAGTATTTATTCTTACATGTTTAAACTTCAGTCACCTTCAAATCACTCTCCATTTGATGCAATACCCCTACTGAGACATTTTTCAACTGCTTAAAACAGTTTTTAGGACTTCTAGCCAAGATGGAGGCATAGGTAGATACATTTTGCCTCCTTACACAATCAAAAGAAGGACAATAACAAATTCAAAAACAAAAAATAACCAGAACTGCCAGAAAATTGAACTGTATGGAAGTCCAACAACCAAGGAGTTAAAGAAGAAACATTCTCCAGCCAAGATGTAGGCATAGGTAGACACACTGTGCCTCCTCACATAACCAAGATAGGGACAACAACAATTTAGAAACAGAATAACAACCAAAACTGACAGAAAATTGAACTGTATGGAAGTCGGACAACCAAGAAGTTAAAATAGACACGTTCATCCAGACCGGTAGGAGGGGCGGATTTGGGCAGCTGGGCACAGGTTGTGAAGCAGAGAGCAGAGACCACTGGGACTGGGTGCTTAAGGCATTTGGGGCATGCAAGATCACAGCGGGTGGACCTGGGCGAACAAGCAGCAGCTGGCAGACCATGGCTGAGGGGTGGCAACCGGCAGACCCAACGAGGTGGTGATTGTGAAGCAAGGCACTGCGCACAACCCAGGATCACAGACAGCACTGGGAAATAGAGCCTCGGGACACTGATTGAAAACACCTGTGGGGGTTGAGGCACAGGGAGAGACTCCCAGCCTCACAGGAGAGGTCCTTGGAAAGTCCCATGGGGTGCACACGCCCACCCACATGGGAATAGGCACCAGAGGGGCCCAGTTTGCTCTGGGGAAGCAGCTGAAGGGGCTGAGGTTCAACAGAGAGTGGAGCAAGTGCCATTGTTTCCTCTTGGACCCCACCCCCACATACAACATCACAACCCAGCGACAGGGGTGCCCCGCCCTGGCGAACACTTAAGGCTCTGCCCCTCATAGGTAACAGGCAAGACCAGAACAAAGGAAAAAGAAAAGATGACTCAAACAGAAGTGAAAGCCCCACAGCTAGTATAGTACTTTTAAGTGATCGAGAGATAGCCAACCTATCAGATGCACAGTTTAAAGCACTGGTGATCAGGATGCTCACAGAATTGGTTGAATTTGGTCACAAATTAGATGAAAAAATGAAGACTACAATAAGAGAAATGAAGGAAAATGCACAGGGAACCAATAGTGATGGGAAGGAAACTGGGACTCAAAACAATAGAGTGGACCAGAAGGAAGAAAGAAACAACCAAACAGGAAAGAATGGAGAAATATGAATTCAAAAAAAAAAAAACAAGGAGAAGCTTAGGAACCTCCAGGACACCTTTAAACATTCCAACATCTGAATTACAGGGGTACCAGAAGGAGAAGAGGAAGAGCAACAAGTGGAAAACTTATTTGAACAAATATTAAAGGAGAACTTCCCCATTCTGGCAAAGGAAATAGACTTCCAGGAAGTCCAGGAAGCTCAGAGAGTCCCAAAGAAGTTGGACCCAAGGAGGAACACACCAAGGCACATCATAATTACATTAGTCAAGGTAAAAATGAAGGAGAGAATCCTAGAAGCAGCAAGAGATAAGGGAACAGTAACCTACAAAGGAATTTCCATCAGACTGTCAGCTGATTTCTCAAAAGAGACCTTACAGGTAAGAAGGGGCTGAAAAGAAGTATTCCAAGTCCTGAAAGGCAAGGACCTGCATCCCAGATTGCTCTATCCAGCAAAGCTTTCATTTAGAATGAAAGGGCAGATAAAGTGCTTCTCAGATAAGGTCAAGTTCAAGGAGTTCATCATCACCAAGCCCTTCCTATATGAAATGTTAAAGGGACCTATCTAAGAAAAAGAAGATAAAAACATGTATAGTAAAAGGACAGGAAACTCACAATTATTAACAACCACACCTAAAACAAAAACAAAAAGAAACTAAGCAAACAACTAGAACAGAAACAGAACCGCAGAAATGGGGATCACATGGAGAGTTAGCAACAGGGAAGTGGGAGGAGGAGGGGGGGGGAAAGGTACAGAGAATAAGTAGCATAGATGGTAAGTAGAAAATAGACAGGAGAGGTTAAGAATAGTATGGGGAATGGAAAAGCCAAAGAATTTATATATATGACCCATGGACATGAACTAAGGTTGCAGAATGATGGTGGGAGGGGGGTACAGGGCTGAGGGAAATAAAGGGGAGAAAAAAATGGGACAACTGTGATAATACAATCAATAAAATATATTAAAATTTAGAAAAGAAAAGAAATTTTGAAGGGAAAAAAACAGTTTTTGAACTCATCAGTTTTGATGCCTTTAAGTGCTTCTGTTGTTTTTCTTGTTTTACCTCTTCTGCATTGGCAAAATGTTTTCCTTTGAGGAGTTTTTTCATCTGGGGAAAGAAATAAAAGTTGCTCGAGGCAAGATCAGGTGAATAGGGAGGGTGGGGTACAGGGGCCATGCTGGTTTTGCTCCAACACTGCTGAACACTCAGCATGGAGTGGGCAGGTCTGCTCATAAGTCACTCATCAGAATAGGCCAATGTGTTTACAGAGTCTTAAAACAAATTCACTGAAGCTGAATGCAGCCTCTCACAACAACACCATCTGGTACAATGATAGAGATGGGTTTCTAGAATACTCACCTCGCTGGGGAAGCCTGTATTATAAGGGGGCCATCATTCTGGGGTTTTGGGCCCCCCTCATAAGCAAGTCCCCCATTTATCTTGGGGGAGCATAGTGCCAGTTTCCACCTGAGGCTGCATTTCCCCAGTTTGCAAACTGTTTACCTGAATAGAGTCTCTTTTTACCGTACCCCAGATGGGGAACTCCTGTTGGCATTGGATTGGTGGCAGCAACCTTTTGTTGAGAGCTGAGTGAGTAAAGATGAACTTTAAGATAAAGTCCAGATTTGTGGAGGAGAGAGGATGAGCATTCTTCCAGAAAGGAAAAGACCAGGTTTAGTTTCTCAAGAAATGATTCCTGGTAGAAGGGTAAATAATCACCCTTCTTTCCTTTCTCACAATATCCAGGCCAGGTTTTCTCTGGGACCTGACCTTTCTTAGACTGGGAGTGTTTAATTATTTCTCTGTGAGTTGGTACCCCAGCTGGATAGAGTTAATAAAGCAACCAGGCCTTTATCTTAACAGGAGTCTTAGGATCAAATTCTCCCCTCATTAAAGGCCCAGAAATCTCCCTGAGAGCAGTGGGAGTTCTGCAGTCAGCCTGAAAGTGGAATTGAGTTTCTTAGTGAATTCTTTCACAGGCACAAGAGATTGGACCATTTAGCTGAGAGGGAAGAAAGATAGAAGGACAAAGGACAGGAGGGAGGAGGAAAGGAGGAAGACACTTGGAAGGAAGGAAGGAAGGAAGGAAGGAAGGAAGGAAGGAAGGAAGGAAGGAAGGAAGGGAGGGAGGGAGAGGGGAAGGGAGGAAGGAAGGAAGGAAAAAAAGCCTTTGTTAAAACCCAGCACACAGAGGCAGAAAGGAATTCCTGAGATGGGTATTGTGTGGAAGTGGGAATAAGGAAGAGCCAGGGCTGGACCCTCAAACATACCAGCTTCCAAGATCCTCTGAACCACCCTAGAGAGTAAGTATTATCACCTGAAAGAGAACTGAGAGGGAAACCTGAGCTCCCCGGCTAGCACCATAAATGCTGAAGCTCCCATGCCTGCATTCTTTCCATCAACGACACAAATTTCCCCAAATAAACTTGCAAAGTGTGGCAGTAACTAGGGACTACTTCATATTCCTTATTTCTAAGTTCATGACAATCATACAAGGCAGATTTGGAATCAAAAAATTATTTTCTGTTAAAATGATACCACTTATAGTTATAGATTTATAAGTAAGTGACAATATGCAAGGAGAGATTTCAACATGTACATAAATGTATGTTGTCTATTTTTCTACAAAATTTTTAGTATATACTCTCGTGTGTATACCTGGACACCCCAACTTGAACACGAGTTGGCTCCTGCCTGTATATGATATCTTATGCCCGTGATATTTTATTTCCTCTCCCATCATGAGGTAGGAATAATAGTAATGCATATCTCACAGGGTGGTTGTGAGGGTTACACAGGACACTACAGAAGCCAGTCAGAAAGACAAATACTATATGATTCCACTTCTATGAGGTATCTAGAGCAGTGCAGTTCACAGAGACTGACAGGAGAATGGTGGCTGCCAGGGGATGGGAGGATGCGGAAATGGGAAGGTGTTTGATGGGCATAGAGAGTTTCGGTTTTGCAAGGTCAAAAAGTTCTGGAGACTGGTTGCACGACATGTGAAGATATTTGAAGCTGCTAAACCTGCACGTAGAAATCGTGGAGGTGGCAAGTTTCATGTTTTGTGTTTTTACTACAATTTAGAAACAAAAGCAAATAGGAGAACACACATGAAAGGACCCTGCCTGGTGTCACCCATCACATGTTAATTTCATCAGACACGCACACACACCCATGGGTGCATGCAGCGACGGGAGCCCTGTTATAGAAAGCTTGTTTACCAATAAGTTCACAATCCCACATTGGTTATCTCATTTGATATATACCAGTTACATGCTCATAGACAGGGAGAAGGAAGAAGAGGACACGGGGGGGGAAAGTTGGAGAAACATTAGGCAATTTCTCATTATTTATGGCTTATGTTTTGGGGTGTTTTTTTTTTCAAAACATACCAGTGTATCTATGGATATGCCGGTGTTTGTACATAGCTATCTTTCATTCATCATCTGCTGAATGCAAAGTATTTTAAATATTTTATCTCACTGAATTTTCTAAGTTACCCATCCCCATGTAAGGTAGTAATTATCTCCATTATACAGATGAGACAACTCAGGCTCAAAAAGTCAAGGAATTTTCCCAAGGTCACATGACTAATTGATGCAGCTTTACTTTGAACTCAGATTTCTCGAATTCGTCTATTTCCTCTCTGTTATGACAAGCCCACCCTCTTTCCTTGTAATCCTGACCCAGGACAGTGCCGGATAATTTATGTGCAGGTATTGAGTGAATACATTCCCTTGGAGCCAGAGGAAGGTACCACATCCTGGAGTATGAATTCAGTATGTCATGGGGCAGACCAAGTGACCAACTGGGTAATTCTGCATGTTAGTCCTTGCTTGTGGGTCCCCCAGAGCCCAGTGGAATTGCCCCTGTGGGGAGAACACCAAGGCTGATGGGGTCCCAGGCACAAGTCAAATTACAAAGGACTAGAATTCAGGGTTGAGAGGGAGCCCAGTGTTGGCAGAATAAATAAAGCTGACCACCAGGGTCAAAGGGCAAGGCAAGGCCAGAAAGTAAAGCGGAAGCAGTGGACTTGAAAGTAGTATAAAGTAGCATAAAGGTAGTATAAAAACGCAGAATGGGCCACACCATGTGGCTCAGAGGCCATCCATGAGAAGGAAAGAGTGAGTTTCCTCTTCAAGCAGCTCTTGGGACATGGCTGTGCTTAGAGAGACTGCAGGGGAGACAGTTGTCACATCTCTCAAATGTGCATTTAGTTGTTAAATGAGATACATACACTCGCCTTTGAACCAGAGCTTACATACGATTGCCTGACTATAAGCTCTAGTGAGAAGGACAAAGCAAGCCAACGGTGTTTTTTATCTGGGATTACTTAGTGCCTAGTCAGCCTTACAACAGAAATAAGGTTGTCCTCCCCTCTGCCTTTCCTGGGCTCTATTGTTGGAAAAAGAGCCTTATGCGTTTTGAAAAATTGTGCAAAGATAAGTGAGCTTTGCTTTGGTCAGAGGACACATTGTGCCACAGAATGCTGAAAGAGGGAGGACTAACCACCTGCAGACAGTATGAAAAGTGGGCTGCTCAGAAAAGGTCTGATGTCAGGCTCAGCTCTCTCAGGCCTTCCTCAGGCTCTTGCAGTTCTGAGATTGTGGTGTTAGAGATGGCGGTGATTACATCCCTCTCTGAGCTCCTCACTGGAAACCCACATGCTAGCTCGAGCCAGCGCGGCTCAGTTGGTTGGAGCATCACCCATAAACCAAAAGGTACTGGGTTTGATTCACGGTCAGGGCCCCTGCCTAGATTGCAGGTTCTGTCCCTGGTCGGGGCATGTGTGGGACGCAAGGGATCAACGTTTCTCTCTCTTTCTCTCCCTCCCTTCCCCTCTTTCTAAAATCAGTAAGCATGTCCTCAGATGAAGATTAAAAAAACAACAACTCACATGCTAATTATAAGATGGCCACAAGAAGGGCACTCTTGCCAAACCAGGAGCTTTGGGTTTTGCTATTTGCTCATTTGCCTATCAGGTGATAGAAAAGTCAGGAAAACAATGCAGCCCACAGCGAGCCTTGTACTGAGATATTCCACTAGTCCTTGGAGAAATAGTACCAAGACAATGTGACCTAGACTTGTAATAGTGTCTCAGTTAGCAATGTTCCTTCAGCTATCTACAGTCTTAGCAGGACCGCTATTATCCACACTTACAAATGAGGAAACTGAGGTCCGGCAGCCTCTGCTCCACCTGCCTCCCCATCCTCATTAGCTACCACTCCATTCCTCACTCACTGGTCACGTGCTGGGTTCCAGCTACGCTCACCTTTTTGTTTCTTGAACACTCCAAAATCATTCCTGTCACAAGGCCTGGGTACCCACTGTTCCCTTCTTCTAGAATGTCCTTCCCCATCTCTTTACATACTCGTTCCTTTGCCTCACTCAGGTCTCAGCTCAAATGCCACCTTCTCCAAAAGTCTTTGCTGTGCCCCCTCCGTCAAGTACCCCACTTCCCTGAGATGGAAGCGCTGGAATTCAAAGCTAGATCGTCCATCTTCTGAGGGGCAATGGGGAACTACTTTTCAGTCATTTTAAGTTTTATAAAATAAAATCTGAGTAAATCTTCCACTCACCACAAATTGGAAAACCACTCATCTGTGATGACCATTAGCACTGAGCAATGCTTGGAGGGTAAGAATCCTGCCTCTGAATGGAGCAGGTGAGCAGTCGGGTTCCCAGAATGCTCCTGCCCAATGGCGTAGCTCACTGAAGGGGAGGAATCCAGGCTGACAGAGGCTAGAGCAGGAGGTTTGAGAGGAATTTCTCACTAACTCTCACTAGAGCCTTTGTCTAAGACTGAGAACTTGGTGATGAGTTGGGTGGGGGGACTTTCAGGATGTTCCCTGAAGAACGTGTTATTAATATTCTAATGGTGGTGGTGGCCCAGAATTCTCTCCAACATACCCAGCCAGGGTGGAGAGCAACGGAAGGGAGTCTCCTCAGCTAAGTATTTGTCCTACATACTTGAACTCAGTCACAAAACATCCACACTGATGATGAAACCTCACCTCCTGCCCACATTCCCAGGGTCTTCCATGCCATGCCTTTTACATGTATTCAGGGGTCTCTGGAAAGAGCTAACAGCTGAGAAGAGTAAACACTGGACTGGCAGTCAAAGGACATGGGTTGGATTCTCAATGCGCCTCTTCCCAGCTGAATGGATTTAGTCAAACTTCACAATCCTTCTGAGTATCAGTTTCCTCACCTGTAAAACTGAGACATGAATCCGGTCCAACTAACACTTCTGGCTTACTTAAGGCACACTACATAAATACATGACTCTACAAACCATTTGGTTTAATAAAGAAGAAAGAGGGCTGAAGAGGTGCTGAAGTCAACACAGATAAATTGTCTCTTTCCCCTAAGAGGCCCAGGTAAGATAGGAGCATACTATGCTGTAATCAGCAGCAATATCTAGTTCACAAAAGGACTCCCATCAGGATGCCCGTACATAAGAAACCTCCTCGAAGCTTTGAGAGTGATTTGATATGCATGCTTTTGGTTTGCCAACACTTATTCAGGAGCCTACTCACCCCAGATGCATAAAGTTAATCTTCCTTTATTGCTATAAAGTACTCCTTACTTGTCCCTTGATTTGACAGATGGCCCTCTGCCTCCCTCCACCTCCCCAACTCCAGCCTCTGGGAGCTGACCCTTCAAGCACTAACTATTATTTATTTACTTTTTCCAAGTTTCTGGGCACAATATTAGTAGTTTTCACTCACTTTTTTCTTATTCTTGCACCAACCCTAGGAGATGACTACTATGCATACCCTCATTGTACACACAGGATCACTGAGGATCAGAGACATTAAGTGACTTGCCCAGGGTCACGCAGCACTGAAGAGATGGACCAGGTTATTTTGGCTCCTGGCTCTCCCTTCTTTTACTGCATAGGAGAGAAAACAGGGCTTCCTACCTGCATGGTGTCCTCTGTTTATTTTACAGTAGAAGTGACCATGAAGAGTGATCACATCCCTCCCTGCACGGCACCCAGCTCCTCTCTGCCAGTGGCTCTGGGCCCACGCAGCTGCCCACACAGTCATCCCTGCAGCCATCCACACAGCCAGAGCTGACTTCCCCTGAAGTCAGACATCCAAGGGCAGTTCGCTTGAAGCAGATCAGCAGGACTTTCCACCCCACAGAGAACCCAGCCTTGCCAAGTTCTCCACCAGCCGGGCTCCTGGATGTGGGCCTCGTGTGTTCCCATTGCATAAGTGTTATTCCAGCCAGTTCCTGGAATCGGAAATATGGCAAACCATTCACCTGGTGGGAGTCCTTGCCCAAAAAGGAGGGTTGTTTGGTTAGCTGCACTCTTTCTTTCCAGGAGACTAACTTGTGAAAAAGTTTGTCTAGCAAGGTCCATTTCCTAAGCCAAAGTTGTTTTATTTTCCCTACTCTTCAGCCACCCAACACATACTTTTCTCCCAAACAGTTCTCAAATCCACCTCAGAGGCCTCTGCCCTAGTTCAGGCCTCCTCATCTCTGGGGCAATTGCACCAGGGCCTCCTTGCCGGTATCCCAGTCTTCCAGCCGGACCCAACTGAAGGCCAACCTCCATGCTGCAGCTGAGGATCTTTTCAAATGCCAGTCCCACTGTGTGAGGCCCCAGTATATTTCTTTCCATGGATCTCCAGCATCTAAAAACTAAATGCTTCTCTATTATTTGAGTTGTTTGCAATGAGAAGGTCGTGTTGTTATAATGTTTTAAAATATGCTCTCACCCTAGATAGACTGCAAGTTTCTTGAAGAAGGAAGAATGTCTTCTTTGTTTCTATATCCCTAGAACACAGTTCAGTGCCCTACGCACAGTAGGTAAGTACTCGACATGTGATTATTGAAGTTCAATGAACTGATACTTACCAGTTACCCAGAGCTCTTGAAAAGCATGAGATTCCCTATGTAAATAGACAGGAAGGATACAATTCCAGCCCAAACAGTTTAGTCAGTGTGTACAGCAGTATCTAAGATAAAGATACAACTTTTGGCATGATTTTTGCTACTGAAAATTGTCTGAGACTCTTTGTCAATTGACATTAGAATGGAACCCCAGACTGGGGTCCGGTGTGCTTGCCCAAATCCCTGGTAAAGCCAACGACGGCGCTCTTCAAATTGCCAGGGGCCTCACTTGGATAAGCTTCCAGGACAGAACCAGAGTAGTGAGTCGAAATTACCAGAACGACCTGAGCCTTTCGCTGTGAATTCCCACCTCTATGGAACTCCAGTGATGGCCTTTCCCGGAGCTTATCTTGGGGTCAAATCTACGTTCTGTCACGTGACAGCTGTGACACGTAGCAAACCCCTTCACTTCTTGAGACTCCATGTTTGCATCTGTTCACAGGTTAGTTGTGACAAACGAATAAAGGCATGTGTGTAATAGCTTCTAGGTTGGCTGATGAATTGATGTACGTGGGCACAGCTAGTGCATTCCCTCCCCGTGAGCCACACGGGGGTGGGGGCGGGGAAGGCTGTTGAGCGAGCCAGGTATCAGTGCAAGCGGAACTAGATGAATAAACTCTCTAATAGCACCTAGTTCGGAGTACTTCCTGTGATTCCTAGCACACAGCATGGACAGACTGCCAAAATTGCCCTCTGTGACTCTGCGCTCCTTCCTCCTTCAAATATATTTAAATCTATGGTTGGATTAAGATCAGCTGACTCTCAGAGTCCTGGGAGCCATCCTGTCTCCTCACTGATCCTCTTGTGCCTATCTTAAACTTTAACTCTCAGAGGATAATCTTGTCTCCATATTTCTGAGTTCTCCCAGCCAGTTCCTTATAATCCCATGCGCTGGCAACAGTGGTTTTCCTTGAGAACAGCCTGGTGCCGTGGGATGAGCACAAATCTGCAGTCAAGAGACGGGTTAACGGCAAGCTCAGACACTTTGATGCAATGAACTTTACCTCCTCATCTGTTAAGTTGGAATACAATGCTATTATCTCCTCCTCCAGGGTAGTGGCAAGGGTGAAATGAGGCCGAGGATGTCAGCAACCCCATATGGCATGCTTGTCATTATTTCTGGTTTGAGTTTTCTTTAATATCTAAAGTCTGGGAATAAGAAAGACACAACTTGACTCTCAGTAAGCCATTTTTTTAATTGACACAAACAGAAAAACCACCCTTAAAATATCAGGCAGAGTTTAAAACTCAAGCACTGAGTAGACGTCTTCTTTCCCAGACCACCCATATCTCTTCTGTGTCCTAAATACTGGCCCCTGACTTCCCTAAATGATGTGTCTGAGGGAGCATCCAAAGGCATGCACTTGCTGAAGAGCTGCCTGTGAAAAGGTTCCATGTTTTTACTCCATCTTACATATAACTGGAACTTCCAGTGATATGAAAGCCAAGCACTGGGTGGAGAGTCATCCAAAAACTAGCCAGACTTTCTGGATACCAGAAGGAGTTCACTTGGGGTTGGACTGATTCAGCTGTCAAGTAGTAGCAGACACAGGATTCTTCTTTAATGAGGGCTAACTAGCCTGCCCTCTGTAGAATATGAACAGTATTTGGTGGGTGAATCTACCTACCATGGGGTCATCCATCTGGGATCGGCTCAAATGAGGTCCAAACAACTGGAAGGTCTTTGCCAAACGTCCAGTGCAGTTCATTGCAGAACGCTATGCTGTTGAAACCAAAGCAGATGTTGACTTCCCGGCTTTTGTATTCTCTACCAGTTTTGACTCTCATGCCTTGGTATTTCCTGACACCCACCCTCTGTTTCAGCAAGATATAGCTCCTGACTCAAATCCCCTCATGTCCTGTCCATTTCTGACCTCCATGCTCATACTGTTCTCTGTCAACAATCGGTAGGAGAAGGAGGAGACACAATCCCTAGCATCTAACATGGTGTCTAGACCAAGAAGTAACTCCATGAGTATTAACTGGATGAATAAATGAGTTAGTGAATGAATGAGTGAAAGAGTAAATTAATGATGGAAGCCTGTGCTTTCCTTTCTCAAATATAAACTTGTTGATTTCCTTATTTTATTCTGGGATGGTCCATATTGCATGGTTCTTACAACACAGAAGAAAAACAAGTCAGTGAAACCTGGGGGATCAAAATGAGTTTCAGACTAATTGGGTTTAATTCCCAACTGTCCAATGATAGCCTAGGGATCCTGGCCCCAGTACTAAGATCTAGGTGTATGGATTCAGTATAAGCTCTGAGCAGTAACATGTTCTATTTAGGCAATGGGTGTTCTTTAGAAATTCATATTGTGTCTCCATGGGGAATGACTCAGTTCAATGTCACTTCTCTTATCTTAGAACAGGGTCCACAGAGATAAGAACAAAACAGATTTTTCTCAAGGACCAACATGTGTGTGCTTTTCTTAGAGCTGCTATAAAATGTAAATATAACTATCCTCCACTTATCACGAAGAAAACTGACTCTTCAAGAGGCGAGGTCAGTTGCCTGGAGTCACATCACTAGTTCGTGGATCCAGGATTCAAATCTAGGCCATCCATGCTCTTGCTACCCACTAAAAAGATGGCTAGGTAAGCAGTTCTCAAAATTGACAGTACCTGGGGGATTATTAAAATCCAGATTGCTGGGCCTCACTTCCAGATTTTCTGATTCAGTTGGCCTGGGATGGGGCCTGAGAATTTGCATTTCTAACAAGTCCCCCAGTGAAGATGCCAATGCTGGTCCAAGGATCACACTTTGAGAAACATTTGGCTAAGGTATCAGAATGGACTTTTAATTGTTGCAGTTAATAGAAACCAACTGTTGATAACTTGTGCAAAAAATAAATAAATAAACAAAGGAGCATTTTATCACATGGATATAAGGGCATTTCCTGAAACCCAGAGGAAGGAACATAATTGGGTCTCAGTATTCTTGTTTGAAATGCATACTATTTATACCAGCTTCTGCATCTGCCCTCCTTTCCAGCATCAAACAACATGGTGGAAACACCTGCCAGGTTATTCCATGCAGAGCCAGCAGCCCAAGGAAAGACTTAATCTCTCTCACTGTCCCAACTCCAGTTCCCAGAAGCTAGCATGAGTGGGTGCACTTTCCTAGTCTAATCATCTGTGACCAGGACAGTGGCTGTCAGAGCACCATCATTGTGAACACATAGATTGACACAAAGTGTAGTTCCTAGAGAAAGGAATTGGGTAGTAAAGCCGATAGCTGAGCACTATGGCTGGGGTGCAAGAAGTGAGCATATAGGTTAGTAAGAAGTGAGAAAGCTACATTAACCAGGCTTAGTGACCAGAATGTGAACAGTGGTTGGGAAACCTTTCAGAACATGTGGTAAATGGCCTTCAGAAATAATACTTTTCTCTTGTATTAGGCACAGTAAACAGTAAATCCATCTGGTTTGCAAATTCTCTTAAAAAGTCTACACAGACAATTTCCAGGGCTAAATAGAGCCAGTTCTGTTTTCTTAGAAGGACAATGGAATGTGGAATTCCAGACCAGTGCAGCTGGGACAAGCTAGGTCAGGGAAAAGGCACAGATTATACTTATTAATGTTTTGCAAACCCACCCAATCCCTGCCCTCCTCCCTCCCTTTGCCTCTCTTCACCCTACCCTGCAAGGAAAAAGCCTAAAGTTGCTAAGGAAGGGTTGAGACAGAATTCCAGGCAGACTGGATCAGATGTTCAGCAAAAACATCCCATACGTGCTCTCTCTTGGGCCTAGTACTATGTTTCTGAGAGGGACACTGTGCACCAGCCTATTAGCTGCCAAGCTTAGATCTCTGTTCTGGCAGCCCCTCTTCATCATAGGTGTGCTTGCTGGAAATTTCCATGATAGGAGTCTGGAAAAGGGAAGGTGCCAGTGGGAGGCACAGTGGAAAAAGCATTAAGATATAGAATCAGGCATCAGCAGATTCAACTTCGGATTCTAACAAACCAAGCAACTCGCCCACATCAGTCTGTTAAATTCTCTGCCCTTCCTTCTAAACTGATATTGGGGAGCATGGTCATCAGTGTGCTTCTGACTCACTAGGTTGTGATATGTAGCAAAAGTGATCAGCTGAGAATATCACGCCCGGGGTCAGGACAAGGCCACCATGGTCATGTGTGCTTTTTTGTGTAAATTAAAGGAAGTCATGCCTTCCTCTATGTTGGAGCACATGGTTTAGCAAGCTGAGCGTGGGCTGCATCTTGTCTCCTCAGCCATGTGTCCTTGCACAGGAAACACCTCTGCTACCTTCACAGTAACTTTGCCCCTTTAAGAACGAGGCGAATCTGTGTAATAAGAGAGGCCTCAGGGTGGTCCCAATCAGCCTTGGTGATAATAAGAGGCAAGGAGAGCTGTCAAGGCAGCCATGACACCTGTCATCCCAACCCAGGTTAGAAACAATTAGCCAAAATGATCTCTCCCCTCTAGAAACCCACACGTGCACCAATGGGGTGAAGCAGAGGAGAGAGTCATGAATATGCTCACATCAACACACTTAGCTGGAAACTTCTGCACCATCAAGAAAAACAGTTTTTAAAGGCTTCAAGCTGGCTAGTTTTAATTTACATATTTTCCCCAAACCCCCTCCAGCCTCTCTTTTCCTGGGTCTTACTATATATATTAGGCCTGTTCTATGGTTGTTTCCATTACCATGTCTATGTAATCTGAGTAGAGGTTTGGTGTTTAAAATTATTTAGAAGCCATGTATTCTCAGCCACTAGAGTTCATTAACACAAGTGGGCATTAACCCTGCTTCCCCCCTTTTTTTCCTGCTTTTTGCTAGACATCTATTTATATATTTATGTATGAATGTATGTGTGTATGTATGTATGTGTGTATTTTTGCTCTGGCTTTCTCTAAAACACCATTAGACCTACATTCCTATTTAAATTTTTGTTTCGCTTCAATGCGCTGCATGGTTCTGTTGAACCACATGCCTGAACCTCTAGCACAAGGAACCACAAAAAGAGGGCACACAGCACAAATCTCATTCTGTGCACTGAGTCCTGAGCTATTTGTCCTCATCTCTTCCTCCAACCTCGCTCCACCTTGCTCCTCGTGCTCCTAGCTTCTGGTTTCATTACCCATTTTCCATTTACATTTTCACCTTGCCTAATGAACTTGACCCTCCAAACCCTTTCCCCAGCTACAGATACTGAGATCGCCTCCCAGCTAACAACACTCTGGATTCTGGTGGTCTCCTCCCAGCCTGAACTATTTTGGGTCAATACCTCTCTGATCTGGCTCAGTGTATGCCCTGGGGGTCTCATGTAGTCATCAGCCTCACCCTCTTTGACTTATATGTCAATGAGGCCACCCAACCTCATGAATAGGAAAAGGGTAAGGAAGATTGAGGAAAAACCTCAGGGACATTTGGAAGGAGCATATAGGTGTCCCATCTTCAAGATAAGAGAACTCACCCCACTTTCGAAGAAAGATGTCATGAACTTTCTGGTAATAGAGCCTGAATCCCCTGTTAGTAAACCAATGGGGAGACCTTGGTGATATCTAAAAGTTTTATGGGGTCAAAAAAGCTGCAAACATGTTTCATAAAGAGTCAAGTGAAAAATCAATATAAGTTCTCATTCAAGTTGTCAGTTAATGCTTCCTAGATTGCTTTTCCTATGATAGTTGAACCTCTGAACATCATTCTTAAGTTCTTACACGTTTCTGAAATCTCAGGCCAGGGGGTTCTCTCTGCTCCCAGGCTTGTTCCATCAAATTCACCTTCAAAAGTGGCCAGATGCCCTGCCATTTGCCTGCTGGGAACCCCTCAGTGATTTCCCAAGACCACCAGCTCTTTGGTCTGGATACATGGTCCTTCAGAACCAGGGCCTCCCTCCTCATCTGTTTAGATATCTGTCCCGCTCCCAAGACTCTCCTGAGGCAGGACCTAGGTCTTCTTTGTTTCTGTATCACTATCAAGAAGTCACACGCAACACATGGTGGACACTTCATAAATGGTGACTGTGTCAATTGATAAATTAATTAATATCATGGACAAAGTGCTCCTAATTGGAGCCTAATCCCATTTATGTCACTTCTCAACTTTCTGTGAGGAAAAAAAGTTAAGTGACTTCACTGTGTTTTCAGCTGCCGAACCTCAGCAACCCTGGACCTTACAGAAGCAAGTCCACAGACCTAAGGGAAGATGTGGCCAGGACACCCTCCACTGTGAGTGTCAGCAAGGCTGAAGTCCTTGAACTTGAAGCCTGCCCTGGTTGGCAATATGGAAAATAGCTAGAAACCACTGAGAGCTTTCAGCCAAGGAGATGCTTTTCTAGTCCAAACCCACACACACAGACAGCCCCAAGAGATCCCGAGGGCAAGTGAACGTACATTAGCACAGGAACTTGACTCCCCATGGAGGCCACCCTAGCACCAAGCCCACCCCATCTTACTCCCCAGTGCCCAGAGTCTGACGCCCACTTCCTCTTCAGCATTCCACAACAATGAGGTCTTCCGGAGCCCAGTCTAGCTTCTGTTCCCACTTGCCTTTATTCCAGGATGTCTCATGGAAAGGTTCCTACTTCTCTAAAATTTCTCCCAAGAATGCAGGGATCTTCTGCTGTTCAGTAAAGCTAAGATCCTCTCATGCACTCAGCAGGTTACAGTTCCAAAGTTCTCTCCTTGGTAGTTCTTGGCAGTATAAAGCAATGGTAGCAATGCTTCCCACCATAGACCTTCCTCACACCCCTAAGGCTCAAAATAACCCAGCAATGGAAGCACAAAGCAAAGGTCAGCAGGCACTTGTCTTGTTGACCTGATGAGGCTTCTGCTAACTTGGGGCCCTTTGTGAAAAGCAATTTCTCTGGCAGGCAGCTGAAATTAGGGTGTTGAAAAGAGGCAGTGTGTACAGTAGAAAGAGCAAGAACCACGGAACCAGAAGGTCTAGGTTTAGGTCCTTGCCTCCAGCTGTGGGATCTTAAACAAGTCATCAAACCTTTCTGATCCTCCTTTGCCAAGAGTCTGTGAAGTTAGACAAATACGAGTCTGCCACATACACAGCAAGCAAGTAGAGAGAGAAGTTATGCCTTCCCTGAGTGTCAGGTTCTTCCTCCATGAAAACCAGAGCAAAAATATTCCCCCCTGAATTATCTCAGCAACCTCCTGAAGCTCAGAGAGGTTGAACAACTTTCCCAGGTCACACAGCTAATGTCTAGAACCCAGACTGAGCCCAGCTCTAACTCCAAAATCACATCTCCCAAGTCTGATGCGTCCAAAGTAAAATAAGACACATACATAGTTTCTGCTTTGAGCAAACTCAAGTGTTTGAGAGAAATTATATTTACATAAGAAAGTGTGTGCCTTGTGCCCCTATATATTTAGGAGAGACATCTTGGACATGCCCCATTTTCCTTTACTACTGGAAAACCTGATCCAAATTTGTGGATCCCCAACAGCAAGATAAAGGACTTACCAACATCTGTGGTGTGTGTACTTGCCTCACCTGCCCAAGCTTGCTTCTTTCTTCTTCTCTACCCTTATCTTCTCTTTACTACATTGTTTGACTCGAAATAATACTTTATCTTAGTATTTTGAGTGTATCTATGTAAGTAGACTGCTTTTATATATTTTGTAGAAAGGTGGAGGATGAATAAATAAATAATTCACAGTTCCACTCTACTGCTAATGACAAATAGACAGGCCAAGTTTAGACATTGCTTGGCCAATGTCTGATTTCAATCCTCACTTTTTGTGAGGCCTCTGACTTTAAAGCTCTTTCATTCCTAAAGTTGGGACCACTTGTCCTCTCCCACTCTATCTACAAGTTCATTCATTAGGGTTATTGATGAGCATTGATGTGGGCAGTCAGGATTTAGGGAAACAAGTACGTCAGCCTGCGGGGCCCCTCCAGAGGGTGGTCCCAGTTTCAATGAAGGTATTCTGGGTGTTTCTGACAAGCTATGTCTCAGGGCCCCATCAGGGCCACTGAGTTCCCATCAGTCCCTGTGCCTACCCTCTGCTGAGATTTCTTGCTCAGTCCCCAGGTTCCTCCAGAACTGGGCCTTTGCCCTTGCCAGACCCCATCCTAGAGCCTGGAGTCCTTGCGCCTACCCAAAAGCCTTCAGTTGGGCCAGGATATGAGCATAAATTGTGTGAACTTGGAAGTAAAGGTGCTGAGGCTGCATGCAGAGTTGACCTTTAAAATCAGTGGGTCAGAACAGAGATATGCAAATTTACCTGGAGGACCTAGAAAGGCTCCAGGCGGGAGAGGCTGGAAACCCCCAAAGAAAGATGAGTCACACCACAGCACAGCTCGCCAACCTTTGCTATTGAAAAAAAGAGAAGGTCACAAAGTCAAAGATTTGATCAAACAACTTGTAATAGCATTGCCCCATTGGCAGGACTGCCCTGCTATGTGATTAGTAGTTGAGAAGTCTTACAAAGATGTCCTTAAGCATTTTATGTATCTATTTCTCCTTATCCCTATGCCACACTTACTGCACAGCCCTCTCAGTAGATCTGCTTGCAGGGAGAGCATGACCCTATTGTGATAATGGGAGCATACCATCCCTGTAAACTCAATTTAGCAAGTTCCATGAATAATTTGGTTCCTGAGACCTCCTTCTATCTCATGAGGAGAATCTACTCCTGAGCCACAGATAGGCTGCCAGCAACCTCACAAAATAGAAGTCTAAGTCCGAATGCCTGCAGGACCATGGAGAATTCACCAAAGGAGAGAATGTCATCTTATAAGACAGACAGACCCTTCAGCAGCCAAGCCCTTTGGGATCATTGGGTAGGCTATTTAGCTGCCAAGAGTATGCTTTTCTACATTTGAAATTCCACTTCTCTTTGGTCCCCCTGGAGCTGCTGCCCACCGTGGAGCCTGCGAACCCCTCTCCCCATAGACCTCATCTGCTCTGGTGAACTTCTTGGCACCTGCTCTCTATCTGGACTGCATACCAAAGTCCCTGGGGAGCAAGCGCCCTGGGCAGGACTCACCCTTCCCCCTGTGTTGTTGGGACAGCCTCTAACCACTGACCAACACCCTGTAGGTGAGCATGATTTCCAGTATCCCATTCCTCGCCATCCAAATGGTTTCATTGCCTAACACCCTGAGACCCATACCTTCCCTCCCACAGGGCTCCCTAGCCACCGCCACCTTGCACAGCTCAGACAGGAAGCAAAGGTTGTCTCCTTGGGTAACTTACATATTCAAAGTTTTCATATCCTACCTAGTACACAGTGTACCTAGTACACTGGACGTGTATCAAGAAGGAAGAAGGGGGGATTAAAAGAATACGGATTTACTGAAACAGGTATTTTTTGTTTGGTGATCCAAATGGAAGAGGTCTATTTAAACTCTTGTTGAGGGAGCAGGGAAACAGGGTTGTTCACCTACCACAGGTGGAAAATAAAATTTTTGTAACTTTGCTGGGGAACAATTTGGCAGTGTAGTATATTGAAATGTCTTTAAAACTCAAATGTACTTTAAATAATCAATTTTACTTCTAGGAATTTACCCTAAGGAAATAAAGATATACACAAATATTAAGCTGCAAGGATGTTCCTTAAGTACTTTTTAATACTAGTAAAAAACTACATACAAATTATATATTTAACAGAAGATTGGTTAAATAAATGGTACATTCATAGAATGAAACACTGTGCGGTCTTTTCAAATGATATAGACACACATTCATAGACACAGGAAGACACTTACACTGTTAAGCAGAGAAGAAGGTTACAAATTTATATGTGGAAAAACCCTGAAAAGATGTACCAATACTCTTAGGCGGTTGTTCATTGTTCCGGAATGTGTGACTAGTGCCCAAACCGACGAGGACTGAACAAGGAGGCATTTCCTCTCGTGGGGCAGAATCGCCAGTCACACAAGTTCTCTCGAGTGCAGTGAGTCCCAAGCAAGCTCCAAGTGCTGAAACATTTTTTCTGCTCGAAGTGCAGCAAGTACAGGGTTTGATGAGTCCTGAAGCTAACAAGTACAGAGGTATGACTGCATTTGAATGGTAGAATTTATGAGTATTTTCTATTTTTGACTTATCATCAGTACTTTCTCCTTTTTAGACACAAATATGCACTATTTATATAATAAAAAATACAATAAAATTTGGGTTTTTTCAAAAGTATGGACTTGGTAGTCTCACAGACATGGCTTCAAATCCCAGCTAAGCCACTGATTAGCCATGTGCCCATGGAGATATTACTTACATTCCCTGAGGCTCAGTTTCCTCATACCCACATTGAAGATACCAGTGTATATTTCACAAGCCTGTTGTGGGGATTAAAACAGGAAACATAGATAAACTACCTGGCACAGAGTAGACACTGAATGACATTTTTCCCGTCCTTCCTGCATGTCCAAAAATACCTCAGAATAACAACTGACGAAGACAAGATGATCAAACACACACTGAATCATGCAAAATGTGAGTTTGAAAAATTAGGAGGAACCCATATTTAATGCTCTACCCTTAATTCTTTCCTCTGTGATCTCCTCACGCCAGGCAGCAGTGGATCAGAGATCTCCACTGTTAGCAAGCCTGTCTCGCAATCCAGGCGGAGTCAGGCAGATAGTGTTACCCAGCCCCACCAGCAGGTGGGGCCGGTCTCCACCCTGTGTCACCACAGAGCCTTGTACACCCACTGGCCTGTAACAGAGGGCAGCTCATGGAAGGCTACCAAAGTGGAATTGACTAGAAACATCTGAAACCCTCTTCTCTCACCCCTACTGCTCCCACCTCAGTTCAGGTCTGGTTCATGGCTCCTCCCCCTGTTGGAAGTCTCATTCTTACCACTTTGACCTTGAGCTTCCTCATTCATGATTTCAATTCTCTATCAGGAATCCAGCTGGGATCTGCCCTGTCTCCTCCCAGCCTCTCTTTCATTCACTCTCCAAATCTTAGGGCCACCCAGTGGGTTCTAAGCTTTGTGCCAGGGTATAGAGATAAATGAATCAGATTCTGGTGGGGAAAGCCAGCAGGGACATAGACTAACACACTGTAATGCTCTTTTATAGTGACTATTACTATTATAGTACTTCTATAGCACTTACATTATGACAGAAGGTGTTTTAGTCATATATGTCAGGCTTTCTTCAATCCAGCCTACCTTCATGAGGTAAGTTAGAATTATCTCTGTGGGAGGGGGAGATGAGGCACAGAGAAGTAATTTGCCTAGGATAGCAGAACCAAGATTTGAACTGAAACTTCTTAACACTCTTAAAAATGGCTGAAGATACTACAGAACTTTCCTTTATGTGAGTCATATCTAGTGATAGTTACTGCATTAGAAATTAAAATAGAGAACATTTTTAAACATGTATTTATTAATTCCTTTAAAATAACAATGGTAAATTCATTACATGTTAATCTAAATAACATACTTTTTAATGAAAAACAGTTATATAACAATTAGTAAGAATGGCAATGTTTCACACAGTTGCAAATCTTTTTAATGCCTGACAATTACACCCAAACAATAGGTCATGTGTTTTTTAAAGACTAGTTGTGATGAACCTGACAGCTCGTAGTGAAAGATACGAGTTTTACCAAATTCTTACTTTTATTTGAAATCGAATTTTACCATTGGCAGCAGACACCATCGCTTGTTTTCCTTAAAGCGACACCCCCCACTTCATTATCTGGGAAAAATTAAAAATCTGCCAACTACCCACGTCTGAATAACCATAGTGTGTGTGCCAGTCACTCTTTCAAGGGAAATAACGTTCCATAAAAAAAAGGTCCTGCTCCCGACTCCAACAATTGTACCAGCGCTTTTCCTCAACACTGTCCCTGTCCTTTGGGGTCTGGTGGGAATGCTCTAACTGCTCTCACTACAAAAATTAAAAAGGCAGATACCCAGGGTTGAAATTTGATGTATTTGACCATTTATACTGCTTCACAAAGGACATTCTTAAGTGAAACTGGCTTTTGCTTTCTGCACACGTGTGGTGGTGAATCATATGATGCTCACTGCTGAGGTTGGGTACCACCACCTGGACTCATCCTGAGGCACAGCAGTTTGATCCTCTGTTGCTTTTGCACCATCACTTCAAACGCCAACTCAGCAAAAGGGCAAATAACATCTTTGTCATAGTATGAAAATAACTCTGATCCCAGGAACCCCTGAGAGTGTCTCAGGTTCCCCCAGGGTCCTCAGACCACACGTGGAGAACCGCTGCTCTGTACAATACTGTCTGGGATGTGCTCGGAGCTGTATGAGCTTCCTCATGGATCAAAGTTCAGATTAAAGCCCTGCCCTAAAACCAGACTGTGCATGACCTCCACAACCCACCTGACCTTGACCAGCTGCTTTCCCTTACCTCTAAGAGTCAGACCCAGTCCTTTGAACTGCAAGGTCTGGCTTAGAGAGCCCACTGACCACCATCTGTCCTCAAACTAGAGCAACCTCACCAGGGTGATACTTCAGTTCACCTTACACCTATAGATACTGAGTGGAATTCATCTGTCCCGTGTCCTGACTGTGTGTCAGGCATGACATTATTGAATTTAATTTTCAGGAACACCCCTGCAAGTTAGATATCATCATCCCTACTTTGCCAGTGAAGAAACAGGCTCAGGGAAGCAGGATTCCCACACAGAGCTGTTTGCCATGACAGCCAAGTCCTTGCATTGCCTTCTGGTCCGTTCTCACAGTCCCGTTCCCACCACCTGTCTAGACTTCCTCCCCTTTGGTCCGCCTGCTGGTGAGGTTCCAGCATGGCTCACACCAAAATTTCCTGAAATGAGAAAATTCCCAGCACTGGTGGCTTTACTCACCCAGTGTCTGAATTCCTAATATTCACAAATCACTCAGATGCTGGAAACTCTGAGACACTTCAGTCCCTGGAAGAGATAAATGATAAAGTCAGAGCTGGGTTCGCTTCTGCCATTGTCTGGAGTGTGTGAGCCCAGGGGATTCAGCTCTTCCTTTGGTGCAGGGCGGGGGTGGTGGGGGGATACTTCCACCCAAGCTAATGGTTTGTCATCTCTTTGTACTGAACACGGGGCTGACATCCTCTGGTCCCTGCCTCTTCCTCAGTGCCAGGGGCTCCCTGAAAAAGCCAGAGCCCATTCAAATCAGTCACAAAGCAACTCCCCAGGATGTGACTAGGATAAGCACCACATCCAAAGACTCAGGTTCAGGAAAGTTTTCCCAAAATAAACCCAAAGCTTTAGTAAATAAAGCATTAGGAATATTTTATTTAGGAGAGCAATTTCACAGAACTACAAAAAAATAAAATAAAACTATTGTCCTCAGCCTTTGTTCAGACATTCTTCATTTCTGGTACATTTTGTTAAGTGGTGGTTTCATATCTGACATTGATGCAAGGGGGAAATGACCCATGTTTATGAAAATTATACCATTTCTTCAGAGGATAAGACTGTCCTTTAAGCACTGGTTTGCGATAGGGCAGAGAGTTTGATGAGGATTCAAGGTTGTGGTGATTAAAGCCAGGCTAGGAGGAATATGTAATTTGTGCAAAAGAGCCAGGAGAACAACAGCGAAGGAAGAACGCCATTGAATACATAGGAAGGGGACTCAGCTGTGCAGTCTTGGCTCTGCAGGGAAAGAGGGGACAAAAACACAAAGAATGATTTCACAGGACATAGACGCGACAACACTCGGCATAAGGAAGGGCAGAGCATTTGGTATAATGGACATGAACTAAGCCTTCACTTACGCATACTACCAAGACAAACAGATCCTATCATCGCAACTGTGATCTTCTTGCCATCACTCGTTCATTGAATATTTCACAAGTGCACACCCTCAGCTAGGCTCTGGAATATCCTAGTGATGAAAGCACTGTCTGTGCCCTCAAGAAGCTCACAGGCCAGTGCGGGCGAGAAATCGTGCCAACAGTCGAGGATGAGAGGGTAACCAATGCCATCAGTTCTGATAGGGAAGGAGGTCTACCCAGGAAAGTTTCCTAGTAAACATGGCAACTGACCTCCTTAAACTTCCAGCGAGGATGGTGGGTGGGGGTTACACAGATGTGGATGTTGAGAACAGCATGATACTCCCAAATATATCAATCACCAAGTTTCTCCCATCTGCATTACATCCCTTTACTTAAATCCTTCAGAATTAGTATAACTTCTATGGCCCTTAATTGAAGCATGGTAAGCAATAAATTATTATATTTAACTTAGAAAAGCAGCATGATCTAGTGGTGAAAAACAAGGGGCTATGGAAGACAGGCAGGCCTGGGTTTGACCCAGGCCCCTGCCACTGCCTAGTTGTGGACAAGTTGCTTAACCTCTGGGAGCCACACCCACCTCCCAGGGGTGTTAGAAGGAGTAGGATGAAGCAATCAGAGTGTCTAGCACATTACCTTTCATTCTTTCTCTGAGATCAAGTAACCACATTCCAAATATCCCTCAATGCCATGGGTTACTCTTACTCTCCAACTCCGCAGACTTCATCCGGGCTGCCATCATCTCTCACCTAGGCTGTGGATGACCTCAGCACTTCGTCCCAGGTTCCTGTCTTGTTCCCTTCAGTCCATTCTTCACACACCAGCCACGACTGCTTTAAAATGTCTCCATGCCCGTGCCTTTCTGCTGCTTCTAACCCTTCATAGCTCCCCCTCCCTTGTCCTCAGATGCAGTGAAACAAAAATGGCTCACAGGGCCTTCATTGTTTGACCCCTGCTCCCCACTCAGCCTCATCTGCCCCCACTGTCCCACCACACAACAATTCACTTTTGCCTCCAGAACTCCGAGTGCACTTCCTTCTGCCTGGAACACAGCCCCTGCACCCCTGCCCAACTGCTTCTCCAAGCTAATGCCCCTCCTTCCTATGCTTCCAGAGCTCTGTGCTCCTATGCTTCTTTTGGGAAGATTTCCTTGATGCTCTCCCCCAGAGGCCACAGCAAAATGGGATTTAGTGCCCCCTGCACTCTCATACCCCCTACTGCCATATTCCCCCACTATCATACTCCATTGAAATCTACTTCTCTGTATCCACTGTTGGATAGTCATGTCTTAGGAGTAGGTTTTGTAGTTTTTATCCCCAGTATCTGGCCTGTTTTGAATGAAAAACAATTTCACAGGTAATCAATGGCAGAGATGAGATTAAAATCCAAGTTTTTCTAATCCCCAAACTCACAGGTACTCACCAGGTGAAACTTACCTAAGAGCAGGGAGTGTTGTACCTTTCCACCCTGATCCATTTCTTCCCACCAGCCCCCCCTGCCCCCGACAAAGTCTACAGCCCCCCTATTAAGTGCGGACTCAACTTCCGCGGGGAATTCATATCTCCCTTGCAGACTAAGGCTTTATTTGTATTGTGCAAAATTTTTATTTTCAGGGAAACACTCAAGCCATTGATTCTGGAGCAAACATTTTGGAGTGATAGTGATAAGCAGGGGGCTTTCCTGGGCTCAGGACACTGGCTTCAGGGAGTGGCAAAAACCACACTACAACTCAGCTCAGGAGAAAATTTCTGGAAATTTGAGCAAGCTGGCTTGGTTGTTACTCATTAAAATGCATTGAGTCAACCCTCATTCTTTTGTCAATATTTGTGAACTAAAAACATGACAAACAGCTTCCTTTGCTGTTCTGTTCAAGATGCGGACACTGACTGATAGGGCTAGGGACAAAATCCCTGGGAACAAAAAAGAAGTTGTATAACTGGCTATAGACCTTTTTCCCATTTTGGGAAGTGCCATCATATGATGAGAAGACCACAAGTATCCAGCTAAACACAGAAGACTCTCCCTCTCCCACCCAGAGTTACTCGAGTCCAAATTATAAAGGGACTTGTATGTCACATGAAGGAATTTGGACACTAACAATAATAAAGCCATTTGTTGAGGGTCTAAATTGTGGTAGATACATTTAATGGATTTCTCAAATCCTGAAAGCTAAAAATTACAACCATGCTAAGAATTATATAACCATGTAAATTTGGGAAATGATGTCGGGAAGTAATGGCATGTACCATTGTTACTCAGCTGCTAAATGATAGAAAGGGGATTCAAATGTGTCCTTTTTTGCTGTGTCTCCCCGCCTTTCCTCGGTTCCCCCACCATCATCTCTCTTTGGAGTAGTAGCTCCTAACGGTCCTTCCTGCTTTCTCTTTTACCCTCTTCCAATTCAGAGTGATCTGTATAAAAATATACATCAGGTTATATTAACCTTCTGCTTGACATCTTCCATGGTAATAAGCATTGTTGCTACTTCCCAGCATCCTTCCTGCTGTGGTTTGGGCAGCATCCACCCCTGCTCCAAAAGAGAGACAAATTAGCCCGTCCCAGGAGTCCCATTGGCCCTGCTGCAGAAATGCATAATCTGGGCTTTGCATTCTCTTGGTCACAGAGATTGGGCTTCAGAAATTGGGAGTGGTGGGAGGAGAGGCTACTAGTTGGAAGCTCAGCATTGAGTATCTTTTGTGGTTGTGGGGAGTAATCTTCTGCTCTCATTCTTACTCTCACTCTGTCCCTCCAGGATTTGAGTGAAAAACAACACAGCCTCTGTGTCTGCTGCAGCCATCCCATGACCTGTGCCTGAGGAAGGAACTGGCCTATGGGGATGAGGATGGAGCCAAGGGAATCACAGAGACACGGAGCTGGAGCCCTGACCGCACCACATCTGAAGCCTCTCCACCTTTCAACCTTTCAGTTATGGTGAACCAATAAACCCGCTTTATTGTTCAAGCCAGCATGGGTTAGGTTCTCTATAACTTGCCACAGAAAGTCTCCTGGGTGATTCAAATGCCTCCTGGTGCTCTTTGAATTACATCCAGATGCCTTACCGTGGTATTAAAGGCCCACGAAACTGTAAGATCAATGAGTGGTGAGGGCAAGGACTAGACTTTCATTTACCCTGGTATTGCCAGCCCCTCACATCAATCTAGTATAGAGCAGGCACTCTGTAAAAAAAAAATTTTTTTTCGAATAATGGCCCCAGATATCTTTCCCTCTCTCTCTCTCTCTCTCTCTCTCTCTCTCTCTCTCTCTCTCTCTCACATGACCTGCTTCCCAAAGGCAGGGCAGCACTCTGGGTTCCTGCTGGGCTCCCTCTGGGGTCTCACTGTCTCATATCATCAGCTCCTCTCTCTGCAAGTAGCTCTGCATTTCGCTCAACATCAGTGTTGTTAAACCTTCGGCAACCCCACATGTGTCCTGGGGGAGACCGTCATCAGGGAGGACTTGGCAGTTCTGAATGTGAAGATGGGTCAAGAAGTCCGTGGATTTCCAGATGCACCAGTAAGGGACAGTGGCCCAGCAACACCCAAGCTGCAAGACTGTAAGCACTCCCCAGAAAGAACCTCTGGAACAGGCTGGAATTCTGTTCAAGTCAACACGTACATGGGGTGGGGACTCAGAGTCACTGTGATCTGGGCACTGATGACCAGTGAGGCCCAGAGAACTGGCCAGGTGTGGGTCAGAGGAACATGTTATTCCTTTTGTTTATCTAACCAGCAGGCTCCTTCCTGCCTCGGGCCCTCTATCTACACTGTTGTTTCCTCTGCTTGATCAACCAGTTACTCTACTTTGGGATCAACCTTTGTCTTAATTCTCTGCAGAGTGCTTATCAATACCTAGTTGTATTTATTTATTTGTGTGTTCATTTTTCTCTCTTCTCCCTCCAAAATATAAGCTCCAAGACCACAGTGACCTTGACCGTCTGTCTCACCACCACATCTCTCATTTCCAGAAACCCCCACTAAATCACATGAAATCAATGAACAGTGACCCCATGCCCTCAGGCTCTGTTGCACCCCTGAGGTATCATTCATATGTGACTTCATCAGGGGGGCTCCAGCCCCTCATCCCACCCCCTCCCCCCTCATCCTGGTCACTTTCTCTCAAGGTATATGCTTATGTCCTTCATAGCCCTGATCACAGTGTAAAATTATCTCATATATTTGTGTTTGCTTGTTTGTTATCTGCTTTCTCAAAAGAAGATCAACTCTATCATTCCCTGTTGAATCTCCAAAGGCAGGACATTAAGCAGGGGCTCAGTAAACTTTTATGGAAGGATTGAAGGAATGAAGGAGGGGGTGAGAAGGGAATCTCCAGGGCTCTGGAACCAGTGAACATGAAGAGATAAAAGAAAGAAGGAATTATGTTTGATTTCAGAGTAGTTTTGTGAAGTAAACAGGGTGGGCTTGCTACGTGAACAGGATGAGGTCAGCCATGTTGTAACTGTCTCAAGATGGTATGGCAACTGAAGTCCAAATTCTAACCCAGGTCTCTCTGATTCATTTTCCAGTTTCCTTTCTACTGAATCATAGAGGTTTCCTGTTGAAACTTCATCTACATGTATGCTTAAAGGATCAACAATCTCCCCTATCCACACCAGTCCAGATTCTCATGAGATGGAGAGATTGGCTGTTGGAGAAACCGTAACTAAATCTCTTGGTTTGTTTGTCTTCACAATGCTTCAATTAAACTACTTTAATGAGGCACCAGCAGTCAATACCAGCCTGATATTTTTAAAGTCTCTCCGCGTCTTTGTGCTACAGCCAGACCTCTGGCTTTTCTTTCTCTCAATTATTACCTTAACCGTGCCCCGGAGACCTAAGGAGCCAGTTTATTTTGACTGGGAGATTGTTAAACTGCAGGAGGCAAATGTGAGACACTGCCAGGCTGTGATTTCCACTGCTCTGCATGGCCACGGGTGCTGAGAATAGCCTGGGTCACTTCCTGCTGGAGGAGGAAATGGCGGTTTCCTCAACTCCCGGAAACATTACTTCCTCTCTGGTGCCTAGCTCCGTGTTAACCAATTAGGCAGCCTCTTCCCACCTCAAATCCTCAGAGCTGGCTCAAGACTGTAGAAGACATCCTGTTTCCCCTGAGGAAGTGGCCCGGCTTGAAGGAAGCTCTAGGGTATTGGAGTGAGGGGTGAGTAGGTAGTGGGGCAGGAAGGGGATGACCAGTAGTAATAATGATAGTGTTGTCCTGAGTCAGCTAAGTAGTATGCCCCCACCACTGCCCCCTTGTCCTGACACTCAGAGACATAAGTAAACTTGACCTAAACTCTTACTGGTTTTTATAGTCAAGAGTCGATCAAGATAAAAAAATTCAGTCCTTTTCTTGTTTCTACAGAAAACATGCACACATCACACATTCCAGGAGTTTTGGAACATTGCAGAGGATGTGAGTGATCATGTAGAACCATCATCTTTCCTAGCAAGTAGCCTCATGGAGAGGGCTGTGGAGCCAAACTTCCTGGGTTCAAATCCTGCCTCACACTCCCTGTCCCCTATCAGCTATATGTTATCAGGCAGGTCACGTTCTCTGGGCCTCAGCTTTCCCTCTTTTCCTCTATCTAAGGAAATAGTGGTGCCAACCTCATCAAGATTCAATGAGATAAAGCACTTAGAACAGACAAAGCACTTGGCAAATAATTCAGCACTCTACAAATGTCCATTATTGTTTTATTCTTCTTCCTCCCTCTCCAAAGGAAATAAAACTCTCCTTATCTCATGAAGAATAATGATACCTCTTCTGTGAAACCTTGGCATCTGCCAGGTCCAGGCCCTCGGAATTCCAGCTTCCAGAGAAACAGGCCTTCTCAGGCTATTACTCCAGATGCTCTTCTCCTTGTAAGCCACTTGAGTGAATAAATCTTTCTCAGTCTCATTATCATTTATTGCCATTTCATAGCAACAACTCAACAAATGATTTTTTATAGTATTATCCCATTAAAAAAATAAACTTCATATTTCAGAACAGCTCTAGATTTACAGAAACATTGCAAAGATAGTACAGAGTTCCCATCCAGATCATACCCAGATCTCCTGTTTTTAACATTGTACATGAATGGGGTACATTTGTTAGAATTAGTGAACCAATACTGACACACTATTATCAATTGAAGGCCATGTTCATTTAGGTATCTTTAATTTTTATCCTCATATCCTTTTCTGTTCCAGAATCCCATCCCAGAAAACACATTATATTTAGCTGTAGTGACTCCTAGTTTCTCAGATTTTCCTTGTCTTTGATGGCCTTGACAGTTTTGCCAAGTGCTGGTCAGGTATTTTGTAGACCATCCCTCAGTTAGACTTTGTCCGATGTTTTTCTTACGATTAGGTAGACCAAGGTTTGGGGAGAAAGATCACAGAGGTAAAGTGCCATTTTGATCACATTGTGTCAAAGACACATACCACCAATTTGACTTATCACTGTTGATGTTGACCTTGAACACCTGGCTGAGGTAGTATTTGTCAGATTTCTTCTCTATAAAGTCACTGATTTCTTCTCTCTTTCCATACAGCACTCTTTGGAAGGAAATCACTGTGTCAGGTGATATGCTTTACCTCACTGAAGGCAGAGAATCTACATAAATTGTCTGTTGTATGGAATTCTGCTATATGGAAAATTTGTATGTTCTCCCCCATTGATTTATTTCTTTAATCATTTGTTTATATTAGTATGGGCTCATGGATATTTATTTTTCTATTTCATATCATAATCCAATATTAGCTTATTTATTTGGTTGCTCAAATTGTTCCAGCTTTGGCCATTGCTGGAGCTCTTTCGGTTGGTTCCTACATCCCTTTGACACGCTGCATCATTGTTTTGTTTGGGTTTTGAGCACTTTCTTACCTTCTGGTACTCTGAGTTGCTCTAGACTCATCTTACACACTTCCTGCCCCAGTCTAAGGTTCTCTAAAGAGAACTGGTTCCTTTTACGAAGACGAATAGTACGAAGTCTGCTTCCTGT
Source organism: Tonatia bakeri (assembly GCA_004024845.1). Lineage (NCBI taxonomy): Eukaryota > Metazoa > Chordata > Mammalia > Chiroptera > Phyllostomidae > Tonatia > Tonatia bakeri. The sequence goes on along the minus strand of PVIA01001166.1, from coordinate 198,380 downwards.
GGCTGAAGTGTCATGGTTCCTAGGTTCTCAGCTGACACTCACTGGTAACCTATCTATAATTATTTCTATATGTAACCACCTGTATCTATATGAAGCTAAACATAGTTCATACTGATGCCTCCAACTCTAATTCATTACCACATGGATCATTCTAGCTTCATCCTCTGCTCAACTGTGCACTCTCACTCCGATGGTAGGAAAGCTGGCTCCCGCCACCCACTTATTATTCAGTTCCAGTATACTGTATAGCAGAATCAGAAGAGTTAGCCTATAGTCTCATGGGAAACAATTTTTCCACTAGAGTACAGTGCTTATATACAGTATTTGGGGGGGCATTTGGTTTTACAAACTCCACTCATTTCCAAAATGACTTAGGCCAGCACCTCTCCTCCTCCAACTCCATTACTGAAGTTTTCTCATACATCTGTAATACAATTAGATTATTTTGTCACATTCTGCAGCCCATCCTGGAATTCTTGACCTCCTAAGTAATTTTTTTAATTTGCATACATTAAGGTTCATTATGCTGTACAATCCTACATGTTTTGATAAATGCATAACATCATTTATCCGGCTATAGTATCACACAGAATAGTTTTACCCCCATTCCTCAAAAAATCCTCTATGCTTTACCTATTCAACCCTCTCCTCAAAACCCTGGCAACTACTGATCGTTTTACCTGTGCTATAGTTTTACCTTTTCTAAAATGGTACATAATTGGAATTATAGAGTATGCAGAGTTTTCAGATAAGCTTCCTTCACTTAGCAATATACATTTCAGATTTATACATATCTTTTCACAGTTTAATAGCTCTTTATTTTTCTAATAATTCTGTGGGATTATTGTTATTTTACATATGTGCCACAGTTTATCCACCTCCTGAGGAACATGTCAGGTGTGTGCAGTGAGGGGGTCCAGTGTAAGGCAATGGTGAATAAAGTTTCCATAAACTTCTTGTTTGGACATTAGTTTTCATATCAGTTGGAGAAATACCTAGGACTGCAATTGCAGGATGATAGTGAGAATATTTTTAGATTTATAAGAAACTGCCAAACTGTCTGCTAAGGTGGCCATGCCATTTTGCATCCTCACCAGCAGTAAATGAGAGTTCCCGTTGCTACACATCCTCACGCTCATTTGGCGTTGTCAGTGTTTTGAATTTCGGTCATTTTTATAGGCATGCAGTGGTGCTTCACTGTTGCTTTTCTCTGCAATCCCCTAATGACAAAGGGTCATTTTTTTCATGAGATAATTTATCTTCTTTGTATTTTCTTTGGTGAAGTGTCTGTTTAGGTCTTTTCTCCATTTTCTTATTGCTGAGTTTTAAGTATTCTTGTATGTTTTGAAAACAAGTTCACGATCAGAAATGTTTTTGCAAACATTTTCTCCCATTTGCTGGCGTATCTTTTGACTATCTTAATAGTGTCTTTTACAGAGCAGAAGTTTTTAATTTTAATAAAGTTTAAGTTACTAGCTTTTTCTTTCATGAGTCATGTCTTTGGTGTTATATCAAAAAACTCATTACCAAGCCTCAAATGATTTTAAGTATGTTCCCTTATGTAATCATGATACCACTGCTCTTAAGCAAGGGATGTCTTATTTTACATGCAGTTTTATAAGAGAAATGGCTTCCTGTCACATTTGTCTCAGAAGTATCTTTAAACAGAGAGAGAGAGAAAGAAGGAATATGTAAGCACTAAGAGAGAATATGTAGACAAAACAGGCTAAAACAAACATTAAATATCTTCCAAGTTACCTCCACAGCCTTCAGTCAGGGGCTTATGACTATCTCCTTCACTACCTGGCTGGATTTGTTTTAATATAAATATTAGATTATTGTTGTTAGAGCACCTATACATGTACTCAGCAAACATTAGCATGTATAGGCATGGGCCCCCAACTCCAAGCTCCTCCTCAGTGTTCAGTAACCCTAGAACTTCCCTGGAAGTGTCCCCCCTTTCCCCATATGATGCTTTGATGAAAACAGGTGCTTCATTAGGAAGTTAATTGTTTATGTATGAACTGGGTGACTTTGCATCTCTCAGCATAGTGGCATAATCCTTCCAGAAATTTTGCACCTCAGTTTGGGAAGCGAACTGGAAGAAAGAAGTGAAGTTATCTGTCCAATGTCACACAGCTAGCAAAGGACGGACCCAGGATTTGATTTCTGATTAAGCAGACCCCTAAGCCAGTGCTCCTGGGGGCCTGTGGGGTACAACAGGTGTGCCAGTGTCCTTGGCCAGAGATGCCCAGGCCTAGGGTTGCTCTGTTTCAAGGAAGCACCCCTCCTCCCTTCCCTGGCATTCACAGCCTCTAGAATCATCCCATATAATTTAGGCTCCCCCGTTCCTCCAAAACATGATGTAGAGAAAAGGAAAAAGCAACCTCAGAAGGTACTTATCACTGACACATGTGACTATGGGAGAGAATCAGCCTTAAGGGGATGATTTTTTTAAATTACTATTTTTTTTCAATAATAAAAAACTTCATATACCCAAACATTGTTTTGCTACAACAACAATGCACATAATAAAATGTGTTGAGGAAACTTATAATTATGCCAAATTAAACTGTATAGAAGTGTCTCTCTGGCCAAGAGAACCATTTATTTTTTGGTGCAATTGCATTCAGTGGCTGGGGCTGGGGGTAGCCACAGTTCTGAAAGAGGCAGCTTCATGAGAGAAAGAGGTCACTCTCTCAGCAAAATGGCCTCTGCCCTCCAGAGCTGGGATCTGACTGGCTCCTCTGGAAAGAGTAGGGGCTGCCAACATCTCTCTGTGAGACCCTGTTTTCAGAGCCCAGCGCAGATGTATGTAAAGCATTTAGCAAAGTGTGCTAACTCAATCAACCTCAGTGCCCTTTCCTTCCCTTTTCTCTCAATACTTCAAAGGGCCCCCACCCACTTTTGCATGCCTCACTGCTTGGATAAGGCAGCTCTGCCTCACACCTTCACTGCAATAGTCTTCAAGGAAAGCTTCAGGGTGAGTGCGGCCATTCACATTTCAAATGGGGCTCAGAGCCCATCCCCAACAGCATGACAGAGGGATGGAGTTGGAACAGGGGGTTTTGGAGGATTAAGCAGCTCTCCCACTGAGAGGCCAGGCAACCTGTGTTACTAAATCCTCCTACTGGATTAAGCCTGAGCCCACAGATCACCCACAACCTTGAACAGATGTGACACGATGGGACACTTTCTGGGCCTTGGTCCAATGAAGGAGCTAAAAGTAGACAGCCCATGGGCACATGGCCCTTGTCACTCTCTCCCCTGTGTTTGTAGAGGCAGCAGGGTGTCTTGAAAAGAACATGAGCCCCAAAGTCCCGGGTTTGCCCCCAGCTCTGCCACTTGCCAGCTGTGGGGTCTTGGGTGGTTTATTTCACTTCTCTGGGCCTCAGTTCCCTCAACAGAAAAACAGAGGTTGTTGTATGGATTTCGCAGAGTCTGTGAAGGATTCTGAAATAATAGATCAAAAATTCATTTCCACAGAGAACATGAGCACGACCCATGAATGTGACCGCCCTTGGCTGGGAGGAAGGTCTGGCTCAAATGTCTTCTCACCTCTGTGGCTTCCCTTACTCTTCCTCCATCCTCTGTGTACCATGGTGCTTCCATGGTAACACTCTCTCTCAACTGTGGCATCTCCGAAACAGGTGCTCTATAATATTTATCTGTTTCCCTACACCTGGACACACATGGTTTCCTAGAAATGTATGTCCGACTAAAAACACTTCGTAACTGATGCTCCGTCCAGAATCATTAATTAGGACATCTATCGATATGTCCCATCGCCTCCTAGACTGTAGATGCTCTGAGTTGTGGCCGGATCTGACTCAGCCACGCATCTACCGTGGCCCCAAACGGGACACACACTGTGTGTTCAGTGGGAGTGTACCGCAGGTGAGAAGACAGATAGGAAGGGGAGAGAAAAATAGAAACACCCCCTCTCCAACAGCATCAGCAACTCACCCAGTCATTCCTCCTATCCCCTCAGCCACGGGGCAGAGCCATACTCTCACTCCTCCCTCCGACAGCTAGGTCCAGATATTTATTTTTTAGTCCTCCTGGCCAGAAACTACAAATTCACGAAACCCAGCTATGGTTTGTCTTTCCAACAGGACTTCCCTGTGTGATGTTTAATGTACCCAGTCACCCAGTCACTCAAAGATTATAGTCCCAGTGGGATTGTCAGCGTAATGAGACAATGCATCGTGGCTGCATCACGCAGGAAGGTTCCCTGTATAATTTCTCCATAAAGATCAATGGGGAGGACCTCCCTTCCATTCATTTGCCCCACTTAGACACAGCCTGCCATTTTCAACCTCTCTGCCTTTGCCCATGCAGTTTCCTTTTGTCTCAAATGCCTTTACCTATCTTTCAAATCCATAATTCCTACATCTCCTTGCCGTAGTCAATTTACTTGTTTGACTCATACTAATCCTTCAAAATACAACTCAAGTACAACCTTCTTAGCCACGAGGCAGTCTGTTCAGCATGCAGGGCAGCTGTTAGGAGCCCAGCGATCTGAGGCAGAGCTCGGCACTAGCACATGTGAGCTCTGCAGCTTTGGGACAGTCACCTCCCATCTCTGAGCTTGAGTTCGTTCATCTGCAAAATGGAAATGATAACACTTTCTTCATAAGGTTATTATGAGAAGTAAATTGGTTAACGAATGTAAAGAGCTTGGCACAGAACTTGGCACATGGAAAACCTCAATGAATGGCAGCTGTGGTTGTGTATGAAGCATTCCTTGGGCCCTGGATTGGATGAGGTGCCCTTCTTCTATTGCTTATTGCTATGGTAGCCATTTATCCCACTGTTTTGATATTTTCTCATTACTTGTGGCCCTACTAGACTGTGAGCAATTCATGGGCAGGAACTCTGTGTCTTGGTATCCCCAGGACCCAACATTACGTCTGTTTGTTGTACAAGTGAATGAATGGATGGAATGAATGAATAAATTGAGTGAATAGACCTTTAGGCTACATTGACAGCAATGCCTGTTCTCAGCCCCACCAGAGCTATTGCTGGGGCTGCCCAGATTGCTCAGGTCTGAGCCATGTGTAGGATGTTACACTTGGTCCATGTGGACACAGAGCAGGGTAGACGAGGAGAACTCATAGGTGGACTCCAATATGTACCTTGTCACTGCTGACCTTGACCCTCTCACCTCTTCCCAAGGCCCACCAGCTGGCTAACCACCAATAAATATTTGCTTGGAATGTATAGATTTATTTATTCATTCAACAAATATTTATATTGATCCATACACTATTCCAGGCAATCAGGTATAGCAGTAGATAAAATGGGCACATTCCCTGGAGAGACAAAAGGAAAAATGATTCCTTAAAGAGATAACATAACCCAATATCACCGATGGCTATGGAAGTAGGAAGGAGAGGGAGGAGAGCAATGGACAAGGAGTCAGGAAGCCCAGATTCATATTTTTGCTACTGGCACAGTTATCTCAGCCAAGTCACTGAGCTTCTCACTCCCCCTATGACAAGTTCCCTATAGTAAGTGGCTATAACTGTCTGCCCTGCTCAACACAAGGTCAGGTATTGATATTAAATGATTATACATAATGCTGTGGAGTCATGGACAGATGACAACTTGTAGGCAAAACAGACTGACTCTGATCTTAAGCATATTGTCCACCTCTCCAAGCCTCTACATCTTCAGGTCTAAAGTGGGAATAGCAATACTCATTTGGCCTATTTTGCAGAGTCCTGTGGCTCTTACCCTAGGCCACAGCAGGAAACAGGGTGTTGGGAACAGTAAAGTGTAGGCCTATACTAATCCACTCACACCTCAGGGCTGGGGATCCCTCAGCTGCATCAGTTTGCCTCTCTAACCCTCAGGGTCCTCATCCATAAAATGGGAATAATAATTCTGGCCTGGCCCATCCCACTAATGAATCTAGTGAAATTATGGATCTAATAAAATTAGATCCATAGATCCATTAGATCCATTAGACTCATTAGTGAGAATCTAATGAAATTATGGATATGAAAACCTTGGCAAATGTTGACCAGCTCTATAAATGATGAAGTGCTCTATAAATTTGAGAAATGATTATTCTTTTTGTTGTCACGAAGAATCATGTTCATTGTAGTAGAATTGGACTTGATCCCATGCCGGTGACTCCTCATCTGGAAAGGGAAAAACCTTTGAGATGGTATCCACGTATCCCAAACACACATGGAATTTTGCTTTTTCTTAAAATGATTCCATGTGTCATGCAGAAAAATTTTTTTTTCTGATTATTAGAGAGGAAGATAGGAGAATAGAATTCTAGGTTGCCACTGTTATACTATAGCATGACCTTGGGAGAGTTGCTTTCCTTCTTTGAGCTTCATTCTCCTTCTCCCCTCTTGTCAAATAAAGAGGTCAAATTCTATCTAAGTTAGAATGCTTAAGGCTGCAAGAAAAAAAGTGATAATAACACTATCTGTTATCTCACACAGCAAGAAGTCTAGATGTAGGGGTCCCAGGCTGGGTATTTCAGTGACTCAAAGGTATCAGGGTCACTCTGACTGGTGTACCTCAGTAGGTTGGACATTGTCCTGCAAATCAAAAGGTCACCAGTTTGATTCTCAGTCAGGGCACATGCCTGGGTTACAGACCAGGTCTCTGGTTTGGGGCATTTAAGAGGCAGCCAATTAATGTTTCTGTCTCATATTGCACATTGATATTTCTCCCCCTTTCTTTCTCCCTCCCTTCCCTTCTATCTATCAATAAATGGAAGGAAGGAAGGAAGGAAGGAAGGAAGGAGTCAGGGCCACAGGCCAGTTTCTATGTGATTCTTTAATGGTGTCAAGATGGCTCCCACAGCTCCCAGCTTCACACCCTCACTCAGTAATGCCCAAAGGCAAGAGGAGGTTAACATTCGTCTTGCGCTTCTTCTTTAGAAAAGAATAAGGAAAACTTTTCCAGATGTGCCCCTTGTAGTTCACAGAGTGGGGGTGGGGGGACTGGAGCCAGGAGGATGATCACATGCCCTATACCTAAACAAGTCTGTGAAAGGGAAAAAGAATTAACATAATGAGCAACAAAATCAGTGTTCTGACAAGGAAAACTGAAGTGGAAATGGCTGCTGGGCAGGCAACCCCTTATCTGACATAGACTCTGGTTCCCTAAAGTCTATTCAAGCCCCAAAGTGCAATGAGCTGAGATCAGTCCAAGGTCATGGACTGCTGTGGGAAGAACTGAAACCCCACCCCCCGTCTCCCAGCCCCCACACCCGCCCAGGTCCTCCCGGACGGGGAGGTGCGCCCAGGTCCTCCCGGGCGGGGAGGTGCGCCGGCGAGCGCGCCCTGACTGCTCTCGGGCCTGCAGCACACCCACCCAGCCAGGCTTCGCCTCTGGCGGCTTTCTGGGTTCTATTTCTGAAAACAGCCTAGCCCACCAGATCCAGAGCCGACGACCCCTTACTTTCCTTCCTGTGGCTTCTGATTAAAAATAGAAGCCTATAAGAGTGACATAAACAAATTAGACATCTGTATTTTTCTCCACATAAGAAGTCTAGAAGCAAGCATTTCAGGGCTCCATGGTCCTTAGGGTTCAACTTCCTCCTGACTTTCTGTTCCTTCACCCTCAAAATAAACCACATCCACCCTCAAGGTTGTCTCATGGTCCGAGATTGATTCTGAAACTCTGTCATTATCATTATGTCACATTCTAAAAGGAAAAGAGGAAAACAGGAGAAGGAGGAGGAGGAACCTCGTATCTGTTAAACCCTCCTCTTTTTTAAGGGGTTTTCCTCCACTTCCCACCCAAAACTTCTTATATCTCATTGGCCAGAACTTGGGCACAGAGCCACACCTTGCTGCTAAGGAGGCTTTGAAATATCCTTTTTAAACTGGGCATATTGCAACCTGCAATTAACTTACATTAGTAAGCAAGAGAAAGAGAATCATATTCGGCAGGCACCTAGCAATCTTTGCTACAGTTCCAGAGCTGATCATCAGAGTAGCAGAGTCATGGATAAAAGATCTGGGTGGTTGATCTTTGCAAAGTGTTATGGGACAGTGGACATTGATTGGTGGTGGCAGTGGTTATTGTCGCTTTGTTTAGTTTTGTTTAGTTAGCTTTGTTCTGGCTACCCGTGGGATTTGGGGTATGTCACATTATCTCTCTGAATCTCCTTAGGCCTAACATGGAAGGTGGGACTACTAGGTCAGCCCTGGTGAAATGAATCTGAGGACAGCACTCAGTCTTTCAATTGTTTATTCATTTATTCAATGACAGTGTACTGATGCAACTTCTGTGTGGTAAGCCAAGTGCTGTGCTAGGCATTGAGCATTTAGAGACCCCTAAAAACTCTGCTTCTGGGAGTTTATACTCAGCTGAAAAAGAAGCCCAGGAAAACATCCACCATAATAGATTGTGCACTAAGGATACATACAAAGAAATGGGAGGTTGGAAGAGGACCTACTGCGGGCAGAGGTCCTTGAAGGCATCATTGGGATGCCTAAGAGATAAACAGGAGCTGCTGGGCAGAGGTTGGAAAGGACAGGAAGGAGGCTAGCACATGAATGGGTATGAACCCATGAAGGAGTATATCCTGTTTCGGAAACATTTTCCCACTGCACACTGACCCTCTGGTAAGGCTCTGTGTTCTGAGTTTTTTCCCCAGCTGATATTGTTTATTCTGTTCATCTGAATTCAAACAGATTTAAGGTTGGATCTCAGCTCCACCATCTCCAGGTGTGAGCTCAGGCAAGTGGCTCTGTCTAGCTCAGCATCCATGTCTTTGTCATCCATTCCCTGGATGCGCCATCCTCAGCCATTGGTGGTGTGGACTAAGTGAGCTGTCACACATAAATGTGCCTAGCATGGTCCTGACACATGGTGAGCTGTGGAAGGGAAGGAATAAGCCTTCACTCCATTTCCTATGGCTATGGGATAAAAATGTGCTGCGGAGAACCAGAAAGAGGAGGCAGTCATAGTAAAATCGCTTAAGGAAGGCAAGAGTGTTGATCGTGTTTTAAAGTGCCAACTGAAACAGGACAAAAATCAGGTGAAAGAGAAACCACAGCCTGTTGTGAAGTGGACTATATTGTCCGCCCCTGGTAAAGCAGCTACAAAGAGCTTTTAAAAATCAGGGAAAGGTCAACTCCTCTCACGAGACAGACACCAAACCTGTGGCCCCTTGACCTCCCTCTTGTAATTCCCATGACTTCCTGCGTAATTTCCTCCTCAGGAAAGTGGGATGGTGATCTCTGCCCCAGCAGGGCTGCCAGGCTGTATGCACGGACTCACAGGGGTCCAGCAGGCTGTGAACTACAGGCAACCCTAATGAGGAAGGTTGCTTGTCTCCTTGCCTCTGCAAACAGGCCTCCTCACCTCCGTGCCTGTGCTCGGTGCTGTCTCTGTGCCTTCCTTCAGGTTCCTCTTCACCTTTCTTCCCTTCTTCCTTTTACTTTCCAAATTCTCCTCATTCCTTTTTTTAAAAGATTTTTTAAATTTATTTTTAGAGAGAGGGGAAGAGAGAGAAGAGTAACATCAATGTGAGAGAGAAATATCTATCGGTAGCCTCTCGTATAAGACCTGACTGCCCATACTGGGGATCGAACCCACAACCCAAGCATGTGCCCTGACCGGGAATTGAACCTGTGACGTTTTGCTTTGCAGGATGATGCCCAACCCACTGACCTGCATCTGTTATAGAGTCCTTCTTATTCTTGACAACCTAGTCTCCAGAAAACCCCTCTTGATGGCCTCTACAGGTCCTCAGACTGGACTACACTGTGAGACAGTCACTCTCTTTCTTCTGCTTTTTCTATTCAGCTGTAGCTTACCTCACTCATACAGGGACCATCTGGTCCCCAACTTCTCCTCCATCATCTCTCTTAAAGGGCCCTTCCTCTGTGTGCATCTCTGCCCATTCCAAACATAGCCTCACTTTCCTGCCCCAGCCAAGGCCACTGCATATGTGCACTCCGCCATGGTCATTCCAGTTCCCTGGACGCGCCATGCCCTGGCTCACCTTCCCTGCACTTATCCTTCAGGCCTCGCTTTAGATGTCACCTCCTTCGGAAGCCTTTCTTTGATCCTTGCCTCCAACCCCACTCAGATTAGGTCCCTTTTGCAGCTATAAGTCCCTTTTGCACCCACGTCCCCCTATTAATCCTCTTACCAGTGCTGAAATTAACTAGTTTATGCCTGTCTTCTTGTCTGATGATAAATTGTATGTGGGCCAGGACTTACGCCTCCCACTCCTCAGAGTTATAGTCTCAGCACCTAGCATAGTGTCTACCCAGGGCAGGTGCATGAACGATCTACTGTGCATGAACTACCTACTATGTATGAATTACCTTACACTCCACGGATTGCACTGAACTCATAACAGATGCACAACTGATGTCATTATTGACCTGTTCAGTTCACAAGAATTTATCCAGTGCCTATTCTATGCCAGGCACTGGGCTAGGTCCTAGGATAGAATGATAAATAAGAGGACCCAGGCTAGAGGGAGCAAGAGACCACTGCAGTGTGTAGGGGGATAAAGCCATGGGTAGAGATGCAGCCCCATTATTGCAGAAGTACAGGGAAGGAAGCCAAAACTTCATCTGGGAGAGTCAGGGAAGGCTTCTCAGAAGAGGTGGCAATTAAAGACAGAAGTGGAGGCACCTAAGCTTGAGATGAAGGCAGAGCCCAACGGGGAAGGGTCTTCCATGCCAAGGGATGCAATGGGGCCCGATCCTGCAGGCAGTGGGAAGCCATGGAGACGGCTGAGCAAGTTAGTCACATATCCAAGTCTGAGCTTTAGAAAGATAACTGCGAGCACAGTATAGTCTCATTTCCTACCTTCCCTTCTCCCAAACTCTCACTCACCCTTCTATCTTCCTTTCCTTCTTTTAGTAATTCTCAGAGTGGCCATAAGCCAGTGGTACCATGTCAACTGGAAACTTGTTAAAAATGAAAATCATTTTGCCCCACCAGTCAGTCAGAAACAATGGGGGTGGGGCCAGAAATCTGTGCTTTAACATGCCTTCCAGGTGATTCTAAAGCACATTACAATTCAAGAACCGGTGCTCCAGACAATCCTGTCTTCTAAGGGGGAAATGACAAAATAGCAATATTCTTCCTTTAGCTTCAGAATTCTCCAGTACCATCCCCAACATGAAGGTCTCCATCACAGTATGCTAAACACTGCAGCACAGCTAGCTGCATCTGGAGAGGGAAGGCAGAAGGTTCATCCCCTTGTTCACTGTAATTTATCTCACAGATAAACACTGAGCACATGCTATGTGTGTTTCCAGCTTCAACTCAGACATATGCAATTGTGAGTCCCAGCTCCATCATCCATGGTCAGAAACGGAAATACGATGGGGCAGGGACTGCAGTGGGGAGTGAGACAGGGGAGTGAGGCAGGGGAGCTCAGGGAGCTCAGGACCTGCCTCTGCCTCTGGAGGGGGCAGTTCTGGGGGAGTACGGCCCCACCCCCTTGGACAGGGCCCTGCGGAAGGGGCTCCCAGCTGTGCAGGGAAGGGCTGGGGTGGGGCACTCCAGCAAACGCCAATGACACATGTTTCGTATTATATGCAACATTCTTTGTGGGAGCCCCAGTGAAAAATACACATGGCCAACCATCCCTTTCCCAGAAGGAGGGGCCCCCGGATAGGGGCTTTTTGGCTGCTGGCTTTATCAAGAGTTAGAAACAAAGTGAAGGCTCCGAGCTCGTTAGGAAAACAGACTGTTTGTGCTTGGCCTTTTCAGGTGAAGTTTCAGGAGATGAGGCTGGATATCAGTGGAGACCTGAGGAGCCCACCTGGGTCTCTAGAGAAGGGTGGGAAGTACATGGGATTTGGCATCTACCATGGTCCCCTGGCTTCCTTGCTCTGTGGCACTTGGGGATCCACTGCCTGGTTGATCTATATCCTCATCTGGAATATGAGGATAGTAACACCTCACCTCACAGGGGAGCCACTATGAAGACCCTGTGAGAGTGCTTTGTAAAACACATTACATAAAAAGGATTCTTCTTATCATTATTATATGTAGAAAATTTAGAAGGAAATATTGTTCAAAAATGTATCTGGCAGCATTATATAGGGGAAGAAGTATGGATTTAAAGACACAGAGAATTGAATATAAATCTCACCTTTATCACTTACTGGCTGCGTGGCCTCAGGCAAGTTAATTCACTTCTCTGAGCCTCAGCTTTCTCATCCATAAAAATGGCAGCAGAAGGACTAACTCATACCCTCTGTGAATGTCTCTGGTCTACAGAGGGTGCTCCATACAGAGGAGCACTGCAGCCCAAGGATGCTCAAAGTGGCACCACCCACCAATTCTGAGTCAGCTCAGCTCTGCCATCCCCTCACTGGCTGGATGGAGGCTACCTCCTCCCCCTGACACTCCTCAAAAAAGCTATTCTTTCCCCTCGCTGCTCTGGCAGCCTCCCCTCCCGCTTCGATCAAGTTACAGGCGCAGTTGTTTTCCCTTACAAAGCACTGCAGTCAGCGAGCTCCTTCCCCCTCTCCAGCCTGGTGAGCTGGGCCAAGAGTTCAGTTCTGATAGCACATGCCCAGCACTCTAATGAAGGCACACAGAAAATGTCACAGCTGGCCCGTGTTCATTCCCTTGTCTGTGTCTTCATCAATTTCTAGGCCCCAGGAAGCAGTTCCCAGCATTCACTCCTTTTCAGCTACATTCCCTGGCGGGGAGAGGGAGTTTGGTAGGCCAACTCAAACCCAGCAGGTGGTGGTGAGGAGTCTGGTCCAAAGCCGAGCAGTGGGGAGCTAACACTGGCGGACCATTTGCCAGTCACAGGCCCTTTTTATGAACATCAAATCTCAGCATAAGCTTCACCTTCCTGGGGGCCCCTCTCCTAGCCCCCCAAGACTCTGTGAAGTCCCATTACACACTTCCTTAGCAATGTACACTTCTTGCAGGATTCAGGTATGTGTTGAATGTCTTTCTTCCCTCGTAAGCTTCAACTTGAGCACGGTCAAGTCTGTCTCATTCTCCAGTGTTTATTTAACACCTCCCACAGTGCCTGGTACATAGTAAGTGCTTAATAGATATCTATACAATGAATGAATAAAACCTCATGGCAATGTTGTAGGATAAATATTATCACTTCCCTGATTTTGCAGAGGGGCAACTGAGACTTAGGGAGGTAAAATGTCTTACCCAGATTGACACAGACAGTGAATGAGCTAAGATTGAAACCCAGGTTTTGCCAGGCCTTGTACATTTGCTTTATATTAAGATCAGCCTAAAAATGTTAGCAAAGACAATTTTTTAGAATAAAGAAGCTGAAACTGTTTGCCCAGAATTCCCTCGCCACCCCCAACACAGCATGATTTGTAGTGAGGGAAAGGATGCTCAGACTCCGTGCAACCCACGCAAGGCGGGAGGCGGAGGAAAGAAGACAGGGGCGGCCCTTGTCCTTCAGCTGCCAGGGACAGGGTCCTCCCAGGCAGCCCCTCCCCAGCCTGTCCCCACCAGGGCAGGACTGGGATAAAAAGTCCCAGGGGAACAAAGACCACATTTTCCCCTGCGAAGCAGAGAGGCCAGTGCTGGGGAAACAATGGCCTTGCTGGGATCAAAGAGCGCAGGGCCCAGACTGGGGACAAAAGCTGAGTCCCAGCTAGACGGCTCTCCTCCTCCTTTCACAAAGGTCTCTGGAGAGCATGCAGGCAGGGTCCTTCCAGGCCCACCCCACCTTCCCACCTCACCTCCCAACTGGTCTCCCCTCCCCCCAGTGTAGCTCCAGGGAAGCCCCCTAATGGTTTTCTTCCCCAGCCAGTCATGTCCTTTTCCCATCCAGGCCTTTGCTCAAGAACATGCCCTTCCCACGAATTCCTCTTAGGTGTACTTAGGCTTCAGCATTTCAGCTCAAAATCTGCTTCCTCTCTGCCCTCCATGACCCTCTGATTCCTGCATCAACTGCAGCTCTGCTTACTGCACTGAGCACATGGGTTTATTGCCCCCAGTGTCAATGCCTGCCTCCCCCCAGACTGTGACCACACGGAGGCTGAGACAATTCTTAACTATTTGCCTAGCACAAGAAGAGAGAAATGGGTGTTCGTTGAATGAATAACAGTAATGAATGGTGTAGAGTGAGCTCTTCTAACGCCTGGAAATTCACTTGCATACCCTACCTTTTGGATAAATTAAAACCTCTCTGATCTCTTAAGCTTTTTCATTTAATTGTATTCAACTAATATTCCTAAAGAGTCTCTTCTGTTCAAGGAACTGCTGGGTGCTGAGAATGGAACGGTCAACAAAGCAAAGTCCCTGTCCTCATCCAGTTAGAGCCTAGTGGCCAGGAACAGGGAGGTAATTTAATCAGTTGCATAATTCAAAATTATGATCAGTGCTGTGAAGGGAAAGTAAAGGGCAGGGCAATAAAAGAGACTATTAATTTGCATGTCAATGTTTGTTGAGAGCCCACCATATACCAGGCAGAGGTCTAGGCTGTGGGCGGAATATATCAGGGAATATGCCTCTGTTTTGGAGCGAACCTAGCTCATGAAAGGCAAAACTGGTACAGACTAGAAAGGCTTCCCTGAGGAGTGACAGCTAAGCCAAGATCTATGGAAGGGATGAGCCAGCACTAGCATTAAGGAGGCAAAAGGCAGAAGGTGAAAAGACTTAAAGTTTTAAGTGATTGACAATGGGCTTTGGTTGCCCATAGGAAAATACAAGTTCCTACACACTAAAATGCTTGTGAAGAATTTGGTAGCAGAAGCTGACAGAGCAAACCAGAATGTGTCAAGGTCAAACTCAAATGCCAAGAGAGACTCTAAGCTTCACCCAAGGTCACCCCATGCCTCTGGCAGATGGAGTGAAATGGAGCCCCAGAGCCCTGGCTCCAAGTCCACTGCCTCACAATGCCCATCAACTAGGAGCCAGGTTGGGGGGACTCTTCTCCAAGCCCAAAGATAGGCCTCTGGGATTGAAGACCAAAGTGTCTCCAGGATGCACCCCTCTGCAAAACCAAGCTCAACCTGGAATTTCCTATAAAGAGACTACCAATTACCACAGCAAGGATAAGAGGAGATGCCTTATGGTGCTGTGCTCATTCAACAGCCATTTAGTTTGCAATGCACTTGTCCACAGCTTTTTCTGAAAGCTATGGTCAAGCCTTAGGTTTCACTGAGATTGCATTCTAATCAAGTCATCTCATTGACTATGAGTTTGGACAAGTTATTTCACCACTCTGAGCCTGCATTTCCTCATTTGATGCTGGAACCAGTGCTCCCGATGGGCAGGGCCATGCTTAAGATGGTGTATTCTGAGTCTGCTTGGCTGCCACAACAAACTACCACAGTCTGGGGGGCTTAAAGAATGGAAATTGATTGTCTCGCAGTTCTGGAAGCTAAAAGTCCAAGATGAAGATACATCAGCAGGGCTGGTTTCTTCTGAGGCCTCTCTCCACGGCTTGCAGATTACTGTCTTCTCCCTGTGTCTTTACATGGTTTTCCCTCTGTGTCCCAATTTCATCTTTTTATGGGGACATCAGTCATATGGGATTAGGACCCACCCTAATGACATCACTTTAATTTAATTATCTATCTAAAGGCCCCATCTCCAAGCACAGTTACATTCTGGAATACTGGGGGTTAGGAGTTCAATGTGAATTTGCAGGCAACATAATTCAGCCCATAACAGACGGAATAATGTTTCTAAATTTCTGCATGACACCTGGCTCACCTCTTTGGCATCGGTGTTACGGAGAGGGATGGTGGTGTAAATAACCACTGGTTCTCCCTCACGTGCTATAATGGACAAATGAGGACTGCAAGGTACCCTATGTCCTAATCCTGTCTTGCTGCCTGGATGACCTTGGCAAGACCTTGGCAAGACCTTGGCACCCTCCCCTCAGTACCAACAAAGGGGAGGCAACCCCTAAGATCTACATTTTTTTCCTTCTCACATAATCCCGTTGTATAAAAGAAAAAAATAAAGTCCTCAGAAACTGGCCACTCCAACAGCAGGACAGGAAGGGGGCTAAGCTTCTGAAACAACCATTTTCAGAAACAACCACTCAACGCTCAGAGAAGGCTCGGCTTCCTGTTGCTGCTCTGATCCTGTAGCTGAAGCAACTCCAGAAAACATGCTCTTCCTCACCTTTCTCCTACCACCCTCCCCAGCAAGTGGGGGATCACATTTTTGTCTAGAGGCAATCAGCTATAACGTTATCAGGCACAGAAGACATAATGTAGGGAGCTACCCTGCTAAGAATCAGCTGTCCCCAGGTCACCTGCAAATATCTTAGGCCAGAGTCATTCATCCAGCAACCTGCCCTGCCTGGTCCTGCCCTGGCTTGCCCGGGACAGCTAACCCTCCAGGAGCAGGTGACAAGGCCAGAATATCACCTTTCAGGTAAATTTCTCATCGTGCTGTTTGTTTAGTGAGATGCTAAAGAGGCTGTTGGGTTTGGGTTGTTTTTTTTAGACTGTATCAGCACATCCGATTTGCAACAGGAGCCCAGGCGGTTCCTAAAGACTGGCTTGAGTCTATTGTGTTTGCTTCCTCTTTAAACGCAGTCAGATCGAGATAGTGATGCTAAAGAGATGAGTGAGCAGAGGAGAGATGCTGAAGTGACACTTTGGCACAGCAGGCGGTAAAAAAAAGAGCTCTGAAAAGGTGTCAATTGATCCTTTGGCCCGTGAGACCCTATTTGGGTTAGCTCTTTGTGCTTTATTCTGAGTTCCATGTTTTCTATTGACTTTAAAAATGACTCATGGTCCTTGGAGAAAACTGGAAAAACAGAAAATATAAAGAAGTATACAAACACACAATCTATAAGCCCATTGCTTTAAGATAATTGTTGGAATAATTGGTGTTAGTGTTTGAGATGGATTTTACTCCAGTCTTACTTCCTGCGGAGTTGAGATTGAGATCGTGCCAGAGACAAAGTTTTGTATCTTGCTTGGGCTTATTTTTTTAGCTTTATTGAGGTATAACTGGCATATCTAACTTGTTTTAGTTAGCCTCAAATCATAGGCATTTTTTGAAGAAAAACTTTGATGTCTAAATAATATTCTAACAAACTGATATACCACTAATACTTAGTCACTCTCCTGTTGTAAATACGTCAGTTAGTACTATTTTCTATTTTATTGTGGATGGCTTTACTTTCATCGACTGGGCTATTATAAATAATACTAGCTTGGACCTCCATGTTCTTTATTCCACCTTTTTCCCAAGGAAATAGCACATCCTTAATTTCATAGTCTGTATTCTTAAAACAACCCTCAGAATTAGGTAGTATTCACATGGAATAGATGAGGATCTCAGAAGCCAAGTGATAGAACACAGCTGAATCCAGAATCTAGAGAGGATTCCTACTCAATAAGAGAAAAAGTGTGGTGCTGTGGGTTTGACATAACAGAACTTGAATTTGAATTCCTGCTCTATTTCTGACTGGCTATGTTGCCTTGGGCAAGTCATGTGTGATCTATGAAACTCAATTCTCACAAATTTAGATCATGTAAGATTGATCTGAGGATTAGAGGTAATATGCATTTATTAGTATATGGTTTGGTGCACACCAGGGCCTCAAAAAAATGGCACTACTATTTTTAGAAGTAGGTTATGGCTATCTCACCCTGGAATCAGCCATGTCGGATATTTAGCCAGAGCTGGGACACCCATCTGTCCAATACATGGTGGAGGCAGTCAGAGGTTGAAGAAATCTCTAAGTCACTTTGTAGGAAAAATGGGAGCCAGAGTTAGCCCTGGACACAAGACCTGGCTCCTTTACTGAATAGCTGAGGCCTAAGGACAAGCGACTTAACCTTTCTGGGACTCAGCTGCCTTGTTTGCAAAAGTGGGGATAGTAACAATGCCCTCCTCACTGGGGGACCGGAAGAGGAAAGAAGACTGTGTAGGTGCAAGCACTCAGTACAACTCCAAAACTTTCCACCAGAGCCCATGATTATGATTCTCATTCCAATTTGACGATGTGATGATTCTCTGGAGGTTGCACGGAGAAAATAAATTATGCTTCTGATAAAACTTCTGCCTTTCATCCTGTACCACCCTTCACAGCAATCACTATATTTTATAAGGTTATTTAAAGAGAGAGCCAGCCAGGATGACCAGTGCATGCCTGGAGTTTGGCAGGGCTTAGGATGCTGTCTGTGAAACTGGCTTTCATCTCCCAGGAATGTCTTTGGTATTTACCGAGCCAGGGTCAGAGACTGTGACGACCAGCCCCCTCACCTCTGGGTGTGTGACACTCACGGGTTTTGGACAGCTGACCCTTTGGGCTGGAATGCAATGAGCTCTGCCTGACACATCTTCCGTCAATTTCCTTGGAAAAGAAATATCCCAGAGGCATCCTGCATTCATTCACCTGATCTCAGCCATCCCGGTATCTTTGGGATTTTATCTCTTCATTGATCACAGCAACTAACTGGTGCCCTTCACTCAAATGCCCCTTACGTGAGGCCAGACATTCCTGGTCCTCCTCAGACTTCCATCCGTCACTTAGGAATGGACAGGAATTGCACTCAGAGGAAGAGGTGGCTATAGTAGCTTCACTCCATAAATTCTGATTAGGTACCTTCATAACCAACATTACCTTTCCTCCACTGAAGATGCAAGATTTATATAAATCCTCCATCGGTCTCCTTAAAGCACAGTTGGTCAGTTGAAAGCTTTGAAGGCAGGTGGATCTGATGATAAATACCAGTACTGGCATTTACGTGGATCATAAGTCAAGGTGTTATGTAGATTAAATGAATTAGTGTATGCTAGACCCTTAGCCCACTGCCTGGTCCGTAGTGAACACTCTCTAAAAGTTGGTTGTTACTTAGCTGTTGTTCTAGCTGCATGATCGTGGGTCATTCGCATAGCTTTTCTGAGCCTCAGTTTCCTCATCTGGAAAAATGGATCATCTGAAAAAGGTAGTTAAGAAGAAAGCAATAGATTTCACACTTAGAGCAAGCTAGGTTCCTGGCCTACTTTTTTCACTTTGTAAATTATTTCATTGGCATGTTGTTTAAAGGAACCTGAGATCTTCAGGTGCCTTTTCTATAAAGTACAAATAATATCACTCATTTTTAAGGGTTACTGGGAGAACTAGAGACACTGAAAAGTTCTGGGCATGAGGAGCAATTATAACATTGTTTCTGATGGGTAACTGACTGGTAGAATCATTACCGCTTTAATTCTGAACAGCAGCAATTTAAATGTGGTGTCTGAAGCCACTGCCTTCTTCCAAGGGTGGAACAGTGTAATCACCAGCCAACATAGCAGCAAGCAGACACTGAGGTAAATGCTGCGGGTGCAGCTGATGTGCCACATAAAGTAAATGAGAACTAGGCTCAAATTATACAGACAGCCACTAAGTGCTTTGGTGGGGACATGACCACGCTTCCATCTGTCCATCCCAGCCTCTCCCTGCTGTGGTCCAGGAGTGGAGTAACCCTCTAGACCTGAATTCATGGACTAGCCAAAATAAAATAGACTCTTAGCCTCTAGTCTTCATCCTATCCTCAACCCCCACAGTCATCCCGGTCATTCATCACTGAAAAGCAACTTTGTCACATGACACCCCCCCCAAAGATCTTTAGTGGATCCCTAATACCTCCCAAATGAAGTTCAAATTTAAAGCATAAAGTCTTCTAGAATTTTCCACCACTTATCCTGAGGAGACCTCATCATGTAGTCAGGGTAGGGAGCTCCTTGCCACGTTGTGCCTAAGCTGTGTGGAGCATATTTTCTGGAAGGAATGAATGAATATTATTCCTTGGGTACTACAAAATAAAAGCTGGTGCTAGACATTTCCAAATGTCATTTCAGTTCATTCTGACAACCACCACCATGAGGAAGACACTCTTAATTATCTCCATTTTGCAGATGTGCGGATGGAGCCCAGAACCAAGCAACAAGGGGAGTCTCTGAGCCTCCTTCCTAGTGTGTGAAATGGGACCCTAGGAATGCCTCCCTGTGGGAAATCTAAGGGCTCTCCCCAAACACCGTGAGGTGCATGGCTTTCGCCAATGTCACCTCAGCTTGAGTATTGGTACTCTTTTTGCCTCATCATCCTTTCCTCTTCATCCATAGCTAAGCTACAGAGACCAGCATAGTGTCTGCAACTAGTATGGATGTAATGCAAATTGCAAACATTTCTTGCTGCCTGGACTCATTACCAGGTTCCCATCATAAAGTGAGGAGCAGGCAACTCCCACCAGCCTCAATGACAGCAGGCCTGCCTGTTATACATTCTCAAAGTTCCACTGCATTTACCTTATAGCCCTTGTAGCTATTTACAGTGGGAACACGGAAGCTGTAGAGTTCACGACGGTAAGAATTATGTCTAACGTGCTCATCACCATATCCTCATTTACATGTACTGATTTATATGTCCTGAATGAGCAGGTGAATGAATAAGACTGTTTTACCTGGCACCACTAATTGTAACAGGAAGGAGCAGCTGAGAAAAGTTCTGTAGGTTCACATTTATGCAATCCAGAAACTGCTGGCCAAGGTCGGGTAAGTCATAACAGTGATAAGGAGACAAAGGTAAAGGTTAGTTATAAGCTCCCAAGAGAACAAAGGTTTAGCCCTCAAGGACTGGAGCTGAAGTCCCACCTCTGCTCGAACGTGCACTGCATGGCCTTGAAAAGCGCCGTCTCCTTCCTGGGTTCTGTCTCCCTCACCTGAGACGAGAGATGGGATCAGAGGAGCTCACAACTCTATTCTGATAGTCACATTTCTCCACTGGCTTATTCCTCTCGCTCCATCTTTTAAGGACATTTTGAAAATAGCTGAAATTGTGTTCTGAGTATTAGGATATTAGGGGTGGCTACTGAGTGTAAAACCCGTTACCCTCACCTCAGAACCATGCAAAGATTTAGGACATAGATAATTCACAAGGGAAGAGGAGCCCGAAAGCTTAGGGTGAGACTTTGTAGTGCAGTCAGAAGGGATTCTTCAGCCTCTCTCCCATTCTTTCTCCCTCCCTCTGCCTCTCTCTTTCTCTTGCTTCCTCTGCCTCTATCTTTCCTTTCTATCTCCCTACCTGTTTCTATCTGTCTTATACACACACACCCTGAGCTAATCCTGCAACCCTCTGGAAATCGCTCCACCCCACCCAGCTCCCAAAAAACAAAGAAGGGAGCCACTTAAGGGAGAAGGAATTGCCATTTACTCTACTCTTTCATCTGCAGGTTTTTCTTTGTTCAATGCCCAGTGCAACTGAGCACCCAGCCACACTTCATCAAAATCACCTGGAGTGGGGATTCCAAGTCTGTTCAAATGTAGCTTTCCAAGCTCCACGAAGATCTTCCCAATCAGATGTTTTCCACATACTCCTCACTCCCCCACTTCTTGTGCTCAGTTAGTTCTGAGGCTCACTGTGTAAATGTTTAGCTCAATTTGAGGACTATTCCAATGTGCCAGGTACTTTACACAGTAGTTTGAAGCACATGAAATTGCCAACATCCAACTGTTTGTGACCTTCAAAAGGAGCAATTTCATGCAGTCCAGCCTAAGCCGGTGTTGTGCATGATTTCAACCTCCGCACACCCTTCAGGAGGGTCCCGTTGTTTCTGTTTGACAGTGAAGAACACGAGGCCCCGGGGACTTGCCCATCCGCTGAAGGGTGCAGAAGTGGGTCACAGGTCTGCCTGCACAGCCCCTCATTCCTGAACTTTCCACCACCGCTCCTCAGGACGGTAGAAACTCCAGACAGATGTGCAGTGTCTTAGTCACAGTGTCTTAGGTTGGCGCCACCTCTGGCTCAAAACGGGGCCCTGAGTTTGTCCCTCGAGGCCTGGGCTGTGTGCGTAAGTTTTCAGAAAGCTTTGTTTCTTGTCAAAAATTAAACCGATGTTTTTCCTGGAATGGCTTTTGGAAGGCAGCGTGATTGCTGATTAAATATGAAGTGGTTTGAAACCTAAGTGTCTCTCTGAATAACGTAATGTTTACTCCTGAGCGGGAAGGGGTGCCAAGGGGCTGTCTCCTTGGGGTTATTTACGTGTCCCCGTCTCCAACACCCCACTTCCCAAGCTGTTTCGGTGACCCTTTCTGGGTTTGACGCCCCCAAGGGATTGTGTCCTGAAGTGGCCTGAGGACAGGGAGGAGTATGGCTGTCCCCAGAGCCATCAGCTCTGCTGGCTGAACCCCATGCCTGCCCCCAAACTGGCTGCCTTTCTTCATTTCTTCGTGTCCAGAGAAGGAGGAGGCAGAAACTTACAGATACACACTACCCTGTCACCTTAGCTTGGGACCAGGAACCCTTGCCTGAGAGGCTGCAGAGGGAGTCCCAGAGGAGGGTGGGAGGAAAAAGAGAAGCTTTGTCTAAGGACCTCCTATGAATTCCTCAAAGACCCCTCGATATGGTCATTCCTGTTGCCATTTTATAAATAAGAGAAACCAAGACCTCCCCCCGCAAAATTAATAGGTTTCCCAGTTCAGACAGGATTTGAACCCAGGACTGTCTGATTCCAAAGTCTCTATTCAGTTCAGAAAGGTAGGGGAGGTACCAAGGTAGCAAGGAAAGGGGACTTATTTTATCCCAAGTACTGTGTTAGACAAGTTCCTCTCCATCATCTTCTACCACTCCTTCAAGGAAGGTACAATTAAGCCCATTTTACAGGTAAGAAAATGGAGGTTCAGAGTGTAAGAGTGTTTACTCAAGGCCACAGGCGGGCAATAAATAGAAGAACCAGGCTGCAGCCCATGCAGGTTCTTGCTTCCCATGCCCTCATGCCCTCTTCCTAACTTTGCCACTAATTGGTATATAACTTTGAGCATATCACTGGCCTCTCTCAACCTCAGTTTCCTCTTCTGTTATCATGAAAAGGTCTCCAGCATCTCCCAGGTTTATAAATGAGACAACAGAAGCCCAAGAGAACCCTCTACATGTTAGAACGATGTCCTGGCTCCTGGATAGATTACAAATAAATATTGCTTAAGAAGCTGTCCCTTGAGCTGCCTTTGTAGAGGCCAGTAACTCAGAAGACGCCAACTGTTGGTCATTAGGGAGAGGCTGGAGGAGGCTAGGGCATGGAGGGTTTGGGAGAAGAAAGAAGCTTCAAGAAATCCTTGGAAAGTCCCTGAAATAGCTCTGTGGCCTTCACACAAACAGAGCAGGGATAGCGTGAGGGATCTGGGAGTCTGAGGGGAGTGCTTAGAAGGAGGATGACATTTTCTGTCCACTCCCCATAACAAATGTACTCCCAGATCATCATCTCCTGTTGCTTCACCCTTTTCCGCACTCCCAACATCTGCAAGAGTCAGGGCTTCACGAACCCCTTCAAACCCCCAGTCCTGGGGCCACCCCTTACAGTAGGGGCTACAATAGACTTACCATTGGGAAGAAAAGGAACTACCTTATTGCAATACTGCAGTGTATCATTTATATAATAATTAGAAAGAATATCTATAAAAAGGAGAATAAAGACCAAAAGAACAATAACCAACACTTAAAGAACTCTCAGTGCCAATATGTCCATCCCTTTGCATGCAGTACATTAACCTTCACAACGATGTATAAAATATGTACTATTCGTGTGCCCATTTTGCCAGCATAGCTCCCTGAAGCTCGGCGAGGTGAGTAACTCATATGAAATCACACAGGTCAGTTTGGCCTGGACGTTTTGGCTGCTCTTCCTTTAATCAGGAAGCGTCCTGGAGGAACTGCATCTACCTTCCCTTCTTCCCCCATATGAAGAGTGTCACCTTGGTCACGGCATTAACCCCTCTGAACCTCAGTTTCCTTATCTGTAGAATGGAGTTGGGTGGGGACCAAGAAGACTAGATCCACTCATGTATTTAGCCAGTAATTCCGTAACCATTTGTGGGCCTTCTTTGGTGCAGGTATTGAGCTGGTCTGGGACCTGGAGCTCAATGAGAATCTCCAGGGACAAGGTACAAAAGACAGAGATGTTGCAACTACTTCAAAAGGCAGCTTGCTATGTGTTATTAGAGAATTGTTTTCACACCCAGAAGCACTGGATAAATGATCGGTGTTCTTACAAGCCTTATATAAATTATTATTATTGCTATTTATGGCAACATCAAAGACTCACTTCCCTTCTGCATTGCACTTCCTAGGGTTTTCCCTTTAGATCCTACATCCCTGGTCTCAGAACTTGCAACACATCAAATTTTCTTTCTTTCTTTCCTTCTTTCTTTCTTCTTTCTTCTTCTATTTTTTTAATACTCTTGGAGCCTACAGCATGGAAAATCCCAAAGGTGAGTCAGAAACTTTCAGGGAAAGTGATAAAGTCAATGCCTCTAAAGCTCCTGATTCTTCGAACTTGGCAGCCAGCCCTCTCCCAGAGCAGAACTGGCTAGAGCTGAATCAAACGGGCCTCCTCGGCCCCTGCCGCAGCTGAGGAAAAGGGGACCCAGCCTGGGTGTGTCAACACCCAGGTTCAACGTGCCCCTTCGCTCTATGTCAGTTGTGGGTCCCTGGGCAAGTGCCTCCATGCTCAACGTCCTCATCTAGGAAGTGGGGGGAGAATATCGACCTTCTTCCTCCCAGGCCTGCCATGAAAATTAAGTGGGAAAGTCCACTATTGTGCAATGCTGTTCCTGTAAGAGAGAATCCATTCATTCTCTATTTATTGAGCATAATCTTGGCATTACAAACTGACCATAATACCTAACATTTACTGGATACTATTTCCATATGTCAGATTAGTTCATAATTCCATATATTAACTTCCATATATTACATATACTAGTTCATATTAACACTTAGTTTTACATATATGAATTTAGTTGATATATGGCCCTGGCTGGCATAGCTCAGTGGATTGAGTGTGGGCTGTGAACCAAAGCATCGCAGGTTTGATTCCCAGTCAGGGCATATGCCTGGGTTGCAGGCCACGGCCCCCAGCAACCGCACATTGATGTTTCTCTCTCTCTCTCTTTCTCCCTCCCTTCCCTCTCTAAAATAAATAAATAAAATCTTTAAAAAAGAATTTAGTTGATATATGGAAGTTAATATATGGAATCATAAAGTACATAGTTTTACATGTATTTATTTAATCCTCACAACAAACCTATAGGTAGATATTTTCTGTATCCCTATTTTACAAATGGGGTGATGTTCATATAGAGGTTGTGACTTGCTCAAGGCTACACAAACACAGCTGACAAATGAAAAGCTGAAATTGAACCCAAAGTCTGTTCTTAGCCTCTCTACTCTCCACAGGCTAGATATGGTTCCTGCCTTCAGGGGGTTCACAGTCTCATGGGAAAAAAAGACAAATAAGCAGACAATGACAGTATAATATGATATTATACTCTGTGGTGGGGAAAGTACAGGAGGCCACTGGAGCCATAGAAGGGGCTCCAACTGAGCCTGGGGTTATCAAGGAAGTCTTCTTGGAGGAAATGTGTATGGAATAACAAATTTATCTTGGCCAAAGTACCAGGTGTGGGAAAGCTTCTAGGTGAGAAATAGGCTGGTGCATGCGAATAATGGAAAGAAGAGGGATCACAGGATGCAAGGGGAGAGATTGGCTAGGGTAGAGCATACAGTCCTTGTGCTCTGTATTCAACCTCATCTCAGCAGGAAAGGGAATCTTTCTCACCTGAAAGATTCAAGAGAAGTTTAAGAAAGAAACGTTAGCCAATGGGCAGGAAGTAGGAAAAGGAGTAATGGATACTGCAGTATTACAGGCTAGTCACCATTACCATTCCAAAACCTAGAGAGACCAGAGCTGGGAGGGGTTTGGAGAAGACTGACTGGAGCTCTGACCTTTGGGAGTGGGACACAGCCCTCCAGGGGAACCTGGCAGAAGGGAACAAGGATGTAAATGCTCTGGCCATTCTCCTCTCCTCTCCTCTTGTAGGTCTTCACGGGCAGAACCCAACTGGCAACATGAATGTAAATGGACCCATTGACACACTCCATATGGGTCATGGTCACGGGGCCTAGAGCAGGATGGTAGACCTACAGAGGGCAATCAGAAGACATCCTTGTCCAGGAAATTATCATTTATTCTTAGGACTATGGGGAGCCATTGTAGTAACACTATCATACCTTCATATTAGAAGAAGGGCTCTGATCATAATATAAAGGAAAATGAAAGCAGTGCATTAGACTGGAGGCAGGGAAACCAGTTATGAGGCCGTGGCAGATGTCCCAATGGGATGGGTGTGGGCCTGGACCATGGCAGTGGGGTTTAGGCTAAAGAGACCTTGACAGGTCATTAGGTAAGTCCTTCCCAAACCTCAGAAAGGTGCAATTGTTTCCTCTTTCTCCTCCTCTACCTCTGCCATAATACAGCTTTACACACACTTGCATATGCGCCACCATCACCATCAGCAATCCATGTGACCTGGTGCTGTCACCTGGCGGTGTCTGTTCTCCTGATTCAGATTCAGTGCATGCTTATGGAGCATAATCAGTATAGCCAACACCATGCTACTATGTTATTTCATTTATACACTCCACAGCATGGTGATCTATAGCTTGGGCACTATGTTTGCATCTCACAGAGGAGCAATATGAAGGCCACACAAACCTACAAACTTGTTCAGAGTTCCCATAGCAAGTAAGCAGCACAGCCAGGACTTGAACCTGAGTCTGCCTGGTCTGCCTGACCCAGCTCACCCTGCTCTCACTATAGATGGAGTAGACCACTACCTCTGTCCCTCCTTTCTTTGCCCTCTCCCCTGCCCTGCCACAAGGCCTCCAAGGCTTACACTTCGACCTCACAAGGATTCCTTGATAAGAGGCTCCCTTCCCTGAAGGGTCCTCAGCAGAGCTGGGTATGAAGTCATCTCCGCACTGCTACAGGAAGCCTGGTGCATTGCTGGAGCTTTGCAGGCCTGCGGTCCCAACGGCAGCAGGTTTGCTCCTTTCATCCCTAATCAGAGGGTGGCAATCACAGTGATGGTTTCTACTTGTAGGGCATCTACATTATGCCAGGAACTATTTGAAAGTGCTTTACAATTAATGGTTACAAAGCCCCATGTGGTGTGTTCCAAAAGTATTCCCATTTTACAAATGAAAAAATAGAGGCAGAGAGCTTAAATAAATTACCGAAGGGCACAAAGAGAGTGAGCAGCAAGGCTGCATCAGAGCTCAGGCAAGGTGGCTCTAATACCTGTTCACTGAATCTCTGCATATTTTTTGTCTGAGCTGGAAAGTCCCAAAGCTCATCTAATATCACCCCTCATTTTGAAAATAAAGAAAAGGAGGCCCAGAAAGAGGGAGTGACTTGTCCAGGTCAGTGACAGCACCCACACTAGAACCCCTGACTCCTCGTCCAGTGCTCATCCCACCTCCCAGCACTGTACCTTCTCCCTCTCAAAGCTCTGAGTGCCCCTGGATGGAAACAGGCTGACTTTCTCACTAACAGCTCAGTTATGCTGGGGTAAGTACTCCTCTCAAAACGCCAGTTTGCTGAACATTAAAGTCTCTTGCTAATGACCTATATTTCTCAGATCCAAACTGGAGCTTGGCCAGGTACTCTAAGCAACTCCTTGCAAGAGTCAAGTAGCTTTTGGCTGGGGATTACCCAAAGCCAAATATTTCCAGAGGCAGGAAAATCCCTAGGGTCCCATTCCTCAGCTCCTCCTCAACCCATAGAAAGTGTCCCTGCAGCTGATGGGAAGTATTTTTCTTTCTTTCTCAGACTCTCATGGATGACACCTGGTTAGCCTGGAGTTACCAGCACTACCTAATCACTTCACCCCACAAGTATTCTATAGGAAAAAAAAGCCTCCAGGATGGAAAATGTCTCTATCCACCATTGAACCAATGGGAAAACCAAAGCCAGCAAGGTCACACAGCAGGGTCAGCAAAGGCCAGATGTAGGCTGAAAACCCAACTTGTCCACTCTGAATTCTACTTTTTTCCACCATACTTCATAGGATCTTCCAAGTACTTTGACCAGAGTAAACATTTATTAAAAGTGTTTTATATTATTCTTAAAATCTTAAACAGTTGTAGATGTCCTTTCAAAAACATATTTGTAGAAATAAAGAAAAATAGTTGAGGAATAACTTGCCTCCCTCTTCCCTTACTTAATCTGTTTACCCCAGGATTACTGGGTTACCAAGCTGTCCCCTTCCCTTCCCTTAGGGGCTTGAGGGAGGTAAATTTAGGACATATCAATGAGTTCAATGAACTAATGTTTGTGAAGTACTTCAGTTTACACAGTGTTTTCATGTTACATTTGCATGACCTATTGCAAGAGAGGCCACGTGGCCTGGCCATGTCTCTGCTGGACTGAGGCAAATCTATGGTTGGATCCCAGCCCCAACACACACAAACGTTATGTGAGCTCAGCCTGGTTATTTATCTTCTTGAAGTCTCCAATTTTCTCATTTATAAGATGAGCATCATCTGCACCTTGAAGATCTGTTGGGAAGATTGAATGAAGTAAGGCACCAAGCACATTGTAGCACTTAGTAAATGTTAGTATTGGTTATCTTTGTACTGTCTTCTGCCAGGGACCACATTACGAAAAAGGTAGTTAACCTTGGGGTTTGTTATTCCAATACAGGCAGAAAACACAAATAAGCATTAGCAGTGTTTGATAGATTCCAGATGACACATCTGTAGTGGGAGCAAGATATGTTCAGGATTGGCATATTGCTCCAGTTAATCTAATCAGAGTGAATCCAGATCTTGTGCAGGAGCTACTAGAAAGATGCACTATTTTTTTTCTGTTGGATGTGAATGCAGAGAACATAGACCTGGAGGACTTGCTGCCATCTTGCCACTGTGTAGAAACTGAGGGTAAAGCCAGCATGAAGGAGGCTGAGAAAGGAAGAGAGGTAGGGTCCTGATGAGATCATCTGAGCTTCCCACTTCAGTAAGTTCTATCCCAGGACATTTAAATTGTATGGACCAATAGATGACTTTTTTTGGATAGAGGAGAATGTCTATCACTTGTAAATGAAAGAGTCCTACATGTTTACCCACTGGCCTTGAGGGTTCTTAAAAGGTCAAGAGAGACACTAACTGGCTGAGTGACAAGGGTTGGATGATGCCATTGGAATGAGATACACAGGGGACTTCAGGGAATTTTAGAAATGTTCCACTTCTTAAACTGGGTAATGTAGATAGGTGTTTCTTATGCTATCCTTTGCATTTTGCATGTATGAAATATCTCACAATATAATTTTTTAATTCTACCTAAAGAAGTATAGCTGGGAACAATTTTTTTTAAGAGACAATTTGGCAATATATATCAATTACAAGGCACAAATCGCCTTATCAATTTAATTTGATTACCAATTTAAAATGCACAAACCTGACTTCTGGTCAAGATGGCAGCAACTAAAATACAAAACAACCATCGCTCAGAACAATTGGAAATCAAGTTGAATGGAAGTCTGACAACTAGGAAATTAAAGAATCCACATCCATTCAGACTGGTAGGAGGGATGCAGATGTGGAACAGCCTAATCCCACACCTATGTGTGGTAGATAAATTTGGGAGAGATATCTCAGGAGCATGGAGTCCCATGCCCACACCAGGCCCCCAGCCCAGGATTCCAATGCCAGAAAGATAAGTCACCAAAACTTCTGGCAGCAAAAACCAGTGGGGATTGAGTCAGTGGAAAAAACTCCTAGAAGTCCCAAGCAGTTCCTCTTAAAGAACACACACATGGACTCATCTAATCAGACTCCATCCCTCTGAGCTCCAGCACCTGGGTAGCAGCTTGAAAGGCCCAGTGGTATATGGAAAGAAACTGAAATGTCTGGCATCAAGGTGAGCAGAGGCCATTATTCCTTTTCTAAACCCTCCCCCAACAGAGCTAGCAAGCTGGTACTATATCTGAGACTCCATCAACCTGGCTAAGGCTGTTTGTCCCACCTTGGAGATCCCCAGAAACTCTGCCCCACCCGACTTATGGGCCCATCCAAGTTGCTTTTCCATATGAATGGTTGGTCTAGGCTCATGCTTTGTAACTTTTTTAATCCTATCAAACCAGCAACAGTGACTTCAGTGAGCCCCAGATCCAGGACTAGCAGCAGCCATCTTAGATTCATAGCTTGGCTTCACCTGGGAATCTCAAAGTCCAGCATAAGTAGCAGCCATCTCAGATTGCTTTATAGCTCAGGCAGGATGCTCTGGGCAAAACACAGATGGGGGCTGACCTTGGCCTGCACCACCCAGGGAACCCCAGTGTCAGCACACCTAGTGGACACCTATAGATCATGTCAGAGAACCACCACCTTGCCCCAGCACAGCTGACCCTCCACTGAGGGCTGAGGTTGGTGATCAGTGGTCACAACCAGTCCCTGAAATTGACTGGCCTGGGTAAATCTCTCCCAGTGGTCTGCCAACAGCAACCAAGGCTCAACTACAAGAGGAAGGTGTATTCAGTCCATACAAAGGGTGCATCTTGAGTACCCAGCTTGGGTAATAGGGGAGGCTGTGCCACTGGACCCTATAGGACACCTATTACATTAAGCCACACTACCAAGACATGAAGTCAAAGCAGCTCTACCAAATACATAGAAACAAACACAGGGAGGCTGTGAAAAGGAGGAGACAAAGAAACATAACCCAAATGAGAGAACAGATCAAAACTCCAGAAAAGAGCTAAACAAAATGGAGATAAGCAATTTATCAGATGCAGAGTTCAAAACACTGGTTATAAGGATGCTCAAGGAACTTTGTGAGAACCTCAACGACATAAAAAAAAAATCCAGTCAGAAATGAAGGATACCCTAATTAAAGTAAAGAACAATTTACAGGAAAACAACACGAGAGTGGATGAAGCTGAGAATCAAATCACAGGGAAAAATATTTTTTCTTTTTTATTTAATTGTTGTTCAAGTATAGTTTTCTGTCTTTTACTCCCATCCCAGCCAACAAACCCCCGCCCTCCCCAACTCCCTCCCATTTCCACTCCCCCTAGTTTTTGTCCATGTGAAAAAACATCTTTAATATAAAGTTAGTGGAAATGGGAAGGAATTGGGAAGGGGATGGGAAGGGATATACAGTGGAAAGGGTTGGAGGTAGTAATTTCTATCATTCTGAAATTGTATCCAGGTACCAGTAACAGAAGGCCTCATCACAGTGGCTGAAAAATCACAGAATTATTCTCCAAAGTCAAAGCAGGACTGACTGAGAAAATGCAATTGGGCTGGTGTGGCTATCTCTTTAAGTTATCAATGACTCAGATACCTTTCTTTTGGTCTGCAACGTGTGGCTTCCATCCTCAGGGTCCTGTCACAGCCCACAATGACTGCTGGAACTTTACCTCACATGTGTTTTTGTCTGTCAGAAGGAGACAAACAAAAGGCTGAAAAGACACACTGCCCATGTGAATTAGGCTCTTTTAGGCTACCTTCTTAGTGCCATAAAACCTCCTGCTTATATGTTATTGGCCAGAACTTAGCCACAAGCACATACATTACTCAGTAAGGCTTACTGGAATGGAGGCTGGGAATTGTAGTCGTTATTCCAGGTGGCAAAGTGCGGAGCTAAAAATCAAGATTCTTCACTAAGTTGTGTGTGTGTGTGTGTGTGTGTGTGTGTGTGTGTAGAATGCAACTTGTGTGTTTATATAAGCACAGAATAAAGTCTGGAAGCATATACACATAACAAAAAATGGTGATGTCTGGAAAGTCAAATTAGAAAGTATTCTTCCACTTGCTACTTCACATCACCCTAAACTGATGAAATTATTTTCAACCAACATTTTATTTTCAGAATCAGAAAAAAAAACCATAAATATATCTCAATTTTAAAGAAAAAAGAGACAATGGTGTTGGAACTCAGACTTCAGAGTGCATTATGTAATTAACCACGATATTTCACGCCAGGGTTTCGTATATGCGGTAATACTCACGCAGTTACCAAGCGTTCTTCGAGCCTTCAGAGTGGTGTGGACATCAAATAAGGGAAAAGCCAAACACAGTAGACATGGAACTTCTTTTCTGGCCTAAAGAGGTGAGAATCAACTGAGGATACTCTTATCACAATTCAATTAAGACTTCCTTTTACAAACATTTCAACTCCTCATAAGCTAGTTATTCAATGAACATTAAATGACTGTCTAGCAATCACCAGGCAATTTAAGCACTTTCAACCTTATCTCATTTAATCCTTAACAAAAACTGTTCAGGCAGATACTATCATCCCATTTTACAGATGAGGAAATCAAGCCTCAGAGAGATGAAATAAGTCTCTTGTCCAAATATAGCTCAATACTATGTCTATCTGACTTCCAACGTCATCCTTTTAGACACTACTGGGGTATGCCTTCAAGCTGAATCATCCCCAACCCCTCCTTTGGGGGCCAGTGGATGGGAACTGACAAGTCACCCTCACCCAAGTTCCTTGTCGTGTATCTCCGGAGCCTCAGAGTCTGAGGTTTTCTAAAATTAGGCTTCCTTCCTTACCTCCAGCCAGTTTTAAATAAAGGCTCTCCTATCCATCTTCCTTACTCGCTGATGTTTCCTCTGCACTTCATGGACCATCAAACCCAGCAGTATTTTTCCTATTGCCCTCTTAATTTCCTGTGGGAGTCTGATTTGTTACTCATTTTAGCCCAGTGTCTTGTGAACTTGTTAATGGTCCTCCTCATCTAACTGTCAGCTCTGACACAAGTTAGGAAAAGCCCTGGCGTTTTAGTCACCTCTTAGGGACAGGGCTGTGGAGGTCATGCAGCCCTTTCTACGTAACCTTTAGTGAATTTCCTGGAGGCAGTGGGTGTGATGAAGACAATATGGGCTTTGGAACCAGGCAGACTTGGGTTTGAAACTAGATGGGTGATATTTCTGAGTCATGGTTCCCTTATTTTTTGTTTGTTTTTTATCCTCACCTGAGGGCATGCTTATTGATTTTAAAGAGAGGGGAAGGGAGGTGGAGAGAGGAGAGAAATCAGTCTGAGAGAGAAACATTGATAAGTTGACTCTCGTATATACTCTGACCAGTCACCGAACCCAAAACTCAGGCATGTTCCCTGACCAGGAATCAAACCCACAACCTTATGGTTTGTGGGATGGTGTTCTAACCAACTGAGTCACACTGGCTGGGACATGATTTCTTATTTCTGAAATTTAGGTGATAATACATCTTTTCCAGGCTACAGATGAGGATTATTTGAGAAAATATAAGTATTTTATCACCTGGCACCTCAGAATTGTTTAACAACTTTTATTTCGTTTCCTTCCAGGTGTCTTGATTGAAAATGCCCCAAATTCTCACTTTATAGCTAAGGAACATTAACATCTATTATAATTATGCCAACAATGACATAGGAAAATAGTAAAAAACACAGGCTGTAGGATAGACTGCCTCAGTCTGAATCTCAGCTGTGACTTAGTAGATGTGTGACCTTTGGCATTTACTTCAATGCTCTGAGCCTCAGTGTTCTCAACTGCAAAATCTGCCAAATGAGTTTTATGATCACATCTACCTCATGGGGTTAAATCTCTCAGAAAAATGCCTCACCCATTGTAAGCACTCAATTTTCGTAAGCTATTATTATTGTCACCATGCAGTGAGCTCTTGCAAAACGCCAGGCTCTACATCAAACTCTCATGTACTCTTTCTCATTTTCACAATGACAGGGATCACATCATCCCCGCCTTTGGATTGGGGAACCTGAGATTCACAGTGAGAGAATGACTTACCCCCATTCCCACAGTTAGTAAGGGGCACAGGATGGATTCATGTCAGGCGGTCAACACCAGAGCCCTTTTTTCACTCCACTATTATTAGGTTATCTCCCTCTGACTTCCAGCTCATTCTCCCAGGAGCCCCTGGCTCCTTCACAACTTCCTATCCTGATATCTGAGGGACATTTCCACATTAATCTTGGTTTCCTTTGCTATTTATGTTCTGTTACCTTGCTCTCGATGTATCACAAAGGTTGATTAATCAGAAGTTGTGTCTCAGCGGCTATGACCCTAAAGGAAATGTTCCAGAACCCTCATCAGCCTGTCCCTGATTTTAGCTCATGACTGATAAGCTATTTATCAGAGGGCAGAAGGCAGCCTATTGTTGGGATGTAAAGGACAGATGACCAGGTTAGAGGGTCTGGTGCATGATGCGGACCTCTGCTGCTGAGTAAGCCAGTGTGCATGCTCGTGGTCCTTGGTAAACAGGACGGTGTCAGCCCCGTTGCTGACAATTGGCTCCGCTGTGCTGCGCACTGAATCATCCAGGAACAGGACAGCATCAGAGATGGTCATGTAGCCAGCCACCTAGCAACCAGTAGAAATTAAAATCAGCAGTTACCTCTGACTGAGTGCTTTCCATGTGCTAAGGAGCAGGTACTCATACCTCTTGGGTGTTGGATCTCACCCTTCCCTGCCTTGCTCTTGAAGCTCAGAAAATCCCAAAGAACCCATTGCTCCCCACAGCCACAACGCTAATTCTTGCCTCTATGCCTTTATTCATTCATCCCTTCATTCAGCAAATACATTCTGACTACCAACTATGCATCTTTCACCAGTTGAATTTTATTCCACCCTCATCCAAACTCTTATCTTGAAGTTTTATTACCTAGTCTCTCAGAATGTGATCTTGTTTAGAAATAGGGTTATTGCATGTAATTAGTTGAGATGAGGTCATCCTGGCTATTGACGAGGACTATGTTCTAGGCCACAATTCAATTGGCCTGAATTGGTGAAGTAGCTGCCTGGACCGTCACCAATTAGACCCAAGTTCCTTGGATGTACATAGCATTTTACAAATCACACTTTGACATTTACATTTGATCCTCACAAAAGCCTGCAAGTACGCAAACACGATAATCATCTCCATTTGACAGATTTTAAAAATCTTGATTCAGGGAGGTTATTGAATGGCCAAGGATCTCACAGCGGGCAAGAAGAGCAAGGACTTCAGAGCTGCTGATGTTACCATTCACGGTGCTGCCTCCACAGCTAACAGACCCTCAGAATCATATCTCAGATTCTGAGACCTGAGAGGAGCTTCCACATCCTCTAGTTCAAACTCTTGCCACCAAGGAAGACGTGGCTCAGGGCTGGCAACTCCATGCTCAATACCCTCACCCACAGGCTGCCTCAGTTCACTCGCTCCACAGAAACACCGGAGAGATGCTGCGCTGTCCAAAGACAACAGGAAACACCTGCCCTTTACAACAAAATGAACAAAAAGTAAACCAAGAAAAAAAGAAAACCATTATATAGACATAGCACTTAAATCCATTTTTTTCCTGAGAACTGCACTTTTTCCTTCAGAGCCCTCTCACTTTAATACCATCAGCTTTTCCAGAGGGTTGAGTTGAAGGAGGACAGAGTGATGATAAATTCACCAACCACAGCAGCCCCCTTCCATCAGTCTGTAATGAGAACCACATGGAGGTAGACGGGAATGAAGGCAAGGATGGACAGAATTCAAGAAGTTTCTCCCTTTCTGGTGTGGATGGGGGTTTGTTGTGCATCTGATAGCCGAGCAGGAAATGGCAGAGAGCAGAAGTTCCACTGAAGCCAGCAGACTACAGGTCAGCAAAGGTACAAAGGCTTCCTCTCCATCTCAGAAATGCTATTACTTCAGTCTCAGCTATCCATGTTGCCAAACTGCCCTCTGTTCCGTCCTGAATGCCCAAGTCAATAGGGTTTCAACCCAGAATGGTCAAGATCAGATCCAGGAGCTGCAATCAGCCCCAGTCCCCCATGTGAAAAAAAAAATCTTTCAAGCGTATAAAGCATTTTTGGTAAAGTATCACAAAAGTGATCAAAAATTGAAGGCTCTTTCTTGCTCCCTCCTCCCCCAAAGCTTACTTCTATTCATGTGTTCTCAATAAACACCAACATTAACCTACCATTCAGCTAGGAAAAACCTCTGTTTCAATTGTATCTCTGTATCTATCATTATCATAGTCAAATGATAGGTAAAAGCAGCTGATTCTACTTGAAAAATGTCTCCCCACTTTCACTTCCTCTCCATTCCTCGAGCACCTGCCCAAGGTCAGGCCTCATTGCTTCTTGGCCTTCTTATTGCGGCCCCTCCCTCCCCCTGCCAACCCACCCTACCTGTTGGTATGATCTTTCAACAGCAATTAACCAGATGAGGTCAGTCCTTTGCTCCAACTGTTGCATCCCTATTTCCTTTGACATATGTCTAAACTTTATCAGAAAATGAGGACTGCATAAGCCAACTACATCTCCTCATCTGCTACTTCTGCCTTCCACTTTTCTTTCCAGCAGCTTGAACTGCTTGTAGTTATAACCACATCATACCATTTATCATCTCTGTTCATTTCCGCATGTTATTCCCTTTTCCTGGCATGCTTCCCTTTCCCCACCACCTCCAGCCCCTCCCACCCCACATTGCCCTAATTGCTATTCTTTGAGGTGAGCACAGGTATCATCACCTCGAGAAAGCTTTGCCAGATCTCCTTCACCCCATCCCAGCCTTACCCCTGAGATATGTGCCTTCTCCATGCTTCCACAACAATCTCTTATACATTATGCACCCAGAGTGACAGCCACATGTTCACGTGCCTTTCTTCTCACTTGACTGTGAGCTACGCAAGGGCCAGGGCTCTATTCTATTTATCTCTACATTACCAAAGCCCTGGCAAAAAGTAAGAACTAAATAAATGTCG
The DNA here is from genome assembly GCA_004024845.1 of Tonatia bakeri. Taxonomy (NCBI): domain Eukaryota; kingdom Metazoa; phylum Chordata; class Mammalia; order Chiroptera; family Phyllostomidae; genus Tonatia; species Tonatia bakeri. The sequence goes on along the minus strand of PVIA01001166.1, from coordinate 161,894 downwards.
AATGAATGGATGAGTGAATGGTTGATAGACTTGATGTGACTTATGAAAGAAAGTAATGAATCTACGATAATTCCAGGTTTGAGGATACAAGTGGCTGGATATTGATGCTTTTCATAAGCACAGGAAATACACAGTAAATAAAGGGTTAGGGAGGAGATGGCTGCCCCTATCATGTATAGACTTCCACTAGGCAGTTGGATCTATGTACATATCTGGAGTTCAGGTAAGAAGTTATCTAGATGAGAGATTTTTAGAGAACCACTGCACTGGAAAAATTCCTCAGAGAAGGGTCTAGAGTGAGAAAAACAGTAGAGGGAACACTGAAGAACATTGGCATTACAGGGTTGGCAGAGAATAACAATCCCATGCAAATAACACACAGGGAGTAACCAGAGAGGTAGGCCCTGCTCCATCAGAGTGTGATATCAACAAAACCAAGGGAAGAGTACATTCCAAGAAGAGTGACCAGTGTTTCAAAATGCAACAGCCATGCCACCCTTAACTGATGGGAAAGGTCTCATTTATAATCTAGTCCTTGCCTGTATTCCCCACCTCATCCTCTTGCACTATCAGTTCCATCCTGTCTGCATAGCTTAGGGTCCTCAGAATATTTCATGCCATTTCACCCTCCCACACCTTTGCTCAGTCATCTCCTCTACCTGTCAGGTCCACATCCACCCACATCCACCCACCCCATCATTCATCAAATGCCATCTTGTGATTTCCTCCTGAAAAGCCTGCCTAACCTGGTCTCCACCCAGTGAAGTGAGTTGACCACTCCCTCCTCTAGGCCTCCACTCTTCTGTGAACTTGGCTCTAACTCATCACCTATAATACTATATTTTTGTCCCCATGCCTATTGTGTTCACAAGATTGAATTGCCTGGGGTACAGGCTATCTTGTTTATCTCCATAATGCCAATACTAGACACAATGTCTCACATAAAATCAGAAGCCTATATATTCTATTGAATGAGAAAGAATGAATGAAAGACTTTGCACATCACATTACCCAGAGAACAAATCATTAAAAGTGCAGAGATCAAAATCTGGTTAACTGAAGGTTCTTCTTTGTTGAGTTTTGGTTGAGACTCCCCTGGAAATGCCTGGGTTGATGTTATACAAGATACATTAAGTGAGTTTTGCCCTGGCCTGAGGTATGAGGTATTGAACATAGTTGCAAACAAAATAATCTGGGTGAGAGGCAGAATCTTTGTGGGGTTGTACAGAAACACTCGTTTTTGTTGAGGCTACCAAATTCCTTTCCCTCGCCTCTGCAGCACTGGGGGTGTCTCATAAAAGTTAAATAATTATAATGACCATGCCCAAGGGGTTGTAAGTGGTCATAAAAGCTAGCTTTTATGGATGCTTCCCTGCATCTCCTGGTGGGTGGTGAGAAACTGAGCAAGCCCGATGGCCAGAGGTCTCCATACAAGATGCATCTGAGAGACCCATAAGCTTGGATGGCAGGAAGGGGATGCAATCACAAGCCAGGACGCCCAGCCATTGATTGATTGAAGAAGGCCACCCACACGGAGCCTTCTGGAATCCATTGGTGAGTCATGAGCCAAAGGATTATGTCTTCAATATGGGCCATCGAGCCTGATATCAAGGCATTTCCTGCTTACAGCTTAGAGTAGCCATCCTTAATGAGGACGATGACCTGTAGGTCCAAGAAATAACCAGATGAGAGAAAAACCCTAGCCTCATTTACACCATGTAGAACATGGCTTCGTAAGCCTTTTCTGTTTGAATCTATATTCTCCAGGAGACCTCAGTTCACATTCATCCCATCATTTATCTGTTGTATTTATTCATTCCATTGACATTAATTGAGTACCTGGGATAGATGCTAGAAGTACAGAGGTAAATAAGACGTTCTCACCCATATTGGATCAGCTATAGGCAGAGAAATAAGATGCAAATTTTCATGTAACGTGTTAAGTATGTATAGCGATGGAAGTATGTATAAAGGGGAGAAAGGGGACCACAGAGGTGACATTTGTACTCAGTTTAAAGGATGAATAGAATTTCATTAGCAAGGTAAAACAGAAGAAGAGAGTGTCAGGTAACCACCCTACTGGGTGGAGGGGGTAGAGGAGGCATTTTAAACAATTAGATACATAGCCCTGGCTGGTGTGGCTCAGTGCATTGAGTGCCAGCCTGAGAACCAAAGGGTCACTGGTTCAATCCTCAGTCAGGGCACAGGCACACGAGAGGCAACCACACATTGATGTTTCTCTCCATCTCTTTTTTCCTCCCTTCCTCTCTTTTTAAAAATAAATAATCTTAAAAAAAAAAAAGAGAGAAATATAATGTTGGTAATGAAGCCTGCCTGCAGATCTTCTCCTGTGCCTCCTAGCCACCGTGTTCCCACTCTGCTGATTCCCAAAGGGCAGAGTAGGCAGTTGACCAGACCTATAGATCCAGAACCATTACACACTCCCCCTGATGCTTCCATGAAACACGAAAATTCCAAAACCTTTTCCTCGTATTCCAAGCACCACAGGAGAAACCCAAGTGTGATTCTAGCTTCTCCCTCTCTGTCTCTCCCATTCTTTCATTCCAGTTCTGAAACACTCTCCTCTCTCCATTCTCACTGACTGACCCCAGAGTCATACCCTTGGTTTCCTGGGTTACTGCATTAGTCATCTAACTAGTCTCCCTCCCTCGCATCTATCTTTCTCCTCAGTTCTGCCACCACGATGGCTTTGATGAACCAGGGGAACTCCCATACTTATCAGATAAAACCCAAACTCTTTCACAAGGCATGCCACGCCTTTTGTGATGTTCTCCCCATCACCTGCCTTCACACTCCACTAGTGTGTACAAGCACTATTTGCAGTTCTACAGATTGCAGTCCTACACATTTACTGTGCTCTCTTGAGTCTCTACACCAGGGGTGTCAAATTCATTTTCACCAGGGGCCACATCAGCCTCAAGGTTGCCTTCAAAGGGTCAAAATAATTTTAGAACTGTATAAATGTAACTACTCCTTAACTGTTAAGGAGTTGAAATTACATTCAGTCCTTTGAAGGCAACCTCGAGGTTGATGTGGCCTCCAGTGAAAATGAGTGCGACACCCTTGCTCTACACCTTTAACTGGGCTGTTTCCTATGCCTGGAAAGGTTCTCATCCTCAAACCCGTCAGCCTTAGACATCTGCCCTATACTAGTCTGTTTGGAATACCATAACAAAATACCACAGACTAGGTGGCTTCAACAAAAAAATTATTTTCTTACAGTTCTGGAAGCTAGAAGCTCAAGTTCAAGGCATCAATGAGAGCTTCAGTTTCTGGTGACAGCTCTCCTTCTGGTTTATAGATAGCTACCTACCCTGTGTCCCCACATGGCCTTTCCTTTGTGCGTCCTTGGTGAGGAAGCTCTCTGATGTCTCTTTCTCTTTTTTACAAGGACACCAGTCCTGTGGGATTAGAATTCCATCTTTATGACTTCATTTAATCTTATTACCTCCCTAAAGGCCCTCCTATATCTCCAAATACAGTTACACTGAAGGCTGGGGCTTTAACGTATGAATTTTGGTGAAGAGGGCATATCAGACCAACACTTTCACTATAGCTCTTATCTCTATGGATTACCATAACTTGTTTTCTTGTCTGTCTCCTCCACTGGCTTCTGAGCTCTTGAGGGAAATCAGGGTCATCTATGAATCCTTACATCAATAAGAACTGCTCCAAGTTTTGGGAGTCCCAAGGTTTATAAAATGTGGCAGTCCCTAATTGAGAAAAGGATTAAAAATTAGGTATGAAGAAATTTTAGCAAAGGCTCATGTAAGTAAAGGGCCCTGAAGCTTAAGCTTTACAGTTTCACAGTTTATCAGCTTCTGGGGTTGTTATAAATAAAAAGTCTTATTAGTGTGGACCCTGAGAAGGAAGCTTCATTTGATGTAAAAACTGACAAGGAATTTTTCTAAGGAGACCGATTTCCTTCCCATGGTCAACCAAGGGCCCATATTTTAGAAATAAGAAGAGTCTAGTGGCATTTGTTGACAAGGGCTCCTCATGTACTCTGCATACTGGGAAAAACTCAGACTGAATTCTTAGTTTCATGCACTATGAGCTGCTTGGTTACACTGTCTGAATCAAAGACTGCAGGGAAGTCTTGGTTTCATCTTTGGACCAATGAACTGAGACCTGCCCCATCCGATCAGAACTACACAATTATATTCTCATTTGCATTATATCAGGCAGAACTGTTCTATGACAATCAATCAGAACCCATGATACCGACTAATCAACAGGAAGATTCAGACCAATCAGAACTATATGGATTTGAGGATTCATTTGCATAAAATTGGACCAATTGGGAATCTAGAAAAGAATTTTCTCTACAAAAGGTGTGTTTCCCTTTGTCTTGGTGGAGTGCACTTTCAGTTTCCACCACAGGCTTCATATCTCTGTTTTGCAAACTGTTTCACCTGAATAAAGTCTCTCTCCTTTCCCACACCTGTTGGAATTTTGGTTTATATTAGGTACTAGAAAGAGCACAGGCTGAGTTGCATTTGAACTTTTCATTTGACATTGGACAGATAACATTACTACCTAAATGCAGCTCAACATTTCAGCATGTGTAAAATGGGCTTGTAATACCTGCGCTGTGACACTGTTTTGAAGATATACTTAGATCACCTGAAAATATGTTAAATATTTGTTAATTGTCTGTGTTTCCAACTATAATGTAAGTTCCATGAAGAAAAGTCTTGGTTACAGCTGAATCCCCAGTGTTTCATGATGGTGCCTGGAAATTGTTGGATTCTCAATAAATATTTGTTGATTGAAAGAATGTAGTATCTTATAGCACCTGAAAAATGGTGCCTGGTATCCATCAGTAAGTAAGTTCTCCCAATGGTAACTACTGTATTTTTAATGAATCTTAGTTAAATAAATAAGGAATAGACAGGAAATACTAATGATCAAAAGACATAAAATCACTGTTAACTACACTCTAAAGAGCATTATAATTCAAATTTTTTTATTGTCCTAAATGTTTTTAAACCTAGAATAATAAAGTATGTAGAAGGAAGGGAGAGTGGGAGGGGAAAGGGAGGAAAGAAGGGAAGGAGGGAGGGAGGAAGGGAGAGAGGGAGGGAAAGAGTGAGAAAAAGGAAGGAAGGAAGGAAGGAAGGAAGGAAGGAAGGAAGGAAGGAAGGAAGGGGAGAGAGAGAGAGAGAGTGAGAGAGAGAGAGAGAGAGAGAGAGAGAAAGATCCAAAAACCCTCCAGGCAGTGGAAGAGTTGAAATAGGAAAACCCCAGAAATTTGACATTATTTCTTCTGTGACCAAGACAGCATATTTATTCATTACTCCAGGGAGTAGAGAGTAATTCTAGGTGTTGAATGCTCTCCAGTCAGCTGTTTAAGAGGAGGCAGGAATAGCCATCATCAGATAACCTCAAATCACGTCAGGCCCCTGTCTCTTCTAGCCAGGACCCGAAAAGCTCTGAACTTTTCACCCCAATCAATTAAGAGAAACCCCATCAAAAATCCCAAATAAGTGTGCTTGACTTGACCTTGCAGATTCTAACAGAAGAGATATCTCTTCCTCTTGAAGAATCAGTCATTTTTAAACAGCTCAGACTGATGGTTAAGAAATTCAGGGAGAGTTAGACTGAGTCCCAGCACTGAAGAGCCAAGAAGGACCCCAGCACTCACAGAGGGCAGCCTCATTACAGAAGAAGAAACTGAGGCTCAGAGCCATGGAATAACCTTGTTGAGGTCATACAGCTTTCCTACTATTATTGTTAAAAGAAATCTCTTAGATTGGTCTAGCTTCCTATACAGTCCATTTAATCCTCACACTTGACCATGTCAGTAACTCTGACTCGTGGGTCAAGACCAAGAGTGCGGCCTCGGTTTCACAGACCTTGTTTCAGTTTCTCATTCAGTTCCGTTTGCACTGTGGGAACTTGGACAAGTGACTTCCTTTCTGGGTCTCAATTTCATCCTCTGCAGGACAAGATATTTCACATGAATGTTCTCAAGATTAAGTGAGATAGCATTTACTTAAAAGCTGATACTTCTAGTGCTAAATAATTTGTTGATTTACAACCTTCTCCCTACCTCCCTCTTTCCCATTCTTTTCTTTCTCCTTTCCTCCACTCCTGTCCCCCTTTGTTCTTAATGTGTACTATAATGAATGCAAAGAAGTACGACAAAGGCTCAAAGGAATTTCATCTCCAATCGGGCTTTGGTTCTTACATCCATAAAATGTAAAGGTGGAAAGAGATGGTTTCTGGAGTCTCATGCTCCCCTGACCTACTTCTCCAATGTCACATAAATTGATAGGTATTCAGCAAAGATTGCAGAGCATTCCTGATGGCCAGATTCTGGGCTAGGCTGCAGAGGTACGCAGAAGTGTATTCCCTGTCCTCAAGGAGCTCATTGAAAACTGTAGCTGAAGACAAGGGGAGAAAACCCTCAGTAAGAATGAAATTACATAAACATTTTCAAGAGTTCATAGCCATGTAAAAGAAGGAAGGAAATAGTCACATCAGGGTCCAGCAACAAGATGGTTATGGGCAAAACCCAAGAAGCACTCTATTTCTCCTACAAGTCAAAAAATAAACAAGCCAAAAAAAAAAGTCAAAAGGAAATAGAAGTTCACTGGTCAGGTCAAACTGTCTCTGGGCACATCATTTTCTGAAGAGAATCTAGTGAGAACCAACTATTACATTTATTACATTATCACAGTCCTCAGGGTTCTGTGATTATTAAGATTGGTGTGTATTGTTCTGTGATTATAAAATAAAATCATATGACACTAGATATAAAATATATATAAAAATATAAAAATTATATGACACTGGAAATAAAAGGAGAGAAAATGAAAGGAGAAGAAGAAAGAAGGGGGAAGAAAACGACCTTTGGGTTACACTTCTATGTACTAAGTTCCATATCAGCTCTCTCCATTTATTCACACCAGGGGTGAAAGGAAAGGGTGGGAGGGCGAGTATAGAAAGTAGAGGAGGGGAGAAGGAAAAGGAGGGGAGGAAAAGGGAGGTGGGAGGGTAAGGGAAGAGAAAGACGAAGAGGAGGGGAAGGAAGGGAAGAAGGGAGTTCGGAGGAAGGGTGGAAGAGAAAAAGAAACCTATGAGATAGATATTATCTTCTTTTTAAACTGAGGAAACTAAAGCCAAAAGAGGATATGCCTTGCCCAAGGCGTCTCAGTAATAAGAAGCAGAACCACGATTGAAAGCCAGCCAAAGCTCATATTCCTTTCAGGATATCCTGATCCCCAGAGCAGAGTCTACTTCATTCCCAATGATGGCGTCAGTGGTCAGGTATAGTTTGAAGAACTAAGGCATCATGAGAGCAGGACTATAAAGAACAGAGACAAGAGCCCCTCCAGGCTCCCAGTGAATTCTACCAACCCTGTGATTATTTACATAAAGTTAACTTCTCCCTTTGCTACTCACTGAGTTCACCCTGGGCAAGTCACCCAACCTCTCTGGTTTCCCAATTGCCTTATCTGTAGAATGGGTTCATAATATCTTTATCATTTGATGAAGGACACTGGATTAACTAAACTCATGAGCTCCCTTCTAGGTTGAAGTCCTTAGAGTCTAATCACTCCACAGAATTCCATACCCAGAAAGAATTGTATAAATCAGTGTTTCTCAAACTTGAGAAATGGTCAGACCCTTGTGGCAGACATTTCCATTTGGTCCTTTTATCTGTTCTCTTCTTTTGCATAGTAATAGAAGTTTTAGGTAATCACAAGACTGCCCTGTGAAAGAGATTTCTTGGCCTCCTTTACAGGTATGTGTGGCCATATGACCAGAATACGGGCAGTGAGATGTGAAAAAAACTGATGTGTGCAACTTTTTGCCCTTCAAAGGAAATAGTAGGCTCTGCCCTTTCCAGCTTTCCTCCTTCCCGGTGGACAGAATGCAGGCTTGATGGCAGGGCCTGGGGCTGCCATCCTGGATCTCAGTGTGGAAGGCTCGTGTTGAAGACTATAGAGGAAGACTGCTAAAAGAGCTGGGGCCCTGCTGCTTATGGAGCCATCATTCTAGCCTGGACCCCCTACCTGGGCTTTGCATATGACAGGGAAATAAATTCTTATCTTGTTTATACCATCATCTTCTAACAAATGCATCCCTTTAAAAATTTTACAGATTTTCCAATTTTGAAAACACACTGTCTGGGAAGTGCTACCACAGTCATAAATACAAATTCAACTGGGGCCACTGAAATCTCATGTCCATACCAGGAAATCAGGGTGGGGGGAGAGAGGGTTATCTAGATAATCCAGATTATGTTGTATTGAATAGTGACAGCATTAGATAATCATTTCAATATAAATACAAAATTGTAAAAACTATCACAGAATTTTTCAACTGTCTTCTTCCCAACCTCAGCCCAGGGGCCAGAGGAGCCCAATTAGAAAAAAAAAAATCTAACCCAATCATTTCAAACTAAATTCCACTATGACTCCAGGGCTATCTCTAGTAGTGGCAGAAATCCCAAGATGATGAGGCAGGAACAGGTAGAGTCAAAATAAGCAGAACCCCAGGCCCCAACCTTTGCCTCAACTACAGCACCTCTACTTTTATCTGGTTTATATACCAGGTTTTCACTGAATTTAAAGGGTTCTGTAGTTCAAGGTTGAGTAAACCCAACTTTCTGGTTAACAGAGGAAGAAACTAGTCCAGAAAGGGGAAGTGACCAGCCACACAGGGAGGAACCACACAGCGAGGTTCCCAGGCGGAGGAACCAGCCTCTCTCACCTGAATTGGACTTGTTGATCAGGCCACACAGCTTCTAGCTGGGAGACAACCTGACAAGTCCTCCCGGAATCCCTCAGCTCACTTTATCAGAGACAAGCTTCCATTTTGTTGATCATTTTAGGTGACTGTCTCATCTTTGTTGGTATTTCAACCAGAAGAGAAAAAGCCTTTGACCACAACAGGTACCATAGCCTAAGGATGAGCTGGTGAGAACCTACAGGAAGCCCAGCCTGCTCAGCGAACCCAAGAAGGAATGGGTTTCTTTCCTGGTCTGCATGGGCCTTGAGAGCAGAGCAAGGGCAAGTGTCACAGTTCCTGTTATCATGGTTAGACAATCATATACTCCACCAGAAGCCCCCAGTTCCAAAGGCATTGTACACACATTGTCTCATTTGGGGTCTTGCACAAGACCCCAAATGCTAGAGGGAAGGTGGGACAGAAATCATCATCCCCTTAGGATACCTTAAGAGACACTGGAGGCCTTTCAGGATCTCACTGGAATGTGAGTTCCTTAAGAGAAGGGGATTACCGTATACCGATTTTGTTCACTATTATTTCCTTACTGTTTACAGCACTAAACTTGGAATAAGTATTTGCTTAATGACTGAGTAATAAACAGCCTCCGTCAAATTTCCCAGTCTCATTCCTCTTTAATTCCCCTAATACATCACTCACTCTAGTCACATGGAACCAAGTGCAGGTCCCCAAGTGAAAGAAGTCCTTTTCTGGAGCCTGCAGGTTTTGTACATGCTCATTCCCCAGCTTGAAATGGACTCTGACCTTTGCCTCCCACTAGACCTTTGCATCTCAGTCTTGACACACAGGCCTGCTGCGTCTCAATATGCAGGTTGTTTACCAGGCGAGAATGACTAGTCTGGGGAAAGTAGAGGCACAAATACTTGCTTGGGGTCTATTCGCCAGCTGTGCATCCTGATAAGGGGCTGCATCTGCCCAGAAAAAGAGGTGCCTTTTTCAAATTTTCACCAAGAATCCAAAAGGGATAAAAGCGATCCTGTTAATATCAGTTACTTTAGGGGGACTCTGCCCATCCTAGAGTAGTTTAGAATCTACTTACAACGTCTGTCCTTGTCTATTTCTCCTTTAAGGCTGTAAAACTGTTTCATCCATTAAGAGCAAACCAGGTCCAAAACAGGGGTTCAAGATATTTTTTCCAGTGGAGAAAGGAAATAGTTTATTATAGGATTGACCAATTTGGAGTATGTGCTCATTCCTTGAAAGACCCAACCCCCCAGTGGCATGCAGGTTACAGATTACATACAGAGCAAAATCATAAGACACCATGGGTTAGCGGTTTAGAGTCATGTTAGGAGGTGGCTATGTCACCAGACCTGTTTCAAGTCAGGGCAAGCCTTGCCCTGCATGGTTCAGGACCTCCAGGCTCTTGACTCATGCAGGAAAGAATTTAGGTCCAGGTCCAAGTGAGTTCAAAGCTAATTTTATTTAAGTGGAGAAAGAAAGAGGCCAGGGCGCAGGTTCGTGGTGACAGGATCATGGGACATGCCCGGAACTGGCTGTCACTGCCCATTGCTCCCCTGGTGGCCAAGTTTCACTGGTGGCAACTGTGGAAGAAGGGAATGTACATTTTTGAGTGGACAACGGCAAACTTGCGAGTGAGTTGCACTCAAATGTTTACTGAATGACTAACTGAATGAATGAGTGACTGAGACCTACACAGGTAAATTACCTTTTCCAGTGTCACAAAGCTAATAATTGGAAAAGCTGACTCAAGTCCCCAAGTCCAGAGCTTCCTTCCACAGTGTAAACTCACCTTCCAAAATCCCTCTGGAAGCCTAGTCCTCAGGGACACCTACTTGGCAGTGAAGACAAGCCAGTTAAGCCTAACTAATTTTGAGTACTCTCACATATTGTATTCACTTGGTCAGTGAAGGTTACTGGCAAACAAATATTTAGGGAGACTCCTTTTCCACCCCCAATTCATAATTCTGTCTACTCATCACTCCTCACCCAGATTTAAGAGGTGTTAACTAAATGTGAGCAGGCCCCAGGCCTCCAGTGCCGCTTTCCTGATGGGGTTGGCCCCTTTGATTCTCATCCTGCAAACCTAAACCAAAGTTGCTTTATCAAGAGGCTTCTCGAATGGTCACAGGGCTAAAAGCATCTCACCCTTTGGTCTTTGGGGATAATGTGATCCAGACCCCCTGATGACACGCTGCACAGGAGACAGTGATGAGGAATGCAGGAAACCACTGCACTGGCTGCTGGGAGACCCAGGTCCCCATCCTGTTTGCCCAGGTAATTCCCTACTGGAAAAGTGAGATTTGAGAGTACAACTGGACTAGAAGTAGGGCTACTTTGCCAGCAGAGGCCAACATTCCCGACACAGAGAGAGCCACCTGGAAGATCTGAAAGACTGTCACAAGAAGGAGGGCTGTGATTGCTTCTCTACCCAAGGTGGGGGCTGTGCTCTACAGAGTGGAGAGAACCCAGGCATGGTCTCCTATGCTGGCTCCGTCATATTATCACCTCATGACCTTGGGCAAGTCACTGAACATATCTGAGCCTCAGTTCCCACATCTGAATAAGGAGAACAAAACTTTCTACATTGAAAGGGTTTTCTTGGTCACACCCTTCTTTCCTTATCTACTTATTGGTATAGCAGGGTAGGAAAAAGTAAGTGCTTTAGGCTCCCACTTGCCATATGATCTTGAGTAAATTATTTTTCTTACTCTCAATGTCCCCCTTTGTAAAACACTGTCCACCTCATGGAGTTGTCACGAAGACTAAAAGAAACGAAAGTGTATGAAGCACTCGTTTAGCACTTGCTAAACAACCATGAACTCTTACATATGTCTGACTGCGGAGTTATAAAGAAAACAGACCACAGATTACAGAGCAGAGCGCCTGGGTTCCAGGCCCCATTTCGTCACTCTGTTTTGTGATCTGAAATAATTACTTACCTCTCTGGGCCTCCATTTTTTTCCTCTGTAAAAGGAACGGACAGAGGGTCCCTAAGGCCCTTCCAGTTCTTATATTCTGTGGGTACCAGAATCTCTGCACCTTGGAACCTTCTCCTCCCTGGGCCTGAACTATCCATCTCTGCCTGGGGAACTACCTGCTCATCCTGTATGACAGGTTAAATCTAACTTCCTCTGGAGATAACCTCCCTAAATAGCACAGAAGCAAGCAAACAAACAAAAATAAACATAGGCATTTTCCCTGCCTTTAGGATACAGCACTGACCACTTTAATTATCATTAGTTTCTTTTTTTCTCTCCTCACCCAGCAAACCAGGTACTCCTGGAGGGCATGACGGGGTAGTGCAATAAAAAGTGCCTGGACTTGGAAGGTGGATAGGGGCCAAACGGAATTCTGTCCCTTATTAGCTAGACGTTGGGTAAATCACTTCAACTCTCTAAGCCGCAACTGCCGTATCTTTAAAAAGGGAGATGTACAGCACCGGGTTGTAAGGATTCCATGGAGAAACAGCCAAGTGCTGGGACAGAAGAATCAGAGGCAATCACTGGAAAGGGCTGGAACTTGCCTTTCTTTCTGGAAATGTTCCCAGGGTGTGGCACAAAGGAAGTACGAAATGAAGTGTCAGTAGACCGAACGTTGCGCACAGAGGTGCTTGGAAATCCAAATCTTCCAGCTGCCGGGCCTCCCCAAGGATAAACTACCGCCGCCAAGGGTTAATGTTCAACCACTCTTCGGACCCCTTCCTTTCCAAACAAGGAGGGGCTGGAAGCCAGGAGCTGCTCCTCGGGGCCGGAGCCTGCCCCGCCCTCCTACCCCAGTTGGTCTCTGTTTGGGTGGGGGGCGGGGGCACAGGGAAGGCCAAACAAAACCCTTTTACTGTAACCTCACCGCACTCTCCCAGAGCACGCGCACCTCTACCAAAGTACGCTGCACGTGCATTCTAAAACTCCCGGCTGGGAAGGAAAACATGGGATTAGATGCAAATCGGCCTGTGGAACTCTGCAACGCCCCGCCTCCCGGCCGCTCAGTCCCGGGACCCCCACCTCGCAGCCGCCCAACACTCAGGGGATACAGGGCAGACAAGAAGAGCCCAAGCCAAGGAGGACTGGCCGAGATCCGCAGGCCGGATAGGCTCTGCCCACAAGCACGGAACTTCCAATCAGCGCTTTCTTCTCTCTTCAGCAACCTGATTGGACAGGCGCGAGCCGAGGCGGGAGGAAAGCCCCCGACCCAAACAAATCGAACTGCTCCTCCCTAAGAAACCGACTGAGCGAGCCAGCGGGCTGCAGAAGTACCACTGAAAGAAACCGCGACTAATTTCCTGCGAAAACTGAGAAGATAATCCACCCGTGAAAACGACAGCAGAAGCTATTAAGGAAGAGAAGATTGAAGAATCAGAATGTGCTCTTGGAAAAAATATATATATTTATGATGGCTGATGTTTTTAAAAGAGAAATCAATACTCCAAACGCAGCAATTAGTTAACCCACAGAGATTTAATAACCCATATATCCAATCACCCATGCCCACGCCGTTCTTTCTCTCCTTCCGCACTTTCAGGTTCAGACTGCATTATATTTTTCAACTCTCTACCAGGGGTGTCAAACTCATTTTCACCCCAGGCCACATCAGCCTCACGGTTGCCTTCAAAGGGCCAATGTAATTTTAGAACTGTATAAATGTAAATACTCCTTAATAGTTAGGAGAGAGCTCGCACTGCTGCAGGATAGAAACGAGGTGCCTGCTGGGTAAAACAAGGTGGAGGGGCGGATTCTTCCCTGGCTTTGTGTTTGCCACCTGTGCTGTAGCCACTCTCACTTATCAGTGTTCGCACGTGTCAAACCTGAAGCTGGTTAAATCCAGCTATGCTGTCGGCTCTCACCTGCGCCCCCAGAGCAGCACACTGCCTTGCTGACTGGTCTCAATAAATTCCTAATATCAAGCCCAGAACCTACTACATTTACTGAATAGATTCTCTTCAGTAAATAGAAAAGACATCTATTTTACATTCTCCTCTCTTGTCAGCCTCAACCCTCCTCCCCATCCTTGCTCACAGCTGCGAATCTTGCTTAGATTTTATTGAGGAAATACAAGCAATCAGACCAGAACTTCCTCTGCCCCCACCCCCTGCATCTACATCCGCACTCGCCCTGGGCCCATCCTCTCTGCCCTCCCTCCTGGAGTTGCCAAGGGCTCTGTCTTGGCCTTCCTAGGCCTCGCCTCCGCTGGTACTCCATGCCCACGCCTTTCAGGGCCCCAGCAACCCTCAGTCATCGCCTGCACCACGACCTTTCCCCTCTTGGCTAGACCATTGTCCTCAGCACACAAACATTCTGTAATTTCTTCCATCTTTAAGCAAGAGCAAAACTAAAACCAAACCAGAGACAAGTCTTGCTTGGCTCCACACCTTCCTCCCACTACCCACCCACTGCTCAGCGCCCTTCACAGTGCAGCTCATCCAAAGGGTCCGTGCCACCAGCTGTCAAACTTGTTCTGTTCACCTACATCCAAAAAATGTTTGAAAAATTTTGTGCTCTAATACACATTTTTAAGCTGACATCTAAAATTATTTATTTTATGTTTAAATAGTTGCAAGAAGGTAATTTATGACAATTTTTAATATTATCTAAAAGTTCGAAATACAGGTGCTAACTCACTCTTTTAAATGTATCTAGTTGAATTTAAATATCATAGCATTCTGATACTTATATTAAAAATATATGAAAGAGCTCTTCTTAACAATCAGAAATTTTGTATAGTTCCTTTTATCCTCGTATTTCCGTTCCATTTGCCTTCCCTCCAGAATCTTATCCTAATGAAAATTATATAATTTAAATTCATTTATTATCAGTCATATCATATACGACTAACAAGAATACATATATAAACAGAAATGTAAATGTTTTGTTTCCTGTACCATGTAGTTCTAAGTATTATAAAATTCCATCTGAACTGACATTATTATAGTTATCAGTAGTACACACTTGATCAAAATAAATATATATATTTTAAATGATTCTTAAACATATAAAGTACTATTTTATTAAAAATTTCATCTCATAATGAGCTATATGAAGGTTTTTAAATTAGTTCATGTATCCACTGGTATATAGTATTTATTGCTGGAGTGACACAGGTTTAAACATCATTCTGTTCCCTTTTTTCATATTTACAGATGTCAACACTGAGAGAACTTATTCTCAAAAATAGGCATGTGGGGAAAGAGTTTTACTATAGGATTGTGGCTCATTCTTTGAACTCCATCTAAGCTATATTCCAAAAACCACACAGTGAACTATCATCAAAAATTATTTTAAAGAATATATCATCTCATAGATAATAAATCAGAAGCTCAGTATAGGGCATGCTAATTGTGAGGTGCCTCTTACACAGTCAAGCAGAGATATCAAGGAACTGCATCTTCCATCTCCTATGGCAGGAATGGTCGTGCCCCACCCCCCAGCCCAAGACCAGGATGTGAAAGGTGGCTGCAGAGACTGACCCTGACCCTGCCTGGCCATTGGAATGGGAAGAGTGCTGCCCGGGGAGTCAAAAGACTTGGGTTTTAATCACACGACAGACCCTGCTGGCAGGGTGACCTTGGACAAGTTATAAAATCTCTCTGAACCTTAGTTTCCTCTCCCCCTTCCAAGCAGGTCCAATCTGAAGGCGGGAAGAACTCTGACCAGGAACTCAGACTTTTTTGGTTCTTTAACTCCTTAGGATAACAAAATAACCCAGATCCAGGTAAGGATGAATCACCAGGTGTGTACTCTGACTTTTACTGTTCTTTTAATTTTTAAATGTAATAAAATACACATAACATTAAATTACAATCTTAACCATTTAAAAATGTACAGTTTGCTAAGTGTTAAGTATATTCACATTGTTGTACAACCAATTGCCAAAAGTTTGTTATCTTGCAAAAGTGAAACTTATATCCATTAAATAACAACTTTCCATTTCCTCCCCTCCTCAGGCTCTGGCAGCCACCATTCTGCTTTCTTTTGCTATTACTTTGACTACTCTACATACCTCATGTCAGTGAAATCATACAGCATTTGTCTTTTTGCTTCATTTAGCATAATGTCCTCCAGGTTCATCCATATTGTAGCATGAGTCAGAATTTCCTTCATGTTAAGGCTGAGTAATATTCCATTGTAAGTATATACCAAACTCTAAATTTTATTCCACACTGAGATGAGATTTTTGTTTATTAAACAAATGTTTAATGAGCACCTCTATGGTTGTGTGTGTGTGTGTGTATATGTATATCTGTATATGGTGTACAGTGTGTGCCAAACATACAAAGTTCAGAGTCTAGTATAGATTTAAAGTGGACCCATTCTCCTGTTCCATCTTTTCACCTATCAACCAAGGCTCTAGGTCAGAATATCAAGTTGGCACCACAATCTCAAAATTCTAGTTTGAAACCTGAGACTACCTAGTTTCATCCTCCACAAAGATAATAGGTCTCCGGACTCTTCCTCACACCCATCCAAACCTATGCCCCACCTGTATTCACTCCCTTATAATAACTGCAGGGGAGTCTGTGTGTCAGAAGATTGTGTACCTATTGACAAATAAGAAGCAAATAAGATTTATTCTGAATCACCAGCACTTTAACAAGATATTGGGCACATAGAAATTTCGGTAATTGTTTTTCAATGTTTACTCCTAAATCTGAAAAACCCCTTATTTATTTATTTATTTATTTATTTATTTATTCAAAATAATTCAAAAGAATTTTAAACTTGCTGCTTGCCTCCTTGTGCCAGGCTCTGTTCTGGGGGATGGGACCATTACAAAGAACAAGACAAGCTTGATTGGTATTCTCCTGACACATTCTGGTCAAGAGGTAAGAGAATCAACAGTAAATAAGATATGAAACGGTGATTAGAATAGGGTGCTAGAGTAGCAAGGGCTTGGGCTTATGCTGATTTCTACCGGAGGTTCAGGGAAGTCTTCTCTGCAGAAGTGCTAGTTGAGCAGAGATCTGGAAGACAAGAAGGAGCTAAGCTGAGGAAGGTTATAGGGGAAGGGCATTCGAGGAAGCAGGAACAGAATGCAGAGGTCCTGAAACACAAAAGTCATATAGATGCAAGTCAAAATCATACTGATCTATTTTAGAAATAAAGAGAGAAGCACTGATTTGTCCACCTCTCACAGAAGTGGTAGCTAGATCAGGAGTTGCATACAGCCAGAAAGTGATAATATTTAAGAGGTTTACAGACATTTATCAAAGCAGTTCCATCCTTTACGCTATAGAACAAAAAAATAGTTTGGCTGAACTTAATCCAATACTCTCCCTCCCCGGACCATGTATCTCACTCATTTCTCGTGGCTTTCTTTACTTTCACCGCATCCAGGCGGTGAACTCCTAAGTCTGTCTTCAGGCCAGATGTCTACCCTGAGCTACAGGTTCTAGCCCGGAACCAGAAATACAAGCTCTATTTTGTTTGGTACATTACTGTGTGTCCAAAACCAAAGTACTCTCTGGCAAATAGTAGATACTCAACAAATATTTGTTTGAATGAATGAATAAATGCATTACTAGCCGGTTTATCCAAATACCTATTCAACTGGATGTGTTTACCTCAAGACACCACAAGCACATGAAGTTCAACATACCCCAAACAGAGCTCCCCGCCTCTGTGTTCTCTCCTCCAAACTGCCCTTTCCCCGTTTTCTCTCTCTGAGACTAGTGCAAATGCCACCTGATTGCCCAAGTCAGAAACCTGGGCGTCCCAACTGATTTGTCCTCTGTTTTCCACCCATATCTAATAGGCTCTGATGCCTTCCCAGTCCTACCTCTTTATATTTCTAGAATCTGTCTCTGCATCTATATTCCTTCTGGGTATGGGTATACCTTGTCTAAAATCCTTATCACTTCTCCCCTAGATTATTATAATAATAAACTAATTGTTTCATTTCCTTCTGTCTGCCTTAGATAAACCTGTACTTTGTGCAATGCTTATATGAGTGATAATTTTTTAATGTTTTTAAATTGTAAAATCTACACATTCATTCTATAGATATAGAAAGTACAGAAAAACTTTGAAAAGAGAATAGAAATCACCAAGAATCTCACTATGCAAAGTTAACTGTAGTGTTTTGTTTGTTTCTTTGGTGCAATTTCTTTCAATAGTTTTGCTGTGCATTTATTTATTTAAAATCAAAATTAGAATTACTGTATTTAAGTTTTGAATATCTGGGAGGTTGATATTTTATTATGAATGACTTCCTATTCATTTAAATATTGACAAATACATTTCAATGTGTTCAAATATTACATCAGTTGGGTGCATCATAATTTAATCATTTTCCAATTATTAAACATTTAGATTGTTTTCAATTTCATTACTATAAAACAGCCTTCAGCCTGGCTGGCGTAGCTCAGTGGATTGAGTGCGGGCTGCAAACCAAAGCATCGCAGGTTTGATTCCCAGTCAGGGCACATGCCTGGGTTGCAGGCCACGACCCTCAGCAACCACACATTGATGTTTCTCTCTCTCTTTCTCCCTCCCTTCCCTCTCTAAAAATAAATAAATAAAATCTTTAAAAAATGCTAAAAAAACCCCAGCCTTCAATGTGCATTCTTGTACCTAAATTTCTGACTGATTTTTTTCTTAAGATAAATTCCTAGAAATACAATGATTAGATCAGATTATATGAGTGTGCATAAGCCTCTTGACACTTTTGCCAAGGTTTCTCAGAGTAACTTAAAAATTGCAAATCTTATCATGTTATTCTCAGCTCATTAAATACATCAGACCTTTGGACAGAGTCATGTTCTTTGCCTAGAACACCATAATCCCCCCCTTTTTAAAACGTAGCCACCTCCTAGTCGTTGCTTCAAAGTTTAGCATTAAACATATACATAAAATGAAATATCTCTGATTTAAGTGCTTCCAGTGAGTCAGACTGTAGGCTGAAAACTCATTTCATTTAATCATCACAACAATTTTGCATAGACATGCTATTTCCAATGTCCAATAAAAAGAGGCTCCGCTAGTGAATGGCTTATGTAGCTCAGTGGCAGAGTGGAGATTTAAACCCAGTGTATCTGACTCTAAGCCCATGTTCTTCATCGGCGTGTTTATGATTTGCTTTCCCTTTGATCTTCCTGTCACTTAGATTCCTCTTCTCTGGGTTTTCATAGTATGCTGGGCTTACCTTTGTCTTTCTGTTTGCCCATTTACCAGTCTCCCATGTTAGACTGTAAATTCCTTGAGGACAGGCACTATGTCTAACTCACAGTATTGGAGCTCGGTGAAAATTCACTGAATGAATGAGGAATGAATAAACAAACGCTGGTTGTAGTCTTATAACCCTGACCTTGGTTTTCCTTAATGTCTGACCTTGGTTTTCCTTAATTTCCTTTGCTGTCACTAATGATGACTTTATGAGCTTGTTGCCTTGGGGGATCACCACTCATTTCCTCTAATGTCTTGATTCCTGCTGGGGTCCTCCAACTGAGCAGTGGTGACATCATGGTCATAGGACTCCTCTGCCAATAAAGGTGGACCCCAGACAGCAGCCCATGAATCAAACAGAGAACGATGTCAAGAGGGAGTAGCAATAGAAAGTTTCTGTTTGCCCACACATGCCAGAGTAATTAGGGGAAAGGAAACACCAGAAATAGAAGGCAAAGGCTTAATCAGAGGGAGAGAGGACTGGCTTTAATAGATTAAAATGAAAATGAAAAATAAAAACGTGGCATATAAGCTTCAGTGGAGTTCAGAGATCAGGTCTACAGAAACCATGGTTGTCCACCAGGGCTGTCCCATTGATGCCCAAACTCATTCTGCCCCCTTCTCCCAACACCTTTAATACAAGAACAGTGTGCTGTTTACTTAGGTACAACGGGTTCCACACCCCATGACAGGCACCTTCCACAGGGAGAGTCTCTGAGAGCTGCTTGGACCACATATTCCACAGTTTGGTCACCAAAGTGGCAATTATCCTTTATTTCTCCTCTCCACTGTCACCGCAAACATCACAGCATCTCCACAAATGCTACCTAAGGGTTTGTGTCACCAGCTCAGAGAAGCAGGGTAAACACGAACATACAGGCATATTATGTGGACACACACACAAATCTGCATGCATATCCAGAGATACACAATTATGTATTCGCAAATACACATATATAGTTGTACATATAATCACACACAATCTTCCACATACAAAAACTAAAGGATGCACTCTCTAGGCATCTATTTAATCAAAAAATATCGAGTATCCCCTCTTTGCTGGCCACTGTGCACCATCCTAAGGAAACAACAAAGGATAAGACATTGTGATGCCCTCAAGGAGGTCCCTGTCAACAGCTGAGACAGACATAGTCAATCACAGGGCAAGAAGACAGTGGAAGGCCAACAGCACCATCCAATCCAACCTCTGGGCTCAGAGTTTTCCCACTGAAGGTGGAAGCAGATCTGGTCCTTGAGAAGATGACTAGTAAGAAGTAGCTATGTATGAAACAGCAAAGCGTGAGTTGAGAAAAATTGCAGGCAGCTCAGCATGACTGGTTTTCAGGGGATAAGGAAAAAGGTAGGTGCATCGAAAGGAATAGAGGTAGAGAGATAGGCAAGTCTGTGGGATATAAAAGGAAGCCCATGTTGAAATTCCAAATCTAACAACATAGCTGACTTAACTACTGTAGAACTACCTTCCCCAGAAGAAAACACAGAAATGCTGCATAAAGTATAATAGCTCCCTCCGTTGAATAAAGTGTAACAGTTCTCTTTTCCCATTAGTTCTCTTTTTGATGGACCAGATCAAAAGAAGTTCCATAAATCAGAACTGAAAGGAGAGTAAAATGAACACAGAGAGGCAACCAAACTGGGGAGACAAAGAAGCATGTCTCAAATGAAAGGAGAAATCTCTAGAAAAAGAACCAAATGAAATGGAGGCAAACAATCTACCAGATATAGAGTTCGAAACACTGGTTAGAGGGATGTTTAAGGAACTTAGGGGAAGAATAGATGAATTCAGTGAGAAAGTTGACAAAGAGCAAGTAAGCATAGAAAAAAAGACATGGAAACCATAAATAGTCAGAAATGAAGAATATACTAGAAGGAATCAACAGCAGACTTAATGAAACAGAGGATCAAATCAACATTTGGAAAAGAAGGTAGAAGAAAACACCCAATCAGAACAGCAAAATAATAATATTATTTTTAAAAATGAGGATAGTTTAAGGGACCTTTGGGACAACATCAAGTGTAACATCATTGCATAATAGGGTCACCAGAAGGAGAAGAGAGAGAGCAAGGGTTATTTACAGAGCCAAGATATGGAAACAACCCAAATAACCATTAATAGGAGTGGATGAAAAAGAAGTGTACACAAAAGATGTGTATATATACATACAACGGCTATTACTTGGCAATAAAGAATGAAATCTTAGCATTTGTGATGCACAGATGGACCTAGAGGGTATTATGCTAAGTGAAGTAAGTCTGACAGAGAAAGACAAAGAGTGTATGATTTCACTTACATGTGGAATCTAAAGAACAAAATAAACAAACAAAACAGAAACAGACTCGTAGGTATGGAGAAGATAGAGTTACCAGGTAAGAGGAAGGCTGGGGGGGTTGGGTGAAAAAGAGGAAGATATTAAGTTCAATTGGTAGTTACCAAACAGTTATAGGGATGTAAAATACAGCATAGGGAATATAGTCAATAATACTGTAATAACTACATATGGTGCCAGGTGGGTACTAGGCTTGTCGGGGGGATCACTTTGTAAATTGTGTGTCTAATCACTATGCTGTACACCTGAAACTAATATAAAATAGTATGGAATGTCAACTATAATTGAAAAAAAAAAGAAGAGACTGAGATGAGAGCAGAATTGGAGCCTCACTTGGCAAACGGGCTTTCAGTGATGAAGAGCAGCCTAGACAGCGGGACCTACATGAGGACCCCCGTATGTCCCCCGGAAGCAGCCAGGCGGCGGGGCCCCGAGTTGAAGCCAGCCCACTCCCAGCAGTGGGCCTGCTGTTATCCATATACCCAAGGCAAACATCCTTCAGACATGCCAGGCTTCCAACTTCCTTTATTAGTTGTGTTACGAGCTTTTATTTAAAAAGCACATTTAATACAAGTATAGTTTCGCAGATACAAGTTTTCACTTTGTATTCTACAAAAGTCTTTGAATATTATTCTCTTTACAAAATGAAACCTTACAAAAATACTGACAATGTTTTTATACAGTTTTCTCTAGTTGCAGTTATTTCTTTTATTGTAAAACAATGTCTACCACAGAACTACAATATTTTAGTTGATATTAAAAAAATTAACTCAATGCTTTTTTAAGCAGCTAATGAAGTAACACAGGTCGAGACACAGTTTATAATCATAGTGGATATAGCTAAAATTGTTTCAGAAATAATATTTTACATAGTTAACTTTTAATGTTTTATACATTATTTATATAATATTTATATATAAAAATCATAGCTTGCTATAAGTTGAAATGACAGGACGGCTTCTGTGGTAAAGACGTGCTTGTGGTTGATCCGTGTGGTTACATTTAACCCTTCGAAAGGTCTGCATCCAAGATCTGAAAGCATTTCTTCCTTCCTCCTTTTCCCAAAGGTTCAGTAGAAGGGGTCCTGTCTACTGCCTAGAGTGGGCCTTACACGGGAGGACACTTACGGACAGAGGATGAAAACTCTCTACGGAGATTTAGCCCACATGTTCTGCCCAGCAGAACCTACCAAGAACTGCCCTAGAGATCAACCCCAAGACAATAGTGCTTTACACAGCTCAGCAAGAGCGACTCCCACAGAGACCTCGTCAGCTCCGTTATCTGGAAGGGCAGCCTCTCAAGCATGAGACCATCTGCTACTCTGGCTCATTCGGACTTTGAGTAGCCAAAAGGTTGGTTCGTTTTCATTCTTGCCCCTTCACTCCCCCATCTCTGTTGTGGAAGGCTGCTTTCCATCAACCAGTGGCAGGCCACGCCTTGGCTCATCTCCGGGCCCTCACAGGAAATCCCGGCGGGCACAGAGCAAGGATTTCAAGGGAAAAAGCAGTAACCAAAGCGAACCATGACTTAAGAGTGTGCAAGTGCCCAGGTGATTGACGTACAACATCTGCATCCTGCAACCGATGTCTCAGCATCACAGGATGGTCTGTCAGAAGAAGACAAATGAGGGCCTGTACCCTCAGTTTCTTCTGAAATTGTGCTATTTGTGAAATTCACTCATCCACAAAGAGTCTCCTAATCACTAATGTGAGGGACTGTGGTGCTGGCCTGTGGGCCAAGAAGTGAGTGATAGAGTTTAGGTCTAAGAATCTGGATTCAGGATCTAATCATTTGACTGAGCATTCGCTCTTTCTTTATACAAAAAACAAACAAACAAACAAACCCCAAAACCAACCTTCCTGAACCAAAGTCACAGTAGAAGACAGAGTGGTGTGGACAGAGACATTAGAGGGGAGTCCCCAATGGCTATTTTCTTGCTTCAGTGCTATTTCTGACATCATGTGCTACAATGTTAATCTGAGCTTTTCTCACAGGCCTGGGATGCCTCAGGTCACAAAGGTGACTGGCAGACTCTACTCTAAACCTTTTAGTGTTTGTTCCAGAACAAGCCCGTGTTCATTAGAACATGAACACTTAGACCAATTGCACATCCAGGGTTCCGGCACTTGGTGTTAGTTTGCTGTTGTTTCCACATAGGTGAACACTACCTATTTTGGAAGGCCACAAAGTAAGACAATTTTTTTCCTTTTAAAAATCAGTCGGGTAAAAAAGTTTTTCCCTACATTCTACTGTCTGATGAGATTGGAGAGCAGCAAGACCTTGCTGTCAGCAGTCATTTTACAAAAACAGCTCAGGAGGTGGGCGGCGCCTACACCATGTTGTGGTGATTGTTCCTGTCGATAATGTCCACAGGTGAGAGGATTTCCTTCCTGATAGGAGGCGGCAGGGAGAGTGCCGTCTTGGTCTTGAAGAGGTCGGACACGAAGAAAACCTAGAAGGACAAATCAGAGATCCAAATCAGAAACTGACATTTGGGGTTTGGGGACAACAAAGCAAAGGTGGCAAGAATGTGGACTTTAGGAGCCCGGGATCCCAAACCATACGTCTTTGAACAGGGAAGGACCATAGAGGTCATAGAGTCCAACTCCTACTGTACAGATAGGGAAATGGAGGCCCAGAGAAGGACTGTGAAGTGCCCCAGGTTACACAGCTGTGATAGGAATGGAATCCAGTTCTGCAGACTCGCAGCCCAGTGCCCCAAGTCTTCAACCCCCGCTTCCTTATTTCTCAAGGCAAACAGCAGTGAAAGATAAGTTCCCAAACAAAGGAAGCAAGTTCTAATTGGTCTGTCATTAATCCATGATAATTTCCCTTGCCTCACAAAGGGCTGTAGGGTGTAACCAGAAGACAGCAGCCGCTGTGAATTCCTATCAGCAGGAGTTGGAGTAAGGAAGCAGTTGTGACCACTTTTCCTGACATCAACAATTTGACAAGGGTCAAGAAGCCTCAGTCTCATTGCTGAGGGAGTCAGCAACTAACCCGGAGGAAAGGTCACAGAAAACTCGCCTATCGTGTCTTTCAAGTCCTTCCTCCTTCCGAGCATGCAACCTCACCAAGTCTCTCTTGAATCACTGAGAAACATTTACTGAACACACACTTGCAAGGGTGTAAAGATGGCTCAGGCGTAGCTCCTGTCTCAACTAGCTTCTGATGAAAGATTCAAGAACTCGACAAGTTACTAGAGTAAGAAGAATTTATGCTTTGTATTAGATGGCAAAGTAAATACAGACATCAATTTAGGCCATTTAGCAACAGGAGTCTGTATTAAGTAGCAATAAGCGGCACCTATCAGTCCTGTAATTTAATAGGAAACATGTGGCTGGGTTTCAAACTGGGGAATAAAACACTGTCCAAGTTCCTCTGACAGCTTTCTGGATGGAAAAGCCTTTGTCCTGCAGAGGGGAATGGTCTTGCTGTTAATGATGGCACTGTGATTTCAGTCTGGACACACTCTAGGCAAGAAAACGAAGTTTATAATAAAACTTCACCAACATCACGCTCTAGCAGCCAGGGACAGGGCACACTAAGGACCTGGAGCATTTGTTGAACCAGCTGCCACAATGTCCCTTCTGTAGTAATGCAACAAGCAACAAAGTGCTACAAAAACCACAGCAAGGAACTGGTGACGCTGATTAACCCAGAAGAACAGGGTGGCTAGAAGACAAAGTATAGCAGAGACTTACTGGTCACCACTAAACACTTTACACCCTTTCGAATTTTGTGCGCATCACATCAACTGCTTCTACATATTACCTACTGAAACATTTAATTACTATTTTGTTTGTTTTTTTTGTGTAAAAACAAAGGCCAGGCTAATCCTATGCCACTATAAGAAAGTGCAATATTAGCCAAGAAATGTAAGATTATAATACATTTATAGCCTGAGTGCTCTTGAATGTACCATTTGCAAAGGAAAAAATCCAGCTCTGCACCCCTGTCTTTTCTAGGGAGGTATGAGTAGCGAGAACTGAGCCAGAGCTGGACCCGAGAACCAGGTCCAGACTCCCCTGCGCAGGAACCTCTAAGTGCTCGGAGAAGGGGTTCTCACGTGCTCCGATGAAGAAACACTAACAAACATGATCGAAGTTAATGTGGAGATAAATAAACTTTTCAACACTCCTCTGACCAGGTACAGAGCCCATGTCCTCATCTCTACCTGGAGATTACCTTCCCCTCCCTCCTTCACTTGGTCCAGAGGAAGGTTTCAGTCGATCCCTCCACTGCTGGGTTTCGACTCCATTTCTTCCAACCGGGAGCTTATTCTACCAAATGAGCTTTTACTACTGTCTCTCCCCCAGCCTCTATCCCATCAGCCAAGGGCAAACAGAGCAGGAGACAGTCTCTCCACCCCCAAACAAACACCCCCCTCCAAGACCCTGACACCACCTTCGTCTAGTGACTTCTTTCCCAATTTAATTTCCTGAGCACGTATCTACTGCATACGAGGGCTTCCATTTCCAAACTACAAGACAGGAATAACAGAGGGTGCAAGGCAACATGTGCTTGAGAAGACCTAAACCTACATCTGATACAGAGTTCAATTAAAAGGCGCTCCTTTCTGTAATTCCCTGGGCACCAAAGTAATCACTGAACCTAGTGATGGCCATGCCCTCTCATGTCTCCAGAACTTTGGAGATCAGCCGTAACTCCTAGATGGGAGGCTTCTTGAGAATAGAGCCTTGGACCTAATCGCTCTATATCACCTAAAGTACTCAGCACTAAGCCTTGCACACACCAGGGGCTCAACAAATGTTTGTTGTTAAATTTCTAACCTCCTCTCTACTGAAAGCAAGCACTCTGGCCTTGGATCCTGTCAGCACATTTAACGCCTCCGGACCACATTCTCACACACCACACGCACACAGCCCAGCGGCAAGATGAAAAGTTGAGTCAGGTCCAGCAGAATCCTCCCCCCACCCTCAGCCCCACCCCTGAAGCTCTATTTCACTTGCAGCGTGGCTTGAGGTTATACAAACACTTTTTGGGATCATGAAACATGATCCTGTCAAGCCTCAAACAGGGTTCAGTCTTCCTCATGCTTGGACAGCAGAACACAGAAAGGACTAATACGAGTGAAAATGTCTTGACTTGGAGCAGTTCCATTTCCTGCAGAAGATGATCTCCACCCAGAAAGAAAACCCAGACGCCCAGGCTGGGGAGGGTCTGTATAAATGAGGTAGCTATCTTAGGTCTATGGAACACAACCACTCCCGGCCCCAGTCCCACTCCACAGATCTTCCCCCCTCAACGCAAGAGCACATCAGACAATACATAGTCTCAGCAAACACAAAATCTACACCTGAAGCCCCAGGAAGACTTCTAAGTTAACCTACCCTGATACATGCTTTCAATTCTATCCCTCCTTTTGTTTGCATTTTATACATTGTTTTCTTGAAAAATGCAATCAGTAGACACTTATTGAACATTTGCTCTGTGCAAAGTCCTAAGATTATAAAAATAAATATATGCAAGGCAGTGTCCTTTGCCCTACAAGAGCTCACAGGGCAGTGAGAGACATCTGGGTCAACGGGTCACTAC
Source organism: Tonatia bakeri (assembly GCA_004024845.1). Taxonomy (NCBI): domain Eukaryota; kingdom Metazoa; phylum Chordata; class Mammalia; order Chiroptera; family Phyllostomidae; genus Tonatia; species Tonatia bakeri. The sequence continues at coordinate 135,091 of PVIA01001166.1, read as the reverse complement.
AATTGCAGAGTTTTAAGTATTATGATAGGGGAAGCCAGGTGTTAAAGAAGCACAGAGAATGGGCATCTAACCCAGGCTGAAGGGGAGGAGAGAGGGTCCTAGAAGGCTTTCCCCAGAGGAGGTATATTTGAGCCTAGCTTTGAAGGATAAGTAGGAGGTGGCCAGGTGATGAGTGCCAGGAATGTTGTTCTAGGCAACGGGAGCAGCGTGTGCAGAGGTGCGGCAGTGAGTACAGCACATTCAGGAGCTGCAGGAAGCTCAGCACGGCTGGGGCCAAGCAGTCAGTGAGGCTGGGGAGGAGACAGCCAGATCTTCAGAAGCCTCTAGGATGTGTTCAGGTACTTGGACCACATCCTATTGGCCTTCAGAGCCATTGTCAAGGCTGAATCAGGAGAATGGTGTGTTGGGAAGCCTTGCACTGAGGCTGTGATGGTGTCTGAGACAGAAGGAGCTAGAAAGGGTGCAGAGAACCCGTGGGCAGGGCTACCGGTCAGGACGCGATTGCAGAATCTGGGAGAGGATGAGTCCTCAACTATAACCCTGCAGTACAGACAAAGAAGAGGGGATGTTTTTCGAAATGTTGCAGACAGAACTGCAGTGGGTGGATGGGTTGTGAGTGTGTTGCAGGGGGAGCTAAGTTTCTCTCTACTCCTGTTTCCACCTCTACAAATCTTTGTACTTGTTCCCATCAAAACTCTTAAAGTTTAGGTAACTACTCCAGTGAAAAGAAATTATAGCTCTGCTTTCCTCTGCCTTCTAATATTTTGGCTCCCTCTGATTTGGGGTTGGGGAAGTGGTTCTGCCCTCCTCCTGGGTCGGAATGGTAGGCTGTCCTGTGATCCACTTTGCTCCAGCACTCCAGGACAAGGGAGACCTTCCATCGGACCAAGACTACACACAAACGAGGCAGCTGCAGGCTGGAGGGGTCCCATCCACTGTGACGAGAAGCTGAGAAATGAACAAGAAGTCCCTTGGCAAATGACACCTATTGCTATTATTCCACTGGGCCACCATCTCCCACTCCCCACCGAACACACAACACACCTAAATGAGGGATGCATTACCTACCTCAGAGGGTTGCTCGAAGGATTATACGACATAACCAAAGGCACAGGTGTGGCATGTTGCCTAGTGCTGAGTGACAGGTTAATAAATGGGAGCCATTTCTCTGGCTTGTGTGTTTAGCACCTACCTGCACAAAGTCTTTTCTCTTCCCTGCCCCTTGTATGGAAAGAGAAGAAAGAAGAGAAAGGACAAAAAGAAAGTAAAAGGAGAGAGGAGAAAACAGGAACAACGGAGAATATGAACGGACACATGAAAGCTAGATTTAAACTGGACACGAAGACTGCCAGCCAATGGGAATTTTCCATAGGACAGTGAGGACTTGCCGTCAAAGTCCTGTAATTTCTGGGGCTATTCGGGAGAATGAGTCAGCACAATCAAAAAGAAAGAAGCACGGATGTCTTCCTGCTAGCATTCTCCAGCTCCAGGGATGCCAGCTGCCCCTCTTGCAGGGCCCACACGCTGGCCCTGGGGTCTCCTTTCGGCATCCCACTCTAATGGAATAAGCAATCTACAGATTAAGGAATCATTTTCTTTACAGGAGGAATTCTTGGGACCTGGCTCGCCCTCATGCCTGAAGAATAGTAAATGCCTAAAGAACAGCCATCTTTGACAGTCCTATTTTAGTGCTTTAGAAAGCACTAAAAGCAATCAGTACTTTTTTTTGCCTCAATAAACTGCTTTCAGTAGCTTTTGGCATTGGGAATTTGTGTGACTTCTTAATGCAACTGAGAGGAAGAAGCGTGATGGGATGGAAAGAGTATCACACGAGGAGTCAGGATCTAGTCCCAAAAGTGCTATGGCTGTGTCACCCAGGCTATCATGCTCTCGTCTAGGCTTGAATTTATAGGAAATGAAGAGGTTTATGACATCGGATGATCAATCTTGTGCTGTATTTTGTGTGAATGTTACTTAAAATCTACCCTTCCATAGTTACTATAAGGCTGAAATAGAAGAATTCATGTGAAAACAGTTATAAAGATGTATATTCAAAGCTTACCTCAGTTACCATCATTTATGATCTCCTTGCTACTGAGGGACATGAAGAAGCAAGTTAGTGCCACAAAAAGTAGGAGCAGCAGGGGAAAGAAAGCTAAAGGCAATTCTGAAGGACAGTAGGGATCTGTGTCCTGCTAAGGACCCTTACAGAAAGGCACTCCTAGGCTGCCAGGAAGAACTGTTTCTGGTAAGCAGGACCAGAGGGCTGATAGCCCTGTGAATGGGGTGCTAGATTCAGCAGGAGTCAGCAGGAGTGTGGTGCCAAGGACGACAGGGGCTGGCCAAAGGCGAGCACCCCCACTCCCAGAAATTATCCGTGTTGAAGCTGGAAGGGTGAAGGAGACCACGGTTTACTGAACCCATCTCCCCCATGACCCCACCAGTGCCATCATCTTGAATTCCTAGGATTACAAGTCATGCCATACGTGTCCATCTCCAAGCCTCTGTTATCCTTCAGCATGAAATGCCCTTCCTTCTCGTCTGTGTCACACAGAAAATGTCCACTTGTTTTCCAAGAATCGCCTCCTCTAGAATTTTTTTCTGGCCTTCAAACAGCCGCAAGGAGAATAAACTATCCCCTCCTGAGCCCCCACTGTCCCCAGGGGAGGGTCCCATCCTAGTATATCTGCCCCTCAATCTCGAGTTTGTTCACATGTGTCTGCTCTAGATCAGTGTTTTCCAAATGGCATGTAACTTAATCAGGTAACTTACAAAATCAATATATTGGGTGGTCACCACATGTTAAAAAATTAAATTAAAAACATTGAAATGTATCACACACAGTAAGGGTAAGTCTTAGTTTGTGAAATATTTTAGTCCTGTGTGGGTGCCTCCATTGGATTATGATGTAAAATGTATTTATTATGAATTGTGGTCAAGCCTTGGATAGCTACTGTACTCTAAGTGCTTCAAGGACCAGCTATTTTGGGCACCATATCTTTAAACAAAGCCTAGTACTTAACACACAATCATAGTTAATCAATGTGCTACACGTGCCAAGCATGGTACATCTTCCATTCACAGAATCCTCAACCCAAAGATCGTATGTGGTTATTCCCACCTGTACTCCACAAAACGGGAGAAGGTGGCTAAGAGGAAGTGACTTGCCTAACTAGCAAGTGGCAGAAATACAGCTCCAAGTCCTGAGTCCTTGCTTCACTGCCCACCCCATCCATCTCAGCGGGGAGTGCAAGAGGAGATTTAAGAGGACTCTGCAAACTGCAGAATAATGCGAAGATACTGTCGTCCTTTCCTGGGGGGTCAGAGTTTACCTCTGCCTCAGCTTCCTTCTCTTTCCCGCATCCACAGTCCTGGCACCCTTGCCCACCTGAGAGTGAGGGCCTGGACTGGCAAAAAGCTAGGCTTTTCCAGGGCCCTGTGATTTGGGAGAGATTTGGGAGGTCATTTCATTCATTCCCCTGTGCCCAGGCAGAGTGGAATAAATCCAGTGGGAATAGATAATCTCTCCCGTTGGAAGAGAAAAGAGGTCTCACAAATTCATGGCACAGACCAAGCATGTTTTAAAATGTATTATTTCAGTCCTCTGAGATAGAATCAAGACCCCCAGGATCTGGTTCCTGTTCTGCCACTGTGTCCCACACATGTCACACATGCCCTCTCTGAATCTGTTTCGTCTTGAGGAAGATGTCACCACTGGACTCGTCTTCACATTCACCTTCTCACTTGTCTCTCCTCTGAGCTGGGACAAAGACAAAGAGCACCCTCGCCCTTCCCTGCATCCTGGAGGAAGACAGCAGCACACAAAGGAGCGACTGCCAGCAGAGCCCCACCCCAGGGGGAGAGGAAAACCAGGAAAGACTCTGCTGTGTGTTTATGAAATTCCCAAGCAGCTGCTTCCTCTGCTGAACCCACACCAATGGCAGCCTGGCCCTGCCCTGACCCCCTCCCAGGGTCCCATAATTTGCCATCTGTTAGAGGGTCAAAGGAGGAGGTGACCAGATAGGCAAGTTGTCACCAGACAGGAAATGAACTGATGTCTGTCCCCTCATCCCAGTCCCTGGATTACTCCAGGGAGTGGGCATGGTGAGTGCAGCTGAAGAGTTCACATCTTGATAGGAGTGACTGAGTGTGTATGTGTGTGTCGGTGTGTGTGTGGCGGGGGGTGCTGGGAAGGTTAGTATATGCCTGTGTTTACCCTGACCTGTCTGTCTGTGTGTCTGGGTATGACTGGATCTGCTTGTGTGGCTCTGGGTCTCTCTGGGCACTGGCTCTCTGCTCTTGCCCTGTGTACCTCTGCCCACACGTGTGAATCAGTACACAGGCCTATAGGACCCTACATGCCCATGTCTTAGTATTGAGTCCATGACGCCCTGTGGGTTTTCTGTCTGTGTTGGGTGCCATTGTCTTCTCTCTCTGACAAAGGTTCAACTAGAGAGCAGTGCGGGGAGGAAACCAGACCTACTCCTGCTTGGCATGTGATTTTTGTCTAGGCACATCTGCTTGCTGTGACATGACCCTTGTAAAAGTGCTTGGCTGTCACAGTCTGGTGCCTAGACTCTACAGTGACTAAGCCATCATTGTGCGTGATGCACTGTATGCACTGGGGGCTTAAAGACATGTCATGATCCCCGAGTAGAGGCCATCTTCATGGGCATTTCAGGGACATAGTAACAGCTGAGAAAGCAAGTCCAGCTCAGATATTACAAAATCAGCCACACGGAAGGATCTTTGTGCAGGAAGGTCAAAGAGCTGCAGGGCCTCCAGGATCAATTCACAGTTGAGGAAACTTAGCTCGGAGGGGAAGTGTCTTGCCTGAGATCACAAGCTAATTCATGATTCATTCTTTAACAAATGCTTATCAAGCACCTATTGTGTGTCAGCCACTGTTCTAGGCATTGACAATGGATGACCAGAAAGTTAAGCCATGGAGTCTGCAATTCAAGCACCTGCAGTCTAGCTGGGGAGACAGACATATGAGCAGACAATTATGAGAGAACCAGGATGAATAGCATAGCAGGAAAAGCATGCAAGGGGCACTAGAGGAAAGTTAGACAATTCTGTCTTCAGAGAAGATTGAGGGAGTTGTGGGAGGCTAAACAATGGCCCCTGAAGACATCCTGTCCTAATTCCCAGAACCTACTAATATGTTACCTGATATGGCAAAATAGACTTTGCAGATGTGGTTAAGTTAAAGATCTTGAGATGGGGAGTGACTAGAGCGATTACCCTGGGTTATCCAGGTGGGCCTGATGTGATCATAAGAGTCCTCATAAGAGGGAGGCAGGAGAGTCAGAATCACAGGAGACGTGAGGACAGAAGGGAGATTTGATGATGCTGAGCTGCTGGTTTTGAAGACGGAGCAAGGGACCAGAAGCCAAAGCCCACAGGCAGCCTCTACAAGCTGGAAAAGTCAAGAAAATGGATTTTCCTTCATGTCTCTAGAAGTAACACAGCCCTGACAACATCTTGATTCCAGCCCAGTGAGACACAGTTTGGAATTCTGAACTCAAGAACTGCATGAAAATGAATTTGTGTTGTTTTATATCACGTAGGTTTGTGGTGATTTGCTATAGGAGCAACAGGGAAAACAAACACAGAAGGTTTCATCAGAGGCGAGGGGAGACTGGAGCGGCATTACATCAAAGGGTGTCAGGTGAGCTCAGGGAGCTGGAGAACACTGTCAAGTTCAGTGTGCCTGGAGGGGAGCAGGACAGGAGGCCCTTAAACACAGCTTGGCTCTGTGTGGAACCCTCCTGGCTTCTCTGCTTCCTCTCCGTGTAACTTAAACCTTCTTAGTCCCTGTTTTCTTATCTCTTCAGTGACTATAAGGTTCAATATAGGACCCAGGGAGGACTGAAGATGATCTATGTAAAGTATTTAACATAGTGGCTGGCATACCGAGCCTTCAACACGTTAGAAAATGTTATTCTAGAAAAGCAAAGTTCCCACTCTGCTTTAAGTGAATGGGGGTTCACTGAAGATTGGCTTAGGAGGTTCTCGGGCAGAGTGGGAGATGGACTCCGGGTCTCCTGGCAGCCCATGTTGTGGCTTTGGAACATACTGCGCTGCCTCTTTCTTGGTCCTCCTAACTAACCTCAGGTGATGCCTCTGTGTTTCATGATCCATTCAATATAGCCCCATTCACAGGTGAGAAGAGAACTTGGCTTTTCTGGGGCTTCACTAGGACAGCCAACCTTGATTCTTGGGGTAAGTTCTATAAGACACAAGCATAGTAGGGGTCTGCCTAGGCTGAGAGCTATGCTGCATAACTCTGGGAAAGTGCCCGATAAATCCTTCAGCCTCCTCATAGTTCCCTCTCCTGGGCAAACCGCATCCTCAGATGGCCTCGTGGTTTCCCAGATCCATCTCTGCTCAATCCAGGGTCCCAAGCTTTGCTTCTGTCTTCCTCACAATCAAAACCTGGATGACAGATCTTATGATGAGAAAGGACCCATTGCCTTCTTTTCCCCAAGCTGAGCATTCCCAAGCTCTTATGTTGAATAGCCACAGCTTCTTGCCCTGGCCTCTCAGATGGCTTAAATGAAGTGGCTCACTCAGAGCTGTGATGCCAGGCTAGTCAGGACCATGAGCTCCAAGTACCAGGCAGGGTGGTAGGCACTGGAGAAAAATGATAAATAAGATAGAGTCCTTGCCCCCAAGTGTTCACAGCTAAGGGGGCAAAAGATGGGGAAAGGCATTTATCACCCCTTTCTGAACCACCTTAGCACTGTAAAACCCGCTTTCAAACTCAGGGAAATGGCTGGGTCAGCCCACAGGGTTGGGAAGGCCCGGTGACACCCTTCAAGTGTGCCCCACTAAGCAGCTGTCTATGCTGTTTGTGCCTCAGGTTCACTCTGGCTGACCTCAGCTCCAGTGACCATCCACCCTTGCCAAGTACAGAGGGCAAAGCTGTGGAGTCAGAGAGCACCTGGGAGCAGCTGTCAACTAGCTCGGACTGTGAGTGACTTCAGTCATCTCTCTGAGCCTTGGTTACCTCATCTGTAAAATGGCTTTGTGGGCCTCAAAGGGGACAATGGGTAAGGAATCTAGAACAATGCTACCACAGAGTAGGTACTGTACACATGCTAGAACCAAATTCCTCTCCTGTGCTACAGCAGGCCAGAGCCAAACAATATAAAAATCATTTCCTTTCTTGAAAATAATCCCTGGCTGTCCTGGACACTGTCTAATTATTCATGGCCAATGCTCAGGAGAAAAAAGAGAGGAAGGCTACAGAGGATCCCTGGTCTTTTAATTTTTTCTTAATTGGGGGTGCAGGAGACTCTAATTAAGGCAGTGGCGCCAAGAAGGAAAACACAACCGCAGGCTTTGTGGGCCTCCCCCTGCTGAGAAGGGCACAGTCAGCAAAGGGTTACCCTGCCCTTTGTTGGTGCTTACACCCATCCCCCACTGTCACTCTATATGAAAGGACCAAGCATCAGAGAACAAGCTGGTCAGTGACAGTTGCTCTCATTACTGGCTTGCTCCCCCCGATTTCTCTCCCTTCTGGCCTTGATGGGAAAAAAGCAATGAATAAAGACACCAAAACAGCCAGCCCTTTAGGTTGGGACTCGCATGCCAAGCTGGCCAGCAGCTCAGATGCTGCTTCTTTGCGGTGTCCACACTGGTTGCCCAACTCCTCGTCCCTCTTCTTGCCCACTGCACTGAGTCAGTCCCTTGGCTGCCTACCGACGTGCCCTGTCCCTGTCTCCAGGACAGCTTCATGCTGTATTGTCACTCCTGTGCATGCATGGACTGACTGTGGCAGCGACTAGACTGACATTCCTGGGGGGCAAGGGCTGTGCCTTAGCCATCCCTCTGCCTTCAGAACATCCCACGTAGTGTTCTCAGGAAAGGGCACATCACCTCACTGACTAACTTCTTGCCAATTAATGGTGCATTTATTTACGCTGAGCAAGGATCCCTGAGAGGCCTTGATGAGACGGGGATAATAGCAAATATGTGGCATATGGTCCTCACCCCCAAGGAATCCACATTTTAAAAGGAGACACACACCAACAATTTTGGCATGGACAAATGCTGTTGTAGAGGACAGTGAGAGAGGCGGTTGTAAGGGTAGATGGGGCTGCAGCCAGGCTTAGGAATTAGGAAAGGGCAGGGGCTGGTCTATATTTCCCATTGTCCGTGATTCTTACTGTGCATGAACAAGGGTTATACTAACAACAATACAACCTATGTGTGTGGTGCTCAAACATCCAGTCATTACTACATTCTGGGGCCCCTGCTAGACTGGGGGGAACTCCCCTGAGAAGGGCCCAGGAGGGCACAATATCAGAATAGGTACTCATTCATGTTCACTGAATATGCCCCTCAAAACTTGTAGCAGGCAGGAAAAGCAGAGATTCTTGGAGAGATGGAGGCCCAGAGGTGGAATACCTTATCCTATCCTCACCGGGATCAGTATGTGAAAAGGGGAGCTCATTCATGTGGGGCAAATCAGAATGTGGCCAGTCCCAAGGCCATTCTCTCGGGAGCTCTGTGACTTGACGGGTAAGGCCCTCAGGCTGGGGAAGGCCTTAGCCTGCACCAAACTCCCTCTTCTGACTGCAGGTCAGTGCAACAGACAGAAGTTTTCCAAGAAGCTGAATTCTGCTAAATAGTAAGTGTCCGCCAAAGCAGCATTTGAGCACTATGATTCTAGAGATGGGACGTGTGACCTGGAGCAAGTTTTCCCCTCTCAAACCCTAAATGTCCTGATAGATAAAGTGAGTTGGATTATATCTAAGTTCTCTTCCAACTGCAACATTTTACAAGCCCAGATCTGCCCTTATTTGTGGAGCAGAGGATGTACAGACCCTGCTGGGTGAAAGCACACAAGGCTGAAAGATGCAGTTGTTACTCTCGTTCTACTGCAGGGGTCCTGGAGTAGGTGACTGTTCAGGCACCAAGCACAAACAGGGACTGAGAGCTCCCTGGCTTTGGTCACCAAGCTGGAAACATCTCCCAAGCAGCAGTGCGGGACTCTGCTTACACCCTGAGGACAAGATGCTACTTACTATGCAGCAGGCGACCAGGGCTCCTTGCGCAAATCCTGCCAGGACGTCACTGGGGTGGTGCTTGTGGTCAGACACGCGGGACAATCCGGTGTAAAAGGCCATCATGAGCAGGGTGAACTGCAGGAGGGGCCGGAGCAGACGTGCACCTCGCCAAGTGAAGCGGGCCTGGAGGTACAGCTGGAGGCAGGAGATAAAATGAACAGATACTAAGTGACTCACCACCGTTCACCAGCCTTAGAATACCGGTTGACACACGCTACATTTATACCTTGTGTTTGGCATCATGTGAAAAGAGCATTCGACTTAGACATGACCTCAAGCCAGTTATTTAAAATTTGAGCCTTGTTTCCTGTACTAAAAAAATAAAAATTTTTGAAAAATGGAGGTTTTCTAGGGAGGTCAGCTTCAGAGAGCAGAGGATGAGATTACGTGACAATGGCCTTGATACATTACCTGGCACCTACTGGACACATAACAAATGCTTAGTTTCTTCTTCTTTACTTCTTGATTGAAACTAATTAAGGAGAGTAACCAGGGTTACCAGAAGTTTTGTTTTTTTTTTTTACAAAAGATAACATTTAACACATTTGTGTGTTTTCCTGGAGATGACGGCTATGCAATCCCTACGCCGCCTGCCTTCTAGGATTGGCACGAGCGAGGTTATCATGCAAGTCACAAAGGAGATGCTTCTGCTTCAGAAGAAAGCGAGTCTATCAAAGGACAAGTTTCTAAGTCCCTGCTCGGGACTCTGCATTTTGAATTAGAAAATAAGGAAACACATAAACTGACCAGACAATACCAAAGAGCTTTCAAACAGGAGTTGACAGACACAGGGCTGGGTGGGGTCAGACAGTAACCTGAAGAAAAATGAAAGAAAAGAAAAAAAAAAAACACCTCTGGCTGAAGCGAAAAAGCTGAAATGACGTCAACTGGGCATTGTCCCTCATAGTTATCTTGCTGCAGTTTCCGCTCTAACCTCTGGACACAACCTCCTTTCCAGGTTCCTGTGGGAACTTGGGAAAAGAGGGGGGAAGAGGCAAGGGGACACGGGGAACTTCCGAGTACAAATCAAAGCAAAGCCCTCAGGAAGACCAAGCGAAAGGGGAAGAGAGCCAAGGGAGGGGGCTTATGGCCTAAAGATAGACCTCTGCCCTTCCTGAGACAAATGGACACTTTCCTTTCGGTGGCCAGGAAGAAAAGCACGCCAGTGGCCTATCCTGAGGAGACAGAAGAGTGGAAGATTCCAAAGTCCGAGTTGGAAGAGAATCTAGCACTGACTCCTCAACCACTTGAGCGACTATTTCAAAAACCCGGGCCTGGAAAGTAGCAGGCAACTTTGTAATTATTATGAAATTATATGGATGTATTATTGGAAGTTTAAGAATAACAAATGAAAACATAATAAAGAGAATGCATTAATATTGTTGGCTGCTAAACAAGTGATAAAAATCAATGGTTCTTCATACATAAAACATAACCAGTTAAAGATCTAAAAGAGGTAAAAATCATCCTAACAGCAGAGATGATTAAATAAATAGTGACTGCTTCCAAAGAACCACATGGCCTGTATGAAATAAGGGGCACAAAGGATAATTTAAATAGAGGGCTAGAATTTTATTTGTAAGAAAACTTTTATTTGTAAGAACACCTAACTTATAAACTCAGTAAATGGCACATAAATTCAATCAGAGTCCCATGGATATCTTGTACAAATTTGGAGAAAAAAACTTTAAAATAAAAATTAAGTTATAAATAAACCAGGCAGTATGGTACATGCTAAGGACACAGAAATGAGAAGTTACAATTCCTGCCCACGGACCATACAACAGGCGGGGAGCTGTAGGGGGAGTGGATACATGAAAGCAAAAATAAGTACACTTAGGGGTTTTATAGGAACTATGAAAGAAGCTGGGGGGCCAGGGTCAATTACTAAGCGGAAGAAATATTTGACATGAATTCTAAGATGCATAGGTGTTTGCTAGCAGTTAAGGGGACAGCAGGGAGGGGTGTGCATTCTAGGCAGAGTTCCACCGACAGCACTTGACGTAGCTCAGTACCGCTGAAGAGGGTGGATGAGAAGAAACGGGCTAGCGGCAAGCATAGGCTGTTCATGAAGGGCATAGGATATCAAACTAAGGAACTGGGTCTTTATTTAGTAGGTCAGTCTCTCCTAAACCGTACCACATGGAATAATAGAGATCTTACAGAAAAAAAAAAAAAAAAGATTGGTAATTGTTCTATACTAAATCCTTACTTTTGTCACAATAATCATTTTTACAGAACATTTACCAATTGAGTCCCAATTGAGAAATGTTGCTTAAGCAATGGTGAAAAATTAAATAGCTTTAAGCAAGGCACTCAGTACCATAAAAAATAATTCGCACGTCAAAGGCTAGTCCCTCAGTTCTGCTGATGTGACCCAACAGCAGAATCTACCATCATGAGTCAAAAGCTCCCTTGCTTTGGAGAGTCAGGATGGGGGTGCTGTGGGTGTAGCTCCTGCTCAACACAAGTCCTGAGGACAATGGAACCAAGCTCAGGGAACAAGGAGTAGTCCACTTGTCTTGTGTCCATTATGGGCTGATCTCCCTCCAACAAGCCTTGTGGGTGGATGGGGTGGGGTGGGTGACAGAAGGAGCACAGGCGGTCATCAGGAAAACCTCCCTGAGCCTGTGTTCTCCGGCAGAAAACAAGCCCAGCAATCACTGTCCCACAGACTGCGGTGCAGATTGGTGATAACACAGATCAAGCGCCTGGCTCCATATACTGCTCAGTCAACAGATGCTCTTACTCTCTAACTACTTTTCTTACTTTGGACCGAGTGGCTTCAAGGTTTGTTAATTTCCCTCAATTGAAAAATCAGCAGGTCTTCAAAAACTGCTTGCTCGAAATCCTCCAAAACTTCCCCCTGCACCTTCCATGTAGACTTAAGGTCACAGGCCTGGGAAATCGGGGTGGGGCAGAGGAAGGGTGGGTTTCCCGACCGGACAAGGCATACATCTCCCCCTCCACTGACTCAGATACTTAAGGCTGGAGTTTAATAAAAAAAAAAAAAAAAAAAAAAAAAAAAGGAGAGGAACTTGAGGAGAAAGGAAGAGAGACCAGCCATAAGAATAGCTTCAGGAAGAGAATACTTATGAATGAACAAGGAATATGGTGCCATGGGGAAAGAATCTTTCTGGGAAGGAGTCAGACATGGAATTACAGTGCGCAGAGGGAAGCTTGTCCCTTGTCCCATATCCATCAGTAACTAACACATCTACGGAGGAAAGTCTCAAGATCTCAGGGCTAATCCTGGTGTCAGCAGTTGGGGCTTCAGGGGAAAGCACAGTGGTAGTAAAGTGAATTTTGGGGTGATAGCCCTGACTCCGGTCCTGGCTCTACCACTTACTGTGTGGTCACTTAATTTCTCAAAGCCTCGCCATCTCTGAAGCAGGCAGAACAGTATCTCCCTCTCGGGGTTGCCGGGATCTGATGAGACAATACAGGAGGACCCTGCCTAGCATCAGATGGGCATGCAAGGCACTCATCCATGAATCCACGCCACCGTTTTGCCTTGGTAAATGAGATTTACTCAATGACTGTGCTTGATTTCACCAAAACAAGTAAATTGCTAAAGAAAGGTTACACAGTGACCTTCCACCCAGTGGCTACTTCTGATTTGGGAAGTTAGCTGGCAACATAGACTTTAAGGTTGATCGAAGAACCTGGTAACTCCCTCCCCACCACACCAATCCAACTGCTAATTTTGCTGGCTCATAGCCCAGTTCACAGGAGCCATTCCAGGCCAGAGGCCCAGACCTCCCCACAATTGGTAAACTTTCTGGAGTGCACTGCTCCTTTGGAAACCTGAGCCTGGGGACACTGTGTAGGTCAACAGGCTCTATTCACTCTCACTCCGCAATGGCAGGCACCCCTAATTCAGGACAGGAAGTCAGACCTCTGACCACAAGGATGTAATGTCCTTGTCCTAAACCAAACAGTGAGGAGACTTTCCTAGAATCAGAATTCCAACAGGGACTTCGTCAAAACCCTAGGACCCTGAAAAACAGTGGTTGGGAATGGGGTGAGTACAGCTGGAGAGAAAACTAAGCAGTCAGTCACCCTGACCTCTCATGCCGGTCAGCAGTGCAGAGGTCCTGTCCGATACGTCTGCACTTCCCCATGTGTGGGAAGCTGTCTGGGCTGGGAGAATGTACTTCCTAACCACCAGTGTGACAATGCAGAAAGCAGACAGCGTTTGACTTGCAATCAGAGTAGCTAGATTTGAATCTTGTCTTTGCTGCACACCAACTGTGTGACCCTGGATGAGTCACGCTGCTTCTCTGAATTTCTGCTTTCTCACAGGAGATTTGTTCATTCAAGAATAGATGAACATCCATTCTATTCAAAACTCTGTGAAAGACACAGACATGAATAAAATAAGTTCCTTCATGGAAAAAAAATGTAATCTTCAAGTCCTTTTTTAGTACTAATATTTTTCTTCTAATTGTTAATTGCTGATTGTAGACACAAAGCAGACTACAGCAGAAAGGCACTTCTGCTCCGTGCCCGCGCCCTCGCCCCACCACCACATGATGTGTGTCTGAAGTCCCCAGCACAGGGAACACACCCCATGAATGGAGTTCTCTTCTCCCTAGTCCCTGCTTCAAAATCGGGATCTTGTGGAATTCCAACAAAACCTCCTTAGAAAGCTCTGGCTGGATTCAATCTGGCTCCTCCGGTCTGAACTAGCAGAGTCAGATGTGGGGTGAGTCACACTCCATTTTTGCTAAGTCATTTGTGTTTCATTACATGATTTGCATACTGGTAAAACAGGTCTGTACTGTCCTCTCACTTCATTTCCATCACTCTGGGGACAGCTGTGCTGAGAGTGAAAAGGAGGCTTTTGTCCTTCCTTCTGTCCCTGCCTACTTTCTTCCTGGAAGTCTGTCCAGATCACTGACACCCACAGGGAAAACTTTATCCCTTTTCTCGTCTCCTCAGTGGCCCAAGCTTGGCCCTGGTTCAGGGCCTGGTAACTAGTCTATGTGCCCCAGACCTGGAATTTCTCTCTGGGAAGTCATGCAACTATTTTCAGGATAAAAGAGAAATTTTTAGTTGACTTTCCTCCTCCTTTAAAAGGGAATCAGACCTCGTTCTCTATCATTATCAGGGATGGACAAAGAAACTGTCATTTTGCTGAGCACTGTTTTAGACACTGTGCTAGGCACTTCAGATGACACAGCCTGCACTGCCCCATTAACTGTTAGGTAGACACCACTGTGCCCATTTTGCAGATAAAGAGAACAAGGCCAAAGGAGGCAGTGTCACTTGTTCAAGGTAACAAAGAGCCATGATATAAGTAAGCTTTGCCTCTCCCTAAGTCCACAGCTCTAACCGCAGAACCGCCTGCCTCCTTAGGTAACTGGTGCTTTGCACGCCAAGTATTAGGGCCTTTTCTATAGGGCTTCCGTCTCTGGAGAAAAGAGAAGACTACGCAGATGTCTTGGACTAAAGGACAATCTACACGGGACATTCAGAACTTCAGGCTCCTCCCATTTACCTGTCACACCCTTTTATAACACCCATGTCTGAAATACAGGTGCACAGCTTTGTAAGAGTAGAATCTCTGGCCCGATCTTAAGCGAAGGAGGGCTTGCGAACTGACTTAGGTCACCTCACAGCGGAGTTAACAGCGCTTTCCTCTGAGCGCCAACGCTTCGGCCCGTCCTGAGTCAGGGAACTTACCCAGCTGCCCTGCAGCTCTGTGCTATTCAGGCCTTCCACACGAAATGGAGCTCTTTTGATGTCCCCAGTTGCTTACACAAGGTCTAATTACAGGTCACTAACACTGGAGGATGGATGGATGGGTGGGTGGGTAGACGGACGATGGATAAATAGATAAGGTAGACAGGGAGAAGAGAACAAACATCTGGCACCATGGTGGATTCCCTCGCAAACAGCAGTCTTGTGCCTGCAAAGTCTTGGCACACGCTCCCAGGATCTGGGAGTAGGCCTCGCGGGTGCACCAGACCCCACTGTTCTGGGATTCCCAGCACGTTGAACCAAACCTCCGTGACTAACAACCACAGGCCACAGAACACGGCTGTCAGCATACAGCCATTTCCCCATTTCCTTGGAACCCTGCATACCCTCTGACACATTAACAGTTCTCACGGGCACCACAGTAAAAACGGCCATTAGTGGCTTATATTACGCAGGCCCCTCGTGACCTACCAAGCCAGCACTGAGGAGACAAACACAATTCTAAATGCAATGGGAAGAAGCGTACAGTTTCTCTGGCAGATATAAACAAAGAGGTGAATATATAGCATGTCAGAGGGTGAGAAACTGGGGGGCAGAATAAGGCTTCAAAGGAAATTAGGGAGTACTGGAGGAGGGGTTGTCATTTTTCTTTTTTTTTTTTCAATTACAGTTTACTTTCAATATCATTTTGTATTGGTTTCAGGTATACAGTATAGTGGTTAGACAATCACACACTTTACAAAGTGTTCTCCCGACCCTCAGATTTCCAGTACCTGTCTGGCACCATACAGAGTTATCACAATATTAACTGTATTTCCTATGCTGTACGTTATATCCCCATGACAGTTTTGTAACTGCCAATTCATACTTTCTAATCCCTTCACATCTTCCACCCAGTCCCCCAACCCATCTTCTCTGCCAGCCACCAGTGTGCTCTTTGTGTCTGTGAGGGGGCTGTCGTTTTAAACAGGGTGGCCAGGGAAGGCTGCTCCAACCTGAGGAAGGTGAGGGGGCAAAGTGTGGATCCCTGAGAGAGCGCAGCAGGACCACGGAAAAGGCCTCTGCCGGAACTTGCTGCCTAACCTGAGCTGCAGAAGGAAGAGCTGGGACTGTGATCCCACAGCTCTTCTCAGCTCGCAAAGTGCCCTCCACTCCCTGCTTCCTACCAGCCATCAATGCTTACTGAACCACATACCTGCAGTTCTCAAATCACCATCGTCCTTCTCACTTACACATAGGGAGTCCTTCCAAGCCTCCCATCTTCACCCTACTGGAAGCCTTCCAAGCCTTCGGCCACCCTGCACTCAGGCTAGCCACCACAATTCTGAACTTCCACAGTAACCTACACATCCCCGTGCCCCTCCCGCCCAGTGAACCAGACTGTTGTCACGGTCAGCCTGCTTCTCTAAACTGCACTCTCCAAGGACTGTGCCCAGGCCTTACTAATCTCCATATGCTCACCCTTAGCATGGTGCTTGGTGCATAACAGTCACAGTCACCCACTAAATACGTGCTGGATGCCAAATGTGGGGCTCATAGGTGAGCCCCTGGAAGGCAGGGCCCAGGTCTGATTTACCTCAGCAGCCACAGAAGTTGACAGATTGCCTGGCACAACAGAGGAAATACCAGGTATGCTACATGAATCGGTGCCTGCTCAGGTGTTGGCGTTTAGCCAGACAGCCAAGTCACCTTTAGTCCCTGACCGTGGAAGTGCAGGACCAACCCAGCAGTGGTCCTTTGGGGTTTAAGCTAGGGCTCAGGGGTAGAAAGTGCCACTTATGCTTATACGTTATGAGATACTTTTCTTTTCTTTCTGTTAATTTTTATGGAATTTACTGTAGTGGCATTGGTTAATAAAATTAAAACATTTCAGTTGTACAATTCATCATCTGTATATTGTATTGTGTGTTCACCACCCCAAGTCAAGTCTCTTCCCATCACTATTGATTCCTTTGCCTGCTTCTACCTCCCCACACTCCCCTTTCCCTCTGGTAGTCACCATGCTGTTGTCTGTGTCTCTGAGGTTTTTTCCTCCCTTTAAGCTTCCATGCCCAGAGATAATTTGGTGTTTGGGGCATGGTTTTTCCAAGCCAACCATTTTACAAGTCAAAACCCAATATGGCATGCCCTTCAGAGCCACGGGCGGCTCTAGATGGCCAGGGGTGTTGAAAGGCCTGGAATGGGGATGGCAGCGCCCGCAGCAGGCAACTCTCTTTGAACTGCACCGAGGTGATGTGGGCCTTCGTGTTCCCTGGTGGCTTCCCGTCAATAGTTAGGTAGTTCACACTTCTTTCAAAGAGACCCACTGAGATTGAGATAGAAATAGACACCATTTAATTCCACTCTTTCATTTGACAGAAGGGGAAAATCTGGCAATAGCTGTGTAAAATTGAAGTCTCCACCTCATAGATGAGTACACTGAGACTTGAAAGCTAAGTAACCCACTCACGGTTCCATAGCTAGTCACTGCCATGGCCAGAAGCATCCAGGTCTGCCTGACTCGAAAGGCAGTAGCTGTTAATGCTACAGCCAGCTGGTTCAAATGTGATGCTCCCCAAGGCCCCAGGGAAGCTGGGCATCACAGGCTGTGCTAACAAAAGCACCCAGCTGCAGCACTTCCTGAAGTCCAACGTGAAAGCACTGGGGAGAGGGTCTAAAGGCCTCTCTGACTAACCGATGGCAGGATTTCCCAGCGGCCCTGACCGGCGGCAACGGTGTTCTTTGAACTTGCTTTAGAAAGTTTTGCAAACTGGGCGTTCAAAGGGCTGGGATTTCTGTGTAATATCACCTAAAAACAATCCTGGCAAAGGGCACGGTCCCTACTTTTTGACTCTTAGCTTCAGGGGTTGTTTACAGGCCAGAAAACCTTCGATCTGGAAATAGAGGCTGTGTTCGTATGTTGTATGTGCGGGTGTCTGTGAGTCGTGAAGGTTGAATGCGTGTGTGTTCGCAAGGGCTCCTGAGAGTGTGCGGTGTTCGCAAGAGTGAGTGTGTTTAAAAATATGCTTAGGAGACGAAGGATTAAGGAGGCTCTTCTCTTCCCTCCTCTCGCTCCCTTTCCCCTCTCCCATTCTTTCTCCCTCCCACCTCCGTCTTTTCCTTCCTTCCAGAAATGTAACAGCACTACCGTTTTTCCTCCTGCAGAGAGATGCAAATAAACACTCAGTCAAAATCTACTCCTCACCCATCACCCCGACAGAGACTTGCTGAAGTCACAGCTGGTGAGGAGGCGACTGAGCAGTGGGAGGGTGGGGCGGCGAGGGGAGCATGTCCCCCATTAAAGCAGATCCGAAGTAAGGCAGGTCGCCTTCCCGGGAAATTAAAATCAGCGTCAAGGGCTTATATTCCTTAAGTTTGTCCTGCAGAGGTTTGTTTTGTTTTGTGTTGTGGTGCAATACAATGGAAAGACCATAAAACAATGCCAGGATCATAAAGACTAGCCTTCAAGTACCCTTTCTGCCTCTTTCTAGATGTAGAGCTTTTGCTGCTTAACTTCTTCAAGTTGGTTAGTTTCTTTCAAACTGAAAGCAGGGTAATCACAGTGCGTTCCATTGGGTTATTGGGAGACATCACAGTGTGAGCTCCACGCAGTGCCTGGCACACACTGGCACCAGCCGCCCACCAGCACCTGTGCCTCTCGCAGAGGTGGCGCGGAGTACAGCGCTGGTTTCTTTCTCTTGGAAGAAAATGAAGAAATATGGAAAAAACAAACACGTATCTACTCCTTTAAGCACCTTTACAAAGCAGTGAAATTACATTTGTAAAATTACTTCCAGTCTAGGGTGAACTGTAAAAATGGAACAGGAAACTAAATATCTTTCCTAAATTATCCTTTCCAAGAGCAAAACAACAACAACAAAAGTGAAGACTGGAGGAAAGTTCTATTCACAAACAAATAAAATCCACATTCAATGTTTCCATAAACGGGGGGCCCACCTTTTTGCTCTGTATCTGGAGCCCTCCAAACTAGGAAAGGATTGGGGAAAAACAAAACAGAACAAAAAACACCTGACATTTTCTCCAATTCCAAATTATGTTGTTGTTTTTTTCCCCCAAATAAGTAAGTCAAAATCAAAACAGCTTACACTCCTCTGAGCTATGTCTGACCTCTCAGGGACTTCTCACTCTGAGCCCCATCAAAGCTGCTGGAAGCAGGAGGTGCCCTGGCACCTGGGCCTCACTCAGGGGGAGGGGAAAGGCAGGGGGGCCCTGGTTAACTAACTGACCAAGAGGAACAGACGAGCCACTGTCTGTGCAGCAGCTGGAGGGGAGCGGGGACTTCACTTGCACTGTCCCAGCATCTCCAGGGAGTCAGAGCAGATGCGGCTGTGGGAAGGGAAGCCTGGGGGTTCAGACCATGGCTCCAGAGCCAGCTGAAGGACTTCTGTCATGCCACTTAGCATCTCTGGATCCGAGCAATGGGATAAGGAGTTTGTACTTCACTGTGTTATCATGAGGTCATATGTGCTCACATATGCACAAGTATTTTATAAAACCAGAAATCACTCTGTGTAGTTGGGTGATGGGTTTTCAAGCCCTTCCATCAGAAGAATACAGAGGACCAGCAAGATCCAAGGTCCTCCTCTGTAGTATAAACACTACAAGGAATGTGGCCAGAGGGCTTGGATTTGAGTGACAGTTCTAGTGTCTGTAAATTCTGGCAGTTCATTTGAAGTCTGAGTCTTAACTGGTAATCCTTTCCCACAACAGAAACAATATTACATATGACATAAGGTTCTTGTAACAACAATTGAGTTAATGGATTTTCAGAAAACAATGCTTATCACCATAAAATATCATGCAAGTGTCTTTATCACTTTTTAAGTTCAAAATGGGTACATAATACTTATCAAGCAGCTATGGTATATGTTATTTTTATTTGAAAAATGAGAAAATCCTAGCAAATAAAACAACTTCTGCTCAGGCAGTGGCTGAGCTCAGAATAGAACTTCATTTTTCTAGCTCATCCCTTTTTTTCAAGGATTTCACAGTAAATCAATCTTTCCCTAACCAATCTGGGGGTTTTACGTACAGAGGGGATTTAAGCTGGGCTAGATGCTGGACATTGGAATCAGGGGGCAGGTACTTACCACCAAATACAGCATAGTATACATGGAGAAGGAGGCGTGGCCAGAGAAGAAGGACTTCCTGCAAGAGCAAGAGAGGGCCATGAATGGGCATATTCACATTCCCGATCCATGTGTGTCTGCCTATCTTCCCTCTCTAGACTGTGACCTTGAGAGCAGCACTATCTTGTTTGTTTGTATGTCTTTTGTGGAGCTTGGGACAAATTGCCTGAAATCTCCCACGCACCCATGAATACACGAATAAACAAATGAATGAATGCATGAACTTACAAATGCTGTGTAATGATTATTTATTTATATATCTACCCCAATCATTTGACTGTGATTTCCTCAAGAACAAGAACTCTGCCATACTTAACCATCAAACCCAGAGCCCAGCACTGGGCCTGGCCCCTAGTAGGTGCTTAGAACATGCTCACTGGACTGCCTGCAGCAAAGGAATGCCCATGGTCATGAGAGATGGTGTCTCACCTGGCTTCCTGGACTTTGCTGTCATCGCCTCTGCACTTGTAGTTTTGAACATAGCCCTCAGAGCAGTTGATCAGGCTGAAATCCGGGCTGCAGACACTTAAGAAATGAGGACGCAGGCGTCCTATGGAGACTTTAGCAATGTCTGTGAAGGACTGGCTAATGGCACAGCCAAAGAGGAAGCAGCCCACTTGCTTATAGAGGGCTGCCACGTAGGGATTCTGAATCGTTGACCGGGACTTCTCCTTCAGGTAATAGATCCGGTAGAACTCCCCTGTGATGATCTAAAAGGAAACCAATAGGGGAATTAGGCAGTATCAAGACGCATCATCAAAACTGATGCTGTAAAGGACACTTAATAACATAACAGAATGTTCAGTATTAACTGCAAGTTATAATCTAGGAAACCCCAATTTCCTATTTAAGACATGTAAAGATATAAATATGCACAGGAGGAAAGCTCAAAGTGCTAACATAGTCATTATTTCCCTTTTTCAAGAAAGTCCTACATGGCCACACAGTACTTTTATAATAAGAAAAACATGCAATTAAATATATTGTTATATATGTACACATATATGTATATATATCTTAAGAAAAGAAAAAGATAAGTAAGAACTTAGCTGTATAAAATACAATTAGGTGAAGACTCAAAGATAGGTAAGGGTGGTCGGGATGTCAGAGGATCTGAGCAAATGTGTGGATCCTGGGCTTTAGGGTAAAGGGTCACCACCAACAATCTAACTCTACAATGGGCCTCAGCCTTGTGCCACCATTGAGCCAAGGTGGGGGTTTCTGTAGTACAGGGCAAACACCCCAAGATCAAGTCCTGGGTTTGAACCCAGGCTCTGCCACCTACCTGGTGTCCTTCAGCAATAACCTAACCTCTCCAAGCTTCAGTTTCCTTCTCCATGAAAGGAGGCTCTACACCTTTGCAGAGTTGTGGGCTTAAATGTAATAAATGAACTGGGTCATAGGAAGTTATTCTTCCATTTCCCTTTTTAGAAGTATGGTATGATGAAATGAACGCTGGTTTACAAAGCAGGGAACTTTTACTGCAATGCCCTTCAATGTCTGTGAATTTCCTCAAGTCTGCCTGCATTGTCCCTTCGATCCTGGAGGACAGCAAGTGAGTCTTGATTTCCATACCCTTCCTCCATCCCACAATGTCTCCTCCTTGATGCTCAGGGGACATTTATCACTTTTAAACAAACAAACAAACAAACCAGAGCCCTGAGCCACTGATTACTGATTCATACCAGACGTTGCTTTCATATACTTTATTTTATGAAATCCTCACAACAACCATGATAGATACAGTTGAGGCTCAGAGACAGGAAGCACTTCAACTGAAGCTGCCTGGTTTTATATTAAGAATGTGGGGTCAGCTGATTCCCTATGCTGCCTATGCAAGAGAGGACCAATTCTGCTTTGGTGATGCACCAAACCACACAGTCTGCTGCCTTTGTCTTAACTCTACAGCACAGCCCTGGCCACTTCCTTGTTGCAACCACAGCCTAGGAAGAGTGATGTTCAACTCATCACTCATCACAAAGACCCTTTCACGCTCCTTCACAGGGCAGGATGAGCCACACTTGCCCTTTTAAAGAGCAGAAAGCATGTGCACAACCACAAGGGAAGCAATAGACCGATATATGGGGGCACTCCTTCCCAAAGTCTCCTGTTATTTTTTCACAGTGAGGGAAGGCATCAAGGCATGGGGTCTGATCCAAGTCTTCAAGGGTGCCAAAGTCTGGGGATAGGATGGCCGTACAAGGCGGGGCAAGCCAGCTGGGCCCAGGGCCAACAGGTGCAATAGTGAGAACAGCTACTTCCTCTGCTGAAATTCATGCAGTGATTCTGAGCTTGAAAGTACTTGCTGGTTCTAAGTGTTACACTTGGGTTTCTCAAATCACACTGAGTGTGATCCTATGTTAGAGGGAGACCATAAAAGACCAGCCCTGCCCAGCATCCAGGCTCAGCCACCCCTGGGTGAGCAGGACCGACACCCGATCCCGCAGAGGTGCTCTGAGACTGTCAGCTGAATGGACGAAAGGGAGCAAGCAGGACAGTAGTCCTCACAACTGCCTTACTGCAAAATTGGAAATATCCTCTCACCATTACCAAGAGTCCTTTGATAACACATTGCAAAGATTAAAATCTGAGAAGCATAGCAAGTCAGAAATGAAAGGGTCCATTATTTACAGAAAAAACTGATTCCAAGTTAACTCACATCTACAGATTAGACCCAGGTGCTCTGAGTCCCCACCCAGCATTCTTTCCTACCATTCATGGTCTAATTCCCCTTTTGAACCTGTTTACACTTTTACCCTATGTAACCTTACAGGCTAACATGTTCCAGATGTTTATTACCGCCACCACCTTCTCTCTTTCTTATTCTTCTTCATTTATGTCATGCTTGTATGACTTCAGACGCAGGGGGAAGAACACCAAACTAGGAGTCAAGGGGCCAGGGTTCAAGTCCCGACTCACTGGGTGAATTTGGAATAAGTTAGGCTCTCCATTTGCAAAATGAGGGTGCTAGACTCCATGAGTTATCACCTTATAATTGCAATGACATCTATTCTCAACTCTCCTGTGCCACTTCCAACCACTAGCCTCCCAACCCAGCAACAGTAATAAGCAGTAGGAAAGCAAAGAATTTCCTCGGAGATGACTGCTGGCAAGGAGTGGAACCAAGGCCCTACGCACAACCCCTGCCCTTGGGTTGCTCCTGAGGTCCTTGAACCATACCACTGTCACAGATTAAGAAACTGTTTCTAAATGGACTTGGCCTGAGCGTGATTTCCTGTTTGATGCTGAGAAAGAACACATGGGTTTCCATTGCAAATTAGCATCTTACGTGATTTTCTAATGAATTGCAGGTGAGTCACCCTTCTGCTTCAGTCAGCTTAGAGAGAAAGGGTTTGATTACAACTCGAAATTCCTCTGGGTTCTAGCATCCCTTCATTATAAAACCTCAGTTTTCTGTGTCCCAGTCTTGCAAACAGAAAACTGCTAATTAAAATGTTTTCTCCAGAAAAAAATAAAAATAAAATAAAATAAAATGCTTTCTCTGATGTTAGGGGCAGAAAGAGAATATTTTATGATACCTCAAATTCTTAACAACAGTGTTAATCATAGCAGCAGCCACTCATTTCTTTTGCACTTCACAGTTTCATTTCATCTGCCCCTCTGTGGAGAAGGCATGTCCATTTCACAGATGGTAATGGTAATACTGAGTCTGTGTGAGACACTCATTTATCTGCAGGATTAAGAGTAGAGCCCAGATATTCTGACTCTCGAGTTCCAAGATCCATGGCAGTCTACAGTGAGATAATTTCATTATTGCTATTGTTATTAAGAATAGTTTCCACTGTAGTGTAACAATTGTATATTTTCAAGGATCAGGCCAGGCTGAAGCCATTTAGCAGACACATGACTCCAGGACCACATGGCTTCTGGGCCAGCCCTGACAGATCTCGGAGTTAATGAGCAACAAATTATGTATTTTCTCTATCCCCCTGTACAGAAGGGTCGGGGAGTCGACAACACAGCCATAAATCATCATTATGAACCAGCCGGACTTGGCTTCTTGTAATCCTAACCCTTAAAAGACCATTTAATGAAATTCGGGCTGTGAATGACGGGCCGCATACCTCACCTCTGCAGAAGAGGCGAAGGCTTAAATTGTTTTCTGACACGTTACACACCTAACTCTGGAGTCCCAGATTTACTGCTTTCGGACTTTATTCATTACTCACAATGTTTTTATTCCTGCGTAATAAAATAAGCTCTTCTCTCCCCTCCCTCTCTCCCTACAAAGGCTGGGTCCCATCCCACCCCCCACCCCCCAAGCCTCCTGCCCCTGGAGCCCTCATTTCTGCTTCAGTCAGCAATGTTGTGATATGTAAATTTCACTGCTGAGAAAAATGCCTTCAATGTTGATCCCTTTCTGAAACAGCAAGCAACAGATCTGGGGGTGGGGGTGTGGAAGGCTGCCAGGCTAGCAGAGAACTCTCCCCTACCTGCCTCTTAAAGCCCTTGGCACAGAATCTGGAAACTAATAAACTGGGAAAGCATTGCAATTAAGCTATGAGGGGACAGAAAGGGATCAGTCCACGCCTGACAGCGGCTGCAGTCTGGGGGGAGGTTGTTTCCAACTGTAAGAGAGCTGCTCTTTCTGTCTCTTCCGGTGAAAAAGAGCTCAGCTACCCACCTATGCACAAACACGGAACTGTTCTGGAGAGGAAATGTGCAGAAACATTAGGATAGGGGTTTTGGATAGGAGAGAGCACAGGGTGCTGAAAGAAGCACTGACTTTGGGAAGCCAGCACAACCTTGGTCTGAATCCATCTCTTACCGTAGGCAAGTGACTTCACCGCTCTGGGCTTAGGTCTCCTTGTCTGTGAAAGAAGATGGACGATATCTACCTGGCAGGATCGCCAAGGGGACTCATGAAGGTGAAAGGTCAAATGCCCAGCACCCAGCAGAGGAGCCCTCCAAAAGTTAATTTTCTTCTTCCATTGGAAAAGGGGAAAGAAAAAACGAGCAAATACAGGTAGAGGATAACTGTTCCGAGATCATTCCAAGAGCTCCTTGGACGAGAACATTCCGTGCTAAAGTTCAGAAGTAACACCCCTCCAGGGCAGGACCAGGAAGCCTGTGTGTGGACGGCGTGGGCTCTGACCATTGTATCTAAGATGGCTTTTTCAAGGGAACGAGGTGGAAGGGAAGCCTAAACCCAAGGCAGAAGAGGCATACTGCAATGTTATTTTTTTAACACTCCACTCTATTTTAAATTATCTCAAGAAAAGTAAGATATTTGCCCAGTGTTTCAACGAGCTCTCTAAAAAGAGGCAGAACTCATCTTCTCCTACAGAGTTCGAAGGACCAACTTCCCTATATTCTGATCTGCTTGAATAATAGTCTTTGCATAGCACTTTATAGCTTACAAAGCACTTTACATCTACTGATACTTGCTTCCCACGCCAGCCTGTGAATTACTGAGTTACTGCGGACAGTTTAAATATGAGGATGGTGAAGGGCAAAGAGGCCAGTGAACCGCTCTCAATCCAAAATAAGGCCATGGCAGGGCTGTTGCTGCAGCCAGACGTGTTTGTTCTGGTTTTCATGCTCTGTCCGAAGGCTTCAAGCCGGTTTTCTCTTAGAAGTCCTAGCAGGCAGCAGGGTGTACGTCTCCAGTGAGGTGGGCATTGCACCTGGCGAGGACTTGTAATCCTCAGGCACTCGGACCCCCAAGTCCCTGCCAGCCACAGAGCGCCGAGTTGTTCTTTCCCACCTCAGCTGTGCAGATTAACAAACCTCTTTGAATCCGGAAGAGATTCCTTCAACAAGTAACTTCTCTCACTGTATTTCTCAGTCCCAAGGGAAAGGAAACGTGATGTATCTAGGCCCTGCTTCTAAGGATGAAGACACAGTGTAGCTGTATTTTCTCTGAAGCTCCATGCTCCATCTACTGCAAGAAAATGCAGTATGTTTGTGACTACAAATAGTGGATGAAAAAATTTCATTTTTGATTCTTCTCTCACTTGGTTGCCCTCAACCTCTTTGGAAGATCAGCACTTCACAGATTGTGAAGGCAGTGAGGACAGAGATCTGTCCAAAGTCACCAGTGGGCTGGCCCTACGGGTAAGTCAAAACTCCAATAACTAGAATATGGACAACAAAGAGGCCAGACAGAGGCCACAGAAGCTGTCCAGGGTTGAAATCATCAGCGGCCACCCCATGCCCACTCGTCTTATGGAGAAGGCAGTCTGAGGCATGAAGCCTCATTCTTTTCTCAGAAGTCCAGGATTCAAAGCCATGGTTTCCTAGATGACTAGCTCTGCCCATCCATGGAAGAGTCTCCTGGCTGTTCTTTCCCAGCATTGCCTACTGCCCATCTCTTACTCCTTTTTGACATTGAATTTCCTGTTTCCTTAAGACAGCACCACAGTGCTTTTCTTTCTATTTCTCAAATACCTTCCTCCTTCTCCCAGTGGCTCCTCTGCTGAGTTCTACCAGATAAATGTGGATCTTCCCTAACGTCGTATTCTTGCTGTCTGCTGTGATCTCAGCTGCTGCAACAGTTTCAATTATACTTTTGTGAAGATGACCTCCACAGGGGCTCTCTCTATTTTTCTCTCTCTCCTCTCCTCTCCTCTCCTCTCCTCTCCCTCTGCCTCCCTCTCTAGTTTCAGCTTACATCTTACCCCAATCCACTCGATGCAATCTTCAATCAAATCTCCCAACTGCTTATCAAATCAATGTTATTAGCACAGCACCCTAACCATTCCACTCATTCCAGCTTCCGTCCCAAACCTCACTTTCCTTTCTTCCATTTCTAGTCAAAGTGCTACAAAACACACAACTTCAAAGGCATGAAATCATAGACTCCTCCATCTCCCTCATCCCACCATCCTCCAGTGCTGCTCATGGAGCTTCCGCAAGACCTCTCACATACCACCTTTTTCTCTTTTCCCCTTGCTTCCCACTGTGGTTCAGATCTCATCAAAACTGACCAAACTAGCTTCAAATACTTTCATCAATCTCTAGCCTATTAATTCCAGGAAAAACTCCACGGCATCCAAGGAATTTCACAATCTTGCTATAATCTTATCTGTCTACTCCCTTATACTTCATTTCTCTAGCCAAGCAGCTCTATTGTTCAGTCTCTACTATCCTTGAAGAAACCTCCTCTGCCTGGAATGTCAGGATCTCTGATGAAAGTCCCAACCACCCTTCAAAGTAGAGCTCAGTGCCAGCAAGTATACCAGATCAGAGTGTTGGCTCTTTTACGTGAGGGTCTTGCACAGCTGAGCTCTCAGTTTCCTCATGTGTAAATAGAGGGATGTTGTGGTACCAATGATAATTAAATGGGTGAAGTGCTCAAAGAACGGTGATGATGTTGAAGGCTTTGCCAACGAGAATAGCCTTCAGTGGTCATCATCTGAACACTTGTAGCGCTGTATGTATCTCTCAGACCATTAACAGCATTTGGCCTGTTTTGTGTTTGAAGTGCTCCCTTCTCTGGGGTCCACCACCCTGCACTGCCCTTACTCTCTTCTTCTCTGGCCAATTCTTTAGTCTCCTTGAGGGTCTAACTACACAGTCAGTCTTGGACTCTCCTTGCTTCCCTCTTAGACCCTAAGTTCTGAGGGCCAGTATGTGTCTTATACAACAGCTTCTAGGCCAAACTACCTATCACACCCCTTGCTTGTTACAGGAGAGGTCTTTCACTAAGCATCTACCTGAGCAGGTTATCACCTTCTGCACAAACCACTTCATACAAAACACTATCACACACCGTCAATCTTAGGCAGCCGCCTGTCAGTGATCTTGATGTTTTGTCGTCCTCCATGCACTGAGCTCTCCAAGCCCAAGATCTAAAGGCTTCAATAGCTCACTAAATAAAGAGTAAAGAGCACTCTGCATAGCCCGTAACACTGAGTGGGTCTTCAAAAAGCGTCAGTTCCAGAGCTGGGCTTTGAAGCCAGACACACCTAGGTTTTAATTCCTGATGCCCCATTCAGTAAGCAGAGTAACCTTACACTGGTCACGTCACCCTCATAAGCCTCAGTCCCTTCCCTCCCTCATTGTAAATGGGGTAAACAATACCTATTTCAAGCAGCTGTTGAAGAGGATTTAAGATAAGGCATCTTAAAGTTTTTGGCCCACTAGATAGCTCACAAATGTTATCCAACTCTCTACCTCGTCCCCTAATACACCCAGACTCACAGAAACAGATTCTGAGACTCTTTAAGCATTATCACTTAAAATAAGAAAACTGTCAACTTCATATTAGATATATTTTTCAAATAGTCATTAACCCTTCAGGGCTCTACCTAACAAAGGAAGAACTGCAGCAGCTCCCCCTTCTTCCAGAGCGGTGAGTGGGGTGGCGAGAAATAAACTACAGTAAATCCTAATCTCCATGCCTGTGTTTTGTTAAATCACAAATAGATGCCCCCTCCCACCACCCCTCCGGGGATAAGAGGGTCTCAGAAGAAGTCCGTAGCCCTGTGATCATGGGATGACACAGCTGAAGGGTTAATGTGGCCACTCTCTGTTGGTGGTCTTGGTAATTGCACAGATGTAGTGGATTGTAAACTGGGGGACAGGGTCCCCCACTAAGGCACCGCTGGGCCAGCACGACTTCACTTTTTTTCAGAGCTGAAAACTCGACTAACCTTTAATGAGGAGGCAGTCTTGGGGAACCTTGTTTTCTTGGCAGTGCTTTCTCAGATAAAGGGAGATGGGGGTGGGGCGGAAGTAATGAAGTCCAGATGTAGGCAAACTGAAGCCTGATCCTGAACAAACAAGTCTTGGAGGTATTCAGCTCTTCTTCATGTCTCTCCAGCAAGAAATTTCTGTATGGTACAGAGCACGTTCCATGTGCATCATGGACCACAAAGATTTTAGGGAAGCAAATAGGATGCCTTTCTCTGCTCCAGATATCCGCTGACATCTTTTGACCTAATACTTTTTGATTTTCTGCTGAAAATGTACGGCCTCCTATGACTTTTATAAACATATATTGAGCTCCAAAGTCTGTGCCTTGTAGTAGCAGTAAATAATCAAATCAGACTGGTCCATAGCCTGATTCTGCAAACAGGATAGGCGGGAAATAGACAAGTAAGTAGACATGACACTTCAGCACTGTCACCACAAAGACAGGGCTGGGCCCAAGGGTCTTGGGGACTTTTGGAAGATGGGGGAAGAGACAGCTGAAGAAGGAAATATCTGCTGTTTATTTAGTACCTACCATATGCAAGAGGGAAAGGCCTGGTCTGTGCCTTCCAGGAACCTATTATCTAGCTGGGGAGACAAGCCATAACACAAATCACACTGCCAGGCAATGTGTATTGAAGATGCTATTTGCAGCTTCTAGCAGCTCAGTGATGAGAGAAAACATGCAGCTAGTTGGGATAAGGTTCACCGCTGTGTCCCCAGCACCTGCTATACCGTGGGTGTTTAACAAATAATTGTGGAAGGTAGGAAGGCTTCAGAAGGCAGTCATGGTATTGTTCGTCTTATTTTGTTTTGTTTTGTTTTGTAAAGCCTTGGCAGATTCAGAGGACTCTTGTTTTGACCCTGCCGCTAATTAGTTATGGGAAAGTCACCTACTATCCCCGAGACCCAGTTGCCTAAGCTGTAAGAAGCAACCTCCCAAGATGACTGCCAGGTGCCATGAGAGGATGTGCACGGAAAGGCTACTTTGTAACCTGCACGACACTGCAGGAATGAAAAGAATGATTCTCATCGATGACACACATAATGTCACTGGATCTGACCCCCAAAACAAGCCCATGGAGTTGGTGAATTACTGTCAAGAGCTTACAGAAAAGGAAGGTATAGCTCTTTTCCAAGGGAGTCAATGGCTTTGCCTGAGTTCAAAGGATAAGTAACAGAATAAATAAGCACAAAAGTTGGGATATGAACCTAAGTTAGGTGATGCCAGAATCTGAACTTTTCCTCCAGTTAGAATATTATTACAGAGTACTAGTTCCAAAGGGATCAAAGAGGAAAAGCAGCCTTTTTATGCCTGGAGAGAGAAGGGGATTCACCCACGCATCAACTCCTAGGTATTAGGAATCTGCATAAACCCCTTTCAGGGTTTGACCAAAGCAATCACTGATCCCATGTTTATTTAAAAAGAATACTGAGCATTTTTTCCAAATTCAAATCGTTGCCCATAATACTCTCCCCAGCACAGCACCAGGCAACATGAGAGGAGGCTAGATAGGAGATGATATTTTACTATTTGTTCCTAATCTCCCTGCTGCTAGAGTCATTAAGCCTTTATAAGGCAGGGAGAGAATCCACTGCTTTATGGATTTGGAAGGAATTCCTATTATGCTAATTCCAGAACCTGAGGTACCTCTGAAAAAGAGGTCAACATGACTAGATTTTTCCCTATCTCCTGCCACAGAAGAGCGTCTGCTTTCTCTATAACTTCTGACAATCTCCACTACCACCGTTCCACTCCTTTGTTATGGGGACACTCAGACTAAAGCAAGGGCACTCAATCAGTCCAGGCTTCCCTTGTTATTTGAAGCAAACCTGACATGTGGCAGGGTAGGATGATTGGATTCCCAGCTCTCAGTGCCATCGACCATTCCACCTGTCACTCAGGCCCTCTGACAGAGCAGACTCCGGTGGGAGCCGGCTGGGCTCTCTGACTGCCTATAACGGGAAAGTGGGGAAGACATTGTTGTTGTTGTTTTGTTGTTGTTTAATTTAAGCTGTATAGCTTTTCCAGAAATGAGTCTACTGAAGTGAATGACTCTTTTCCTCTGAGGTCTTTGCTTTGACTTTTTCCAGGAGGACTGTGGCACTTAACAGCGGGTAAATGGGCCAGGAAACCTCATCATTGGCCCACATCTCACACACACCTTCAGCTGCAAGGCAAGGACAGCTGTGTCAGAGGATAAAGGTCTCCTTGCAAAGGAACAGGAGCAACAGTCATGAGACCTGAGTTCTAATTCAATGGATTATAAAAGGAAATAGGGGTCCGAATGCTGAAGTTCTTTTCCTGATTCTACTTTTACCAGATACAGGGTTTTGCCTAAGTCGCTTCACCATTTTTTGAATCTGGTTACTCATAATAGGAATAGTTAACATTTATTGAGTGTATGGTAGGTGCCAAACACTGAGTTACTTTATCTACATTAACTTACTTCATTTAATTCCAAAAACTTTAATAAGTAGACATAGTATCTCCATTTAAGAGATGAGGTTCAATGAGGCTCAACTTGCTGCAAGCTCTGCAGCACAGCTCAGCTACAAGTCAGAGCTCATGCCTTCAACCACATCCTCCCAGGGGTGTCCAACCTTTCGGCGTCTCTGGGCCACAGTGAAAGAAGAAGCGTTGTCTTGGGCTACACATTAAATACATTGTGACACATAATCTCAAAAAGATCTCATATTTTAAGTAAATTTACTGTTTGTGTTGAGCCAGATTCATAGCCATCTTGAGCTGCATGTGGCCCGTGGGCTGCAGGTTGGACACCCCTGTAAGAACCATAAGAATACCTATCACTCAGGGTTTCTATGAGCATAAAATGCTTGAACATGGCCCACAAGTTTCTATGGCACACAGCAGCACCTGACAAAAGACTGCATTATTTGCTTGCCTGGTCTCCTTCAAAACTATTGGAAAGCAGTATGCAAACCGACTTTGCTAATATTGCATGGGCTGACGAAGCAAAGCTGTTGCTGGGCCTATAACCAAGGCCATAGCACATGACTATTTCAAGGAAACCTGGGAGGTCAGAGAGCATTTTAATTTAAACATCGACATGACATGAGAAGAGAGGCAAGTCACAATTAAGATTTTTCATGGAAACTCTAGCATCTGTAAGACGGAAGGGACGGTCTTGGCAAAAGCAGGAAAGGAGCTCCTGAGCAGGCCTTCTGCTTGAGGAAGCATGGACCTGGAAGAAGCTACTTTAGTACCCTATTGTCCATCTAGCCTGCTGCTACCAAGTGCATTCTCACGAATGACAGTATTGGATTCTTACAGAAATCCCCATGAGTTGGGGACTTCTCTTTCCACTGTGCTGTGTCTGGGAGCATCTCACTAGGCAAGCTGGTGATGATGGCATGTGAGGGGAGAGAAGAGCACAGAACAACCCCATCCCTGCGCTATTCTTATTACCACTTCCTGGTTGGGGAGGCAGCTAAAAGCATTCAATTAACTGATCCACCAAAGGTCAAAAACACCTGTTCAAATGTTAACATAATTATTTGCCTTTTAATACAAACATCGTTTCCAGGAAAAGCCATTCTTCCTCAAGAACTCAATCCACACTGTCAATTTGGAGCAAATAGTAAAATTGGGTTTGAATTCTTCATTTTCTGAACACAAAAATCCTTAGTCTACCTTAAAGAAACTACTACAGTTGCCAAATGGACTGTTTTCCTTTTAAAGGTTGGAAAGAATTCTCATAGACTCCCTTCCCCCTCCCCAAATTCAAACTGTTGATTGTGTGCCTGGTTTACGATGTTATTAAAAAACAAAGAGGGGTCTCAAAGTTTACAACCAACCCCCAGAGTGGGGAAGTCCAAAGAAAAACTTTATGAAATGTGGTTCCTGTACCATCAGCAGCTTACATTTGATCCAGAGCAGGCAAGATTAGCTAACTGCCTATCCCCTTGAGCAGTTCATTTGGAATTGACAACTGCATTCCGAAATCAAGTCGGCAAGATGGAAAGAAGGCTTTGGAAGAAGCCAGGTATAGGTCTGAATCCCAGCTTTTAAAAGCCGTAGACTTTGAGCTTATCATTTAATCCCTTTGACCTTCTGATTTTCCACTTGTATAATGGGGATAATAGCACTTACTTCACATGCAGTGTTCTTTTTTTTTAATCCTCACCCAAGGATAGGTTTTTATTGATTTTAGAGAGAGAGATGGGAGAGGGAGAGAGAAAGAAAGAGACAGAGAAACACATTAATGTGAGAGAGAAACATCAATCGGTTGCCTCCATACACACCCGACCAGGGGTCAAACCTGCAACCTTTCGGTGTACAGGAAGGCAGTCCTACCAACTAAGGCACTCGGCAGGGCCACATGTGGTATTCTTAATAATAACTTCCTTCTTCTTGGCTTGCTAATATAGGCCAAACACAAACTTCCAGGATATGGCTAATATATATATGACCCAAGAATCTTGGTGGACATGATGCTTATTTATGTCTTTTAATCACATGGCTGAAGTTAAGGAGCACAGAACAAACTTAGAATAATAGTGGGGGTACGGAATGGACAGCTGTGAATAATGTATGACTCACAAGTTTTAAGACTGGATTGCCATCAATTACTATTTCCCTCCTCTGCCCCAAATGGATAGATCTAAAACACGGTGGTAAGCTTCCAAGTACAGGTAGGCCATACCCCAGTCTCCATGAGGCCACCACTGCTCAAGATAATTGTGGACCTTGTCCGAGTCCATGGCACATTTCTTCGTTCTCAATGAGGACTTTGTCCTCTATGGGAAGACCTGGTTATAAGTCTGGACTTTACACCTGTATATGAGTCACCTGCTCAGCAGTTAAGAGTGTGCAAAGTATTTCAGCACTCATGACCTCCTTTACTCCTCCATGCAATGCAAAGAAGCAAGATAGTCATCCTTGGTGTCAAAGATGCATGGCTTGTCAGTGGAGGGCCAGGTCTAAAACTGAGGTGTCTAGATGCCAAGTCTCATTTTATTTTATTTTCACTTGGACATCACAGCCACTGGCTGAGAGAACTAAACACCAGTGGCATTACCACTGTTACAGCAGCACAGTGATGATACGGAAGGAACCTAGAAAATGTCTGTGATATCTGACAAGGTATTTCCCCTCTCCTCTGGGGCTCAGAGCTCAGACTCTGGGCTAAGGGACAAATAAGTTCAAATGCTAACTCTACCACTTATTAACCAAGTGACCTCGGACAAATTACGTTTACTCTGTAAACCTCAGTTACTTAATATGTAGAAAAAAAGAACAATATTTAGACTTCATTGGGTTGTTGTGAGGACAATGCATACAAAGTATTTCAGTATATAGTACATGATAGGATTTATGACTTTAAGTAAAATGACGTATAATGAAAATAATTTTACCATAGGCTAATTGATATAAGCAAGAGTTAAGTTCTTATGGTATCTCACCAATGTCTTCATAATGAAAAGACACAGAATTTTACATCCTGGCTGGTATAGCTCAGTGGACTGAGAGCCAACCTGTGAACTAAAGGGTCACCAGTTCAATTACCAGTCCAGGTACATGCCTGGGTTGCAGGCCAGGTCCCCAGTGGGGGACATGCAACAGGCCACCACACATTGATGTTTCTCTCCCTCTCTTTTTCCCTCCCTCCCCCTCTGTCTAAAAATAAATAAATAAAATCTTAAAGAAAAAGACAAGACACTGAATTTGAAATGACGTTATTTGAGGACCTGCTATATATGTATGTGTGCATGCAAAGTATTTTAAAGTACCTTTAATAGTAGTATTACCTGCATTAAATAAATAGTGCTAATCAAGTAAAATTCTAATTGATCTACCAAGTCTCAGCTAACTCAGATATTCCATAATATGAAGCCGGGGAAGTCAGACAGGTTGAGCATGGAGGTCTGGGCGCTTACCGCAAGGATGGCGATGACAATCCCCACGGCGCAGAGCACAGCGTCATTTATTGTCTCACCAGTCTTCACAGGGTACTTGATGCTGTCATCATTGCAGTAAAACCCTCGGTGGTAAGGCTTGATGGTGCTGGTCTCAATGATCAGGAAGGGCAGGCCCGCTGGTCAAGACAGAACCATTGCATGTGCCAGGAAAAGACAAAACAAAACAAGGGGAAAACATTAGTGCAAGTTGGCTAAAGAATGCCAACAGCAAAGACACTTAAATAGCAACACTGACAGTGATATTAACTCCCTGCGTTTTAGCGATCTGCAGCCTAATGGGAGCTCTCACTATGCCTCCCTTTTCCTCCTTTCGTGGGCCCTCCTGTCGACCAGCACAGAGGGCGGCAGCGGGAGAGCCAGGGCCTCAGCCTGTCCACTGATCTACAACATCCTGCCAAAATTAAACCCCAATTTGTAATAATTACTAGCACAGTCCCAAGTCTAATGATGTCTCATTATGCCTTCAAGTACATTCTTCTCTTAAGTCTTAACCATTTCCCCTTTGAGAAGGTCATGCTAAGGCTATGTTGCATGGTGTAGTGAAGGCCTGGGGTCAGACAACTTGAATTTGAATCCCAGGTCCACCATTTCCTAGCAGTGTGACTTCTGATTCTCACTCTATCTTCCTGGGTCTCATTTTGCCCATACATCAAATGAGCTGTGGTGAGGACTAAATGAGGTGGGGAAAGCACATAAAATTGCTAGCACAGTGCCTGATACACAGTGGCTATTCAATGAGTGCCATACTCCTGTCTTGCTCTTTTACTGTTCAGAGTCATTATGAAGACTGAGCAGAGCCGAGCTGAGCCCTGCTGCCTGCAGACCTGGAGCAAAGCCCAAGGGCACCTGAGAGCTCCAAGCTGCTGGTGCAGCTGCTGCTGGTTTAATCAGTGGCCAGCTCAGATGCCATTCTCTTAAAGGTCATGGCAAATGGATTCCATCACCTGCCAGGAAAAACTCCTTCATAACCCTGAAATAAAGAGTGAAACATCACAATTTCTCTTGTGTGAACACTGCAGTAGCCTCCAAATTGGTCTCCTGGCCTTCACTGCCTCTTACACATATCCACCAGTTTATTTCCTGACCATAACACTGCCTTGCTAAGGCCTCTTCCGTGGTTCCCCATGGCACGGGACAAGATAAGGCATGACTTGAACCTCCCCTCTCCAGACTCATTGTCTTCTGCCCCCATCCCACCCACCCCATCCTATAAAAAATAGTACACAGAGACTATCTTGGTTCAGGCTGTTAGCCAGACCTATTTCTCTCCGAGCACCCAAGTTCAATACCAAGCCCCAATGCTACCTCACAATGTAAAACGTGAGCCACTGAGTGTTAGGACTAGGGAAGACCACGAAAAACATCTAGTTAATGGTAACAGACACTGGTGACGTGCACCTCTAATGTCTAAGGTACTTTTATCCATTTTTGCATAGACTCAACAACCTTGAGAGGTCATTTAAAAGCATCATTTGCGCATGACCATCACTCATTTTTAAGTGGAAAAGACAGAGAGTCAGAGAGACCACTGAGTGCACTCAGCCTCTTAGCCCATCCCAAATGCCTAAATCCCTAATTTTACTTTGCAAATTAATTTTATCCAAATGTGAATTCCATTAGCTAAAAAAACCCAAGATAAGCAGTTGTTGAAAAGATAAAATTCCATTTTCATGTTTTTCAAAAAGAATTAAATTCACGTCACACTGCTTGAGGGCCCAGACCGCCTCTTAAAAAAAATGTACCATGAACTCCACAATTTTTCAATTACTTTGGTGCAGACCGGCAGCAATAAAAATGCTCACTCTCTAAAAAGTGTATTTATGTATCACTGTGTATACGCACATGGATTTATTTGGTTTTATTCTTGGGATTTATTTGAATTCTACGGCTATTTATTTTGTGACCCCCTAACTGCTTCCTGCTAGAACAACAATTTACTTTATCAAATTCATACTGGTGCTTTGAAAAGAAAGAACAGCAACACACCACAGCATTGTGCTTGACCTTCTCAAAGTAAACACAGAGGGGCCCTGGAAGGCAATAACCATTAGCCCTTGAAACTCCGTCTCTGCAATGGAGTGAAGGGGGCAAGAAAGGCTGTGTGGCTTAGAAATGGCAAGAGCAGTTAGCTAATCTTTCGGGGTTAGGAGGCTGGGAGAGAAAGATAGCACATGGGACTGGACCGTCTTCATTCCACTGCCTAAACATTTTGAAATGTGGCCAAGTTGGCTATGAAAAGTAGCTGAGAAGCCGGTAGTATGATAATAATAGTCTGCTTTTAAGTTCTGCACATGGTGATAGAATCGTTTAGCTTGGTGTACGTGCCCGGCCGCAGCCTCTGCAGTGCCTGGGAGCCAGAATGTTGCTAATAAACTCAGGTAGGGAACAGACCCCGAGTTCCTTAAATTTGTATTACACTCTCAGGCCCCCAACTTCTATTTTTAATAGCGTGCACATGATAGGCCTGTAAAACATATGTTTCTAAGGACAATAAAGCACATATAAAAAGGCTGTGGAGTGAGACAGAACTGGGTTAATGATCTCAACTCTGCTCCTTTTCACTTGCGCAAGCTATTTCACATCTCCAAAAGCCCCTTCTCATCTGTTCAATGAGAAGAATGAAATCTAGCTTTGAGACTGCTGGGATGATATCATATGTTAATGTAGTCATTCACTCATTCACTCAACAAATATTTATTGAGTTTTTACTATGTATACAGAGTACAAGGAATACAAAGATGACAAGCCTGCCCTCAGGGAGCTTACGCTCTGGAAGGGGAAGACACAGATACGCAATATACAGGGTGTTGCTTTAGCTGGAAGATACCAAGCAACAGCATTTGCAATGTGAGCACAGTCTGGCACATGCTATGGACACTCACTAAACGTTAAAAGGAAAAAGCGGGGGAAAGTCCCACAGAGAAGGTTAGGGAAGAAAATGTTTGGTTAGTTCCGTTGCCCTCTTAACCTGGGAGCAATCCAAACCCTTTTTCTTCCTTCCTTGTTCAAGGCTTGGGGAGGGTTTCCGGTTCTGATTGTGTGGATGATGGCCACAAACAGACAAGAAATTGGATCTGAATATGTTCTGTTTGTTTTCTTGAAAGGCATGGAAATAGCATTTAGAAAACCCAATGGCTTTTTTTTGTCTCCCCTACCAACTGTGGTCTGATTGGGGGTGATGGCAGTCAAATCTTGACTTTGTTCCAGGAAGAAAGAAACCTCAGATTCCTTCAGTCGATGGGAAAAGCATAAACATTTTCCCCAACAGGGCAGCTACTCCTCAGAGATATAAACCATGCCTTCCCTCTCCAGGGCACAGAGAAGATGCTCTTCCTTTTCCAAAGCAGGATCTCCGCCTCCAAATTCAGCACCATCTTTACTACCAACCTCTACAGTCCCTGATCATTTTCATTTCCAGAAAATTTCCAGTGTTAGCCACTGGGAATCTAAAGGTGAACACATCATAGTACCTGTCCTCAACAGGCTCATGATATTGTAAGAAAGACACAAGAACAAGAGCACTAAAAATATTTCTAACATGTAGACTGACATATGTGTGTAGACCACAGCGAGGGCACAAAAGACTACTCTACTAGGGCCACTAAAAACGGCCCACAGAGGATGGCAGGTTTCCGCTGACCCTTATAAGAGCAAGAGGCTTCTGGGGTCTAGGGGCTAGGTAAACTCATGAGAACTCCGTGTAGTTAGGGATTCCAATAAGGGAGTCAACAAAACTGATGTCCATTATGAAAACGCAATTATAAATTTGGCTACAGAGCTGGCAGAGATACATAAGAAAACAATGAAAGGAAGAAAAAGAAAAATAGCATGAAGAATGGTAGTAATAGCGACCATTTACTAAACAACGACCATGTGCCCACGCTGTGCTGAGGATCCCCACACAGGCCACTGTGGTCTGACAAACCTGGCTGCCTGTTATGTTCTAGGTACAGGGGCTACTGAGATGAGGACATTTACATCCCACCCTTCAGGTGGCCCACAGGCTAATGGGAGAAACAGTTATAAAAACTAACACATGTGGGCACTGGCCAGGTACCTCATTTGGTTAGAGCGTCATCCCCATATATCAAGGTTGCAGGTTCAATACCCAGTCAGGGCACACACACAAACATCAACCAATGAATGCGTAAATAAGTTGAACAACAAGTCAGTGTTTCTCTCTTTCTCTCTCTCTGTCTCTCCTCTTCCTTTCTCCCTTAAAAAAACAAAAACAAACAAACAAAAACACTAACACATCAGCAGTTATCTCAAAAAGGTAAATCACAGACACTGGGTTTTTTTTTTTGGTTCCTGTTGGCTATTATTTTCTAAATGTTTTACAACCAATACACATTTGGTTTAAAATTTTTAAAAAAGTTATTTCTATAGAAAAAACAACTAACAGGCCAAGTCAACCTAGGGTTCAAAGGGATTCAAGTGACTTACCAGAGTCACTCTTCAAGGACGTGGTAGAGCTGAATGGGGCTCAAATGATCTGCCTCTTAGTGCTTTCTAAAGTAAGGGAGTCACTTTTAAAACAGAGGGAAGGAAGCACCGAGGAGTATTAATAAATTAACCAAAGCTCAGCAAACCTTCTGGCCTTTGAAGGAAAATAATGGTTTGTTTGGAACAGTCAAGGCAACAGCAGTGGCTATTGTTCACCGAACATTCGCCGTGGGCCACATGTGCTCGAGATGCAATTCAACCGAAACTCTGAAGCTAATATCCTGGAATTAAGATGTGTATCTATAATGAAAGGTAGATTACCAGCTTTTTGCAAAGCAGAACCAAAGGGTGTGCGCACACACACCATCTGGTGATTCTAGACCCAGACTCAAGTATTTCTCCTTCTTTTAATCAAGGATCAATTAACTTCCTATACCTCCAGGGACCTCTTGAGATGTGTAAAAGCTGCAGAGGAGGTGAAATACGAACTCACTGACAAACACTTAATGGGCAGAAAATCAAAGCATTAAGAAAGGCCCCTGTGTTGGGTTCAGGCCTTTGAAACTTCTCAGGCTTTGAAAAACTAACACTCGGGTAGGTTGGGTGGTTGGGAGTGAGGTGTAAAAAAACAGAGGATAAGTTTTCGCGGCCCACCCATTGATAAAGTCATGTGGGAAGTGTTACCAAAGTGACCCTGCCCCAGAGCCCTACTCCCTTCAGCCACAGCTTCACATTTGCACAAAACTAAACAGTCCCCTGCTCTCAGAGCGCTCTTTAGAAAGCCCCGGGTGTGAGGAGGGAAAGAAAGCATGGGGATCAGAGTGAATGAGAAATCGTTGCACTTTTGCATCATCCAAATCAAAGCATGAGGAAGGAGCTTCCCATGTCTTCTATCCCCCAAGTCCTTTAAGTGCCTTTTCCCAAGTTGTCCAACTTTCTGCTTCCTTCGATCAGCAGTTACCTTAAAATAAGCAAAGTCCAGAATCTATGAGAGTAATCATTAAACTAACATCTGCAGAAAGCTCACACACCTACCCACAAAATAATACCAAACACACATATGCGTGTAAGTATCAAGCACAAAGTAACTATCTCAAATCAGGCAGCTATTAGGACTCTGTGACAGGAATTTATCCATCTTACCCACCCTGTAGTCCTACTGTCTTTACTGATGAAAAACTGGGGCTCTGAAAGGTTAAGCAGCTCACCTGAAGTGCAAACCTAGCAAATGGCATCAATTTGGACTGGATGTTAGAAACACAGATAGAAGATGCTGGGCTTCTGATTTCAAGGAGTGTATGTAGAGTCTAATTAAGAATCAATGCATTCTAATCTCTACCATCACTATGAAAAGTTATAAGCTATTATTTTCATTTGTACCCAACAGAAAAAACTAAGGCCAAAAGTTTTGTAACTTGCCTGCCCAAGGGCCCCAAGGGAGTCGATTAGTCACGGGATTTGAACCCAGTTCTGTCTTTCTTTTGGCTCATGTTTGCTTACTCCATGACCTGACCCTTCCCTTCTTTATAAATGTATTCCCTGTTAAAATATGACCAATTGAATTTTTTTTAATCACTTAAGGCCAGAATGGTCAACCCAACTGCTACTTAGAGGTTCAAAATACAAATATTTATGTTGCTTGTAAGTGACAGGGTTTCTATTTAAAATAATTAATTGCTACTTGTCTTAGAAGTGTGCAAACTTTCTTTGGTTTACAATATTTGTCCAGATTTTTAGACTGGACACAATCCAAATGAGACAAAACTAAGTGTACTATGGAGGCGTTTCCGACCTTTGAAAGGGGCTGCCATGAAAAACACTTGATGTTGGCTGGTGTGAGCACGCAATATTCTGGGTCTAGAGGTTCCCTTTGACAAATGCTCAATTCTTCAGCCCTGGAAAGTCCAGGCCCTTTCTTCACAAAAAGAAGACTGTCAGAACCCAAAGCACCTACATGGTAGAAATGAAGAAACGAACGGCGGATCTCGTCCTGACGCCTGGGCTTCCTGACCCCAAGTCCGAGGTGTTCAGCCCATTCCACAAACATGTATGGGCAGTTTCTGAATCCTGGGAACTATGTTAGGTGCTAAGGACAAAATGATGAGCAAGATACTGCACTATTTGTGAGTTCAACAGCCTTGGAAAGCTTCAGGTTCCAGAAAAAAGAGACACCTGTCTTTAGTCCGATAGTGAGTATAAAAAAGAACTCTGATGGCCTTTCTTATTGGAAAATGTTTAAAGAGAAAGCACTTTATGCTTTAAAATAATTAATATCAGCTATCTGAATACTCCCAGCTCTGGGAGTATTATGTGGCTTTTTTAGCTGTATTTTTACATGGCTGCCATACCCACCAGGAACGAAAAACAAACTGACCTATAGCCCGTGGTTCACACCTTCCACAGACAGAGACCCAGACATCTTTTGTTGCCATTTCGTATTTCACAAATGGACTACTTTATTCCATTTGTACTAATACACAGCTACCAAAGGCAACAGAACTTAGGATTCCTACACCCCAGGTAAAACTGGGTCATTTCCCAAGACCTCCTTCCTCTCTTTTGATCCCTTTTTTAAATAAGGATGCGAGTAAATTTACATTTAGGGAGTACTCTGTGATAGGAGTTTTGAATATATCCACTGGTGTAACTCTCAAAATAATCCCCCAAATTAATTAGTATGTAGCCAAAAACCCAAGGGTCAGAGAGAGATTATTATTTTCCTCACTGTCTACTCTGCTGATAAAAGCCATAACCAGGATATGTAATAGGATGCCCTAACTCAAAAGTTCATTCAGAAATGGGGCCAGTTAGCCTTTCTTGCTAAGTACATATGAACTATGTCTATGGAGATATTAGGAAAGCTACAAAGCTCTGAAAAGTATACGTTGACCTTGAACAAGGATAAACAACAAGCTCCTCCTTAGATCTAGAGATGGTTTTATACAGATCCAGTCACTCTCCTGCCTCAGTTTCCCTCATGACCTAAATGACTCATTTGCAGTGTGGCTGTGCAGAGTGAGGACACAGCAAGAATC
The DNA here is from genome assembly GCA_004024845.1 of Tonatia bakeri. Lineage (NCBI taxonomy): Eukaryota > Metazoa > Chordata > Mammalia > Chiroptera > Phyllostomidae > Tonatia > Tonatia bakeri. Next base: position 93,094 of record PVIA01001166.1, on the reverse strand, counting down.
GCACATGAATACAGGGTTTCATAGCTCTTAAATAAATAATCACGTTTGATCTTCCTAACAACTCTGTGAAGTAATGTTTTTAACATCTGGATTAAAGCACCACTGGCAAACTCCTATTCACCTTTGAGACTTAAACACCTCTTCTCACGGGATTCACTTAGCCATAGAACTCATTCTGGCTGAGTTACTTATTTCCAATTTACCCACGAACTTCGGACTCAAGAAGACAGACAGGCTTTCACTTCCCACGTCTACTGCCTGTCATGCTTTACTGTATGACCTTAGGCAAGTCACTTTACATTCTGAACCTCATTTTCATCACTGCACCGTAAGACTTAGTACAAGAGTTTCCAACATACAGAGTATGAGGAAACTCTTCCTCTGCAAGGGTAAGAGTTAAGGGTAGTTAAGGGCAAGAGTTAACGAACATTATGAGGACTAACTGAGACAGTTAAAATATCTAGGAATTGCCTGGCTCCATATATGTTTTCATTCTTGCTTCTGTCTGCAACAGAAAGCTACTACAGAGAACTTTTAAGCAGCAATAAGATGCAATCAAAGTTCTGTCAAAAGCTCACTAAAGTAGCTGTGGGCCTGCTAGCCACTACCCAAATGCAATCTGACCCCAAGGGGAAAGCATGCTCACAAAATCCTATAATTTCTGGGACTTTTGGGGATTATATACACAGAAGGGGCTTTGACAGTGGTTAGTAGGACCTGGCACCCTGATGCAGAGAATAAATGGCACAGCAGGAACCCTGCCATGCATTCTCAAAGATCACACGAGGCTGAATGGGGGGTGAAGCTATAATAAGAGCAAAAAGAAACATTTCTTTTTATTTTCCCAACAGCTAAACAAATGTTCGTCAGCATGCACACCCCCATCCAAGCCATGCTGCCCAGGTGTACACAAAATACCAGGTTCACATGGCGGTAAAATAAACAGCATGTGGACTGGCAGGACATCAGACACCTGGGAGGGCCAAAGTTCAAGATAGTCAAGAGGCAAGACTAGAGCCAGACGCAGAGCCAAAAATGAAGAGTGGAAGCATTATTGGAGGCCCTGAAAGAACAGCATCATGCTGGTTGGCACTCCAAGGTAACCCATCAAGCTGCATGGTCCAAGTTCTACATCAAAGATCAAACATTGGCAGCCCATGGCTAACCTGGCCTGCAGAGATGTTCTGTTTGGCCCACCCAGGGTTTAAAATTTTTTAAATTAGTTGTTAACATTTAGTAATGGGAGGTCTCACATAACATCCAGATTTCCAGCTTCTACAACCAGCTCCATGCCACGCGGCGGTGCAGGCAGCGTTGACAGTGGAGGCCCGCGTTCTCCGGGGTGCCAACATTCCCTGCTGACTCCATGACACGAGGCCTGTGGTCAGATGCCATTCTTACTTAGCTTGTGCTGTGGGTTTTCCTGGGCTTGGTCTACTTTAGTCGTTTATGTTCAGCTGCCTGGGCCCTGTAGACATTTTGCTTTTCTATCCCTGCTCTAAAGAATATGGAAGTCCTTGCATTGAACCCATAAAAATAAAAATAACTAACTCTTGATTAAATAGTGTCCTCCGTGGTAGAAATGGCCACATCAGACATATGTGTGTGTGAATGGACACGTGTGTGTGTTTACATGTATGTCTTTTTTGGCATGTGTTTCTTTTCTAATTAATTTTTAAAATTTTTTTTACTTTTCAATTACACAGTTGATGCACAACATTATATTAGTTACAGGTGCACAACATAGTGATTAGACATTTACAAAACTTACGAAGTGATCACCCCAATAAGTCTAGTACCCATTATGCATATTATGTATATGTCTCATTCTTAACCTAAGACTTAGCCCCCTGTTTTCAATGATAAATTCAAGGATTGTGGCAAGTCACCATGGCGAGGCAGTTAATAATATTTGCATTTTAGATATGGGGAAACTGAGTTCAGAAGGTAAGTGACTTGCCCAAGGTCTTGGTTATAAAAAGAACAAGGATTAGAAGCCTGCCCCGATGGTGCATAGAATTATCGAGAGTTCTACTTTTTAAGGCAACAGCTATTTAAAATAAAAACAAAACAGCTTCTTTCTGATAGAAGCTCATGAATTCTAAACAGTAAACGCCAAATGAGAAATGGCTTAAGAAGTAAAACCCATCAGATCTTTGTTGGTATTACAAATCTTACTATAAACGGAGTTAGGGACACTGCAGTAATATCCTGGTAAAGTTCTGGAACTACAAGAGATCTCAGGTGTCATTTACTCCATTTAATAGATGGGGAGACCGAGACCCACTGCACACCAGCATTCTAATTATTTCTTTCCTGTACGTGTCCTTCACTAGTTGTCAGAAGAGGGTCCATATATTTTATTTATCTCTGTATCCCCAGCAAAGACAATAATTTCTGGCACTTATTAGGTGCTCAGCAAATGTGTACTGAATAAATGTATAGGATACAAACTAAAATTCAGAATATCTGATTCCACTCCTAATACAGTCTATGACTTGTAGATCCTTTTTCCCCCTTCTGCATTCTGAACTCCGCCTCTCTCATCTCTCTCACACATCAACTCCTGTTTTTCTAACATAATCCCCCAAAGCAACACAGCATGGCATACTCTCATGAAGAGCTGACATTTCCCATAAGGAATATTTATGGGGAACCTCACCAGCTCCCAGTCTCATATGGGTGGTTGAATTGGATGATCTTAGATGTCAGTTTCTGGGCCTTTTCCACATAGTGAAACTACCAGAAAATAGTTTGTAGGGCAGCCCCAGGTAAGCTGAGGAGGCCACCGGTCAGTGATTCAGCACCCCACCCTGTCCAGCTGCCCCAGGGCCAAAGGGATCAGTATCAGCCCACCCCTACCCCATTTGCTGGGATCCTCTGGAGAATCCCCGCCCTAAAGAAAGCTAAGTAAAAGAGCACCCATTTCAACAAAGCAACTCAGACGTGAGTTTGAAAACCAGTTCTGCTGCTTCTAATCTATGCAATCTTCTGCAGGCTTCTTAACTTCTCCAAACCCCAGTTGTAAAGACCTGGTGTCAATAACCACTCTGAGGAGCTATGAGAACGAAATACCACAGGGTTGGTATGAAGACCTCGATTCTCTACCCTCCCTGTCCTAAAAATCTACCATCCAGCTGTTTACAGGGTACCAATCAACCGGCTTGACCGGTTTCCTCAAGAAGGTGGCTAAACATGGCTGTGTCAGCTCAGACAAGCACTGTCACTCAAGTTGAGCAAGGCTGGAGCCGTTCCAGTGGGCTGCGGATAAGACAACCCTCACCCCAGGAGCACACTCCCCATTCCCAGCCCTGTCAATGTTCCTTTTGTAAAACACTGAAACCTTCTTCAACTATGACAGCTGCCACCTGCACAAATAATTCAGGGATGTAATTTTGTAACCGAATACAAGTCCTGAAAACCGAAAAGTTTGAAGTCCAAAATAATCCCTTTGACCTTCTGCTTAAACACTCACTAATCACTTTTTAATTTGTAGTTTATTTCCTCTCTCTGTGCTGTCCTTATAGGCTCCATTTTCACTTTAGAAGTACCCAGGGAGTGAATGGTATTACAAAACACCTGATTAAAGTACAAGTCAAACTTCTTTCCCAGACATCTGAGGCTTGGTCCATGCCCCACCGACTTTTACACGTTGCACTGGGTGGCAAGAAAGTGAAGGAGAAAAAAGGTTGCTTTGAATGAGGAAACTCCTCCCTCAAAGAATTATGGGCTACAGAAACTAATAAGACATGGTCTCCGCCCTCAAAGAATGCACACTCGGGGGACAAATACCCATGATGCAACATGACAGGAACACCCAGAGAGGTATTTCTAAAATATTCAAGGAGCACAGACATCAGCACATGACCTGACAGCCAGCGGGGATGCAACACCAACCAGTTCACCAACCAGCCCCGTGAATACACCCCAAACATTCCTTGCTACCTTTGAATGGCAATAGTGTATTTAAGGCTATGATAAAAGAAAGGAATCCAGAATTAGAAAGCTCCCACCTTCACCAAAAGTTAACAAAACGGCTGTGTTCCACCTTCACCCCCTACCCAACTTTCAACCCTGAGAAAAAAAGGAGAAAAATAATTCGAGGGAGCCCATCTGATTCCCAAAACATAGACACTGAATACATGTGAAAAAGAAAAAATTGGTAGTTAAAAATGTTATTCAATCCAAGAGAAACATCTTAATTGGGAAAAAGTTTTAATCATTTGATCATTACTGGGATTACTATAAACTGAAGTAAACACATGCCAAATAAATATATCGGGGCCATTCTATTTTGTGTGGCTGTTCTAGTGACCTAGCCACCCTCTCTCCTACCGAGGAATAGTCTCAGGTGGTCTGCACTGGGTCAGCAGCCAATATCCTGGAAAGGAAAATCATGTTAACCCCAGTTTTTGATTCAGTGAAGATGTGCCTGATATCAATAAGATAACACAGGTGAGTTTGGGAGTATTGTTAAGTTTCTTTTGCCAAGGTAACCTTAAGAAAAATACTAGGCAACAATAATTGATAATTAGTTGTATTCCTCAGTGTTTATATATATGTATACACACACACACACACACACACACAATCACACTGCTGTTCTCTTAGGCTGTTTCTTTATGTACAAAGTGAAAGGGGTGTGTTATCAGGTGTCTTGTGGACCTTTCTTTGATTCGCAGGCCAGCACTCAACCACTGAGCCACACCAGCCAGGTTGCAGACCTTTCTAAGGTTAGGAGTTTTCACCTTTATCTAAGGAGGGCAGGGCATTTTCTAAAAAACAAAACAAAAACAAAAACAAAAAAACAAAAACTGAAGGCATCTTGGCTGGGGTAACCGAGAACATGTCACTTTAAGTTTGTGAAAGTCGACTGGCCAAGCAAAGCCCTCCGGAGTTCAGAGACAATCATTTATAAAGAACAACTGCAGAAGACATCCCCAACTCTGCAAACCTTCAGATACAAACTAAGTTAATGATTGGCAGCTCTTGGCTCTGTCAAAGAGGTGATAAATGTGGTGTGGGTTAGAGGCAAGTGGGAATTAGCATTAGCTACAGCTGCAAACCGGATACTTTTCCAGGTTCTTTATAGCCAAGTCTCCTTTCCAGGTAGAGAGTACCAGCTCAGGGTGGGACAGGCCCAAACTGAAGATCAGAAACGAGGTCTCAGAGCCACACAGCAGGCGTGGCCCTGGGTGAGGCTGGCTCTGCACAGTTCTGTGCAGCCCGCCCACTCAGGTCCGTAGGTGCTCCGACTGGGCTTGAGAAGGGTTGCCTCTCAAACTGGCTGGCTCTGCAGACTGAAATCCACGTGCCCTGAGGCCACCCTCCTTTGCTTCAGCAGCCCCACCCCTTCCCCCAGCAGGATGGGGACAACAAAAGGTGGGCATCCAGATCCTCGTGGGAGAACCCACTGCAGTAAAACTCTTAGGTGGTTGGCTACAGGAACCCTATTGTTCCAGAGGGTAGATCTTTTGCCAAAACTCTCCAGGAAGCCACAGCTCTGTGATGCATTTTTCAGCTGTTGAGAGAAAAGGGTAGTTCTTGGGATGTTTCTGCAATGATTCTGGAAGCCAGGCCCTTAATCCTTGCAAAGCAGCTAAGAGCCAGCTTCTCTCCGAGGGACAGAATGTCTAGAGTCCTTTTCCCAAATAAAAAACATAAAAACTCCCCAACTACCCCTTTACAAAGGCCCAAAATGTGTGAATCAGGCTGAGGGGGAGAGGGGGCCTGGCAGCCCAAGGGGGGTTCAGGCCTTCTCTGCACCTCTCCCCGCTCATGACCCTGCCCACCTCACCTCTCTATTGCAGTAAATTACAAAGCCCCCACTGTTCTCACTGCCCATCCTCCCACCCACCCAACTGCCCCCCCCAAACACACTTTTTTTAAAGGGCAAAATGCCAAATAACATTATTACCCTTCACCATGGTATTGCCACGAGAACTGCTTGGTATGTTTGCCTGAAAAATGGAAGGTTTTCATGGAAATCTCGGCCTCTACTACAGCTCTCTCTTTGTGGAAATGGACTTGAAAAGAAGTGGAAGAATCCCCAAGAGGAACTTAAATGGACAGACAAGAGGGGAGAGCAGGGCCCCTGGAACTGCTCAGAACCCTGAGGAATACTGCTGCACCTTTGGAGCCTGTAATGGGCCTTTTGTGCACCCTTGTGAAGCCCCTCTCTCATTCCTCTGCACAAGGTGGCTCTCTGTAATGGATAGCCTCATCTCAGAGTAGGGGACCCTATTATATAGTTAGAGGAGGGACGGGAGCATTTACTGAACTTATATCACCTACGACACCAACAGGTATTCCTGTGAGTGATATAAATTGCAAAAAACTCTTTCACTGCCCATATAATCAACTGAGTAACCACAAAAATCAAAAAGGGTTTCCCAAGTTTGGTTTGGTTGGGTGACAGTTTGCACTTAGCAGACCCAGGTTCGCATCCATCCCTCTCTGCCAGGCTGTGGCAGTGTGACCCTGGATGAGTGAGTTCTCAGGACCTCCGCATCCTCATTGGCAAAACAGGCCACGCAGTCTGGGAGGATTGCTGCGAGGATTTCCTGAGACGGCTGAGTTCAACAGCCCAGCACCTGGCAGAGGCACTCTAATGTTTCTATCCCCACCCCCTCAGCACCCGCCCCCCACACCGCCCCGAAAACCCACTAAGGGAAGAGGCCGGATTCCCGAGAATCGGACAGGATCTGTGAGAAACCATCTCTCCTATCACGCTCCAAGTGCCACAGAAAGCACAACGGCCATGGGGGCTCCTGCCTGTCCATCAAGCTGACAGAATGGGTTTGGGGGAATTAATTATTCAACAAACTCGCCCTTCACAAATCCCATCCAAAGGAATGGTTTGATGCCTTTCAGCATACTGACTATAGAAAATACTGAAAGACCAGTGCACTTCAAAAGCCTCACAAAAACCCAGGCCTGGGTTTGGCAGGAGTTCCTCAGCCACTGGGTTTTTCTGTGTGTGGTTTATAATAACATGCAAACCCCATGCCAAGTCCTAATCTATTAAGGGACTGCCAATTAGCAGGAGGCTTAGAGCTGCAGGTTTGAGAACCAGCAGTGGGTCTAATTAGGCTTGCAAATCATTTCTCTTCATCGCCCTCTCAGTCTGACACCAGGTACACTGGCCACTTGTTCCACATACATCCTGTGTTCCTACGCACACGTTTGCTTGTTTGTTCGCTGATTTGTCTGAAGGTTCCAGGCCCGAAGCCTAGTGCCTATGTTCGCATCTGTCGTTCAGGGCAAAACTGAGGATTGAACACAGTTTGAACACTGAACGGTCTGGACAGTGATTCTCAGATTTGGCCAGACATCAAAATCATCAGGGTCACTTATTACAAAATGCAATCCAGGCAATGACCAGACCTTCTCAATTATCCAATCAGAATTTCTGGGGCAAGGACCTGAGAATTCTCATTTTTAACAAGACTTTGAGATGATTCTATCCCAAGGTGATCTGGTAGTCACTGCTCCAAAAGGAAAAACAATTTCATGTTTTAATTCTAGGGCTTTAAAAAAAAATCAATGTATAATACATATAAAATGCAATTTATATATGCATACACCAAATAAACACAATTTTAAACCACACTGAATGTCAAAACAGTTACTGAGACCCTGTTGTGTGTTAGGGATGGGAAATACTGAGATGAGTAAAACAGGTTTTCGGCCCTCCAAGAGCTCCCTGGCTAGGGCGCCAGTGATATCCCAGGTTGTAAAACTTGCCTTGCCTCCAAAGGGACCCCGTGAGAATTCAACCCTGCAATTCTCCCACCTCTCTTCTGCCTCCTTGTGAACGTAGCCTTTCTAATATCTTTGCCAGGCTGATTCCAAAAAAGAAACAACGATTTCAGACCCCAAACAGCAGAGGCCAGCCTTAGCAGGAGAAAAGAAGCCTGAGAAGCATATGGTGTCTCAGGAGACACAGGAGAAAAAAATGTGCCTCAGTCTGAAGACAGAAACAGAGTGGAGAGTAAAGTGTCGAGGTTCCTGTGCAGCAGACAAAGCCCTGGGGTGGGTTTTGGAACCCAGGGTTGGACTCTCTTGTGATTTACGTCCTTTTTCCTCGCTGGGCCTCCTTATCTATTAAAGAGAAGAGGTTGGATCACTTGGTCATACCCCAGAGCATATCCGGCATGAAGCTGTCTTCCCGCAGCCTTCATCCAAGTTCACCACTGAGCTTCAACAGGGAGGCGTGCGGCCTAGAAGAACCAGAGCCGCCCAGAGCACTCCTGAAGGACACGCAGCCTAAATGGTACCTTCACAGGTCAAATCGGCTCTGGAAGTGTGTTTTGAGAGTATGGCTCTCAAACAAGATTGACTTTCTACTTGGCAGGGGCACTATTTTTCATCCTTCCTCTACAGTGCTAGACACACAGCAGAGACTCAGTGAAACACATCTAGGGCAGATAGCAGCACGGCCAGGCTGCATTCCAGAAGGACTGCCCTGGTGGCATGCGGAAGACAGACTGGGGCATAGGACCTTCTTAACTCAAGCTCCTTGTTACCTGAGACGTGACGGACCACCTTCCAAGGAGAAGCCTCCTGCCTTTTGTAGGCAATCAACCCTGAATGAGATATATTAAGGCCTCTCACAAACATGATGCCGTGCCAGGTTCTGCACAGCACAACTCGAATAAACACTGCCTGCTGTCCAGGAGTGTCTGCGGCTGATGCCCTGTGTGCGTCCAACACCTTGCTGGAACTGACGGCTGGTCCCCCTCTTCAAACTCGCTCAGGTCACCTTAACATGTAGCACTACTGAGGAGCATACTGAGGTGTAGATTAGGGCTAAACAGGTAAAGGGAGCAATCCATCTGTGGGAAAGTGAGGAACAATGGCACAGAATAGCGTGGTGTAGCTCCAAGCACGTGGATTTCGGAGGCAGATATCCCTGCATCCTGTCTCCACCTTAAATAAGTCATTTAACCTCTCACACGGATGTGAGAAGAATAAGATATTGTGTACGAAAATGCTTCATATAATGCCTGGCACAGAGAAATGATCAAAAATGTTACCATATGAATACAGAATGGTACGTCTCTTGTAAGGAGAGGCCAGTGTTATTTTGGCCCCAAAAGAAATCCATTATTGCCCTGGCCAGTGTGGTGCAATTGGCTGGAGCATCATCTCATAACAGACAGGTAGAGGGTTCGGCTATCAGTCAGGGCACATGCCTAGCCTGCAGGTTTGATCCTTGGTCTGGGCGTGTACAATCCGGGGTCTAGGTCGGTGCTGGAGGCAACCAACTGATACTTCTCTCATATCAGTGTTTCGCTATCTCCCTTCCTCTCTCTGAAGGCAACAAAAGAATGTCTTTGGTTGAGGATTAAAAAAAAAAAAAGAAATCCATTACTTCACAGAGTGGCTAAATATGGATTATGAAACTTACTGGCTTTGTGGGTGACTGACAATACCAATGATCAGAAAAAACACAGGCTTTGGAGTCAAAAATGAATTTGTGTTTGGAGCTTAGGACCTGCTCTTTTAGTCCCATGACCTTGGGCAAGCGGTAACCTCTCTAGGCCATCTGTCAACGGGGCTAGTACAGCCAACCTTGAGTGGTTACCATGAAGTTTAGACATAGAGTACCACACATACTGCACGCAGTTCATGGAAGCTACTGTTGGTGTTCACGGTTGCCCCTCCAAAATACATCAGAATGAAGAAAGATGCCTACACGGTAGCCCTTTGTCCCCATGTGGGAGCTCTTCCTTTCCTTGAAAGGAAGCAAGGGAAACAGTGTACGTAGAGTTTTCTAAAATATCAGTCTTTTCGGCGTTTGATTATTCCCACCTAAAGGAAATAACTGGAGTTTCTCTGTGCTTCATGATAGTTGGAATGGTATGTCCCTGTCTTTCTTGGAACTTCCAAATAAGAATGGGATACTCTATGCGACAGATTCAGCAAATGCTTTAGAACAATACGGAAGTTTTAACTAAGCACAGTGTGCTGTACTTAAGCTTGTTTTTAAATAACATGATTATAAGGTTTCAACTGGTCAAACCCAGTTAAATTTAGCAGTTAATACCCATTAAACATTGTCTCCCACTAATCAAATTCAGGTCAAGGAGGACGTGTTCTCTTTGTTCATGGCATTTTTAATTCACGGCTAGAAAACAGGATGTGAGGGAAGTATGCCACTTCAGAGCCCACAGGCCTAATTCACATCTCAAACCAGTTGGCTTGGGCCTCAATTTACTCACATACACTTGGCAGGGGCGGGGGTTGGTGGTGATGATTATGGGTCTAATTCTGCCCCCTTCCCAAAACAATTTTTACATTGAATTTCTAACCCTAGGACCTCAGAGTCCTAGGGTTATGACTTTATTTGGAGATAGGGCCTTTACAGAGCTAATCAAGTTCCAATGATGTCGTTAGGGTGGGTCCTTATCCAACATGACTGATGACCTGATAAGAAGGAGAGAGCTGTGCAGAGCTGTGCAGACAGGGAGATTGCTGTGTGGGCATGCGGACAGCCATCCACAAGCCAAGGAGAGAGGCCTAGAAAAGATCCTTCCCTTGTAGCCCCCAGAAGGAACCACCTTGCATCACCTTAATGTCAGACTTCTAGATTCCAGAGATAGGAGACAACACACTTCCACTGTGTAAGCCCCCTAGTTTGTGGTACTTTGCCACAGCAGCCCTAGCAAATGGGGTGCAATTGTACCTACTCCAGAGAATTGTGTGCTGAGGGACTGGGGCAATGGAGAGCAAAAGTGAGTAAATGATGCTTAGTTTTGAATGATGGTTAGGGGGCATTTGATCAAATAAAGATAAAAATAACTATTAGCAAAATAGAAAATCACATGTAGATGTACCTATAACCAACAGGAAATCAAAGAAAAAGTGCTAAAAAGAAATATGTTCAAATAGTGTTTGTGTTAGGTGGTGGGTTGTGAGTGACTTTCACCTTTTCTCAGATTTGCAGTGGTATAGTTTAAGACAGCAATAATGAAACACAAATTGGCCCTGGCCAGGTGGTTAAAGTGTCCTCCCGATACACCAAGGTTTTTCTATTTTGTTCAATTTTCACTCAACAATTTATACGTACCAGGGCCCCAAAAAGGCACCAGGAATATAGAAGTGATAAGATGAGGTCCCTGCCTCGGATTTCAATGTCAGGGTTCTTCGTAAGCTCATATTTATTATCTATACTTTTCCAAATATGCATAGAAATGCAGTATTTTCTCTGAATTTTAATCTACCCCACAAATACACTAATTCAAAGAGGAAGAGGAAAGTTGCCTGTGTGGCCTGGGTATCTAGACATCAGAAACTTATCTTCTAAATGTTCTTATTCAATAAATCAATTAGCCAGTATAACTTGTCTGATTAGGTCCAGCTGTCAGAAACTGCACAAGCAGGGCAAACCCAAAGAGAGGAAAGAGCCGTCTGCACCTCTCACGATGACATCTAACGTTAGGGTCGCTGTTTGCAGACTGGAGGCCTGGGCCCCTGTGAATTCAAGTATGTTTGCATTTGCTGATCAAGCTTATTTCTGTAAAACTACTATGCAGGAAAAATATAGTTAACTGCCACATAAATAACCTTGTAAGACAGAGACTGAATAAACTTAGATTCTTGACACTTGGAAGACACGGCGTGGACTAACATGACTGATGCACATTTGGGGCACAGAGCAAACATCTAACGTCACGAAGGCATGAGATGTCCCTTCCTGTCTCACATCTCTGAGCCCCATCGATTCCAGAAAAATCAGTTTCCCACACGTATGAGCCAAAGTCACTGCTCATCCTCTGTTCACAGGGCTCAGTCTACCCTGGTCCTCACAGGTAAGTTCGCTCCTCGATGGTTCTTTTCCTTCTGTTGTCCCTATTGTTCTATTCTCCCCACCCTAACCTTACCACACGGTTGACAGGAAGTGGGTCTTTTCTCCTCTTGAACGTTTTTGCTTAATAGATAAAAGTTCAGATATACAAAAATAATGGGGCAAAATGAAGAATGGAATCCACCAGCATTTAAATCGTTTTTCTCTTCCGTGAGTGACATCACTGGGTCTTGTCCTGAGCTCCTTCTGTTGGGCAGCTTGCTGCTGTTTAGAATATCTCTTCAGATGACCAGAAGTTTCACTTCTGGGAAAGTGAAATTAAAAAGCCTGTTTGGGTGGCGTGGCGGGGAGAGGGTCGTGTGTACATAAACACGGTGAGAGGTACTTATTAGGAAGAACTGTTTCCTTCACTCCAGATCTTCTAAGTGTTGATCAGCGAGGTTGTGAGCTCCTTGAGTAGGAGCTGCATCTTTTTAACTTCACGGCTGCATCGACCTAGCGCATGTGGGTGGTTACTAACTACTGCATGGTTAAGTGGGCAAATGAATGAATTCACAAATGCCGCTGCTTTGGGTCTTAAGAGAAAAGCATCGGTCTTCGGGTCAGACATCCTTTCTAGGTTGGGAATGTCTAGGCAAACCTTCATGGCCCATTCTCCTCTTGCGCTCAAAGACACATGATATTGTAAGTCCACGTCTTATAGGCATGCTGATTGAGCTGACGGGAAAGACAGCGCGTCTGAAACCGACTTTCGAGGGTTTAGACATAAACTCTCACCGTATGGGGAAACTCACACTTCCTCCATCGATCCATCTCGTGGTCCCTCTTCAAACTCCGTGAGTCCCAGGGCGCTTTTCCAACCCCACACTGCTCTGTGCCGAGGCCAAAGCCCAGTTTCCTGCCTCAAAAGGCCCTTTGTTTGGCCTCTCTTTCCAAATCAGCGTATCCTGAGCTTGAACCCTCTTGCTTTTGAGAACTCAATGCCTTGGCAGCAGAAGGCTTTGCCAGAAGGTTTGTGGTCCTAACAGCTTTCAAAAACCTCAATGTGAGGGCATGTCTCTAGCTAAGAAACTCTTTTCATGGGAGGGGGGAGAAGGAGTATTATTTTAAGAGTTGCAAAAACAACTTCAAATTGACTCTTTAGTCGTTAATTGCTACCAGAAGACTGAGAACTTCTTGTTCTCTTGTATTTAATTAAGATGATAGTTTTAATCAACTTTAAATGATATTGGTTAATATGCTCTGCTCAATCTTTGGCAAGTTTTGCCTCAGAACACTGGAATGCATTAAAGACAAATATTGAACATGTTCTCTCCCAACTGGAAAACACCTCCCTGAAGCAAGTGCAGATGGAAAGCTAGCTCCGTCGCGCAGGTGCCATATGATTCTCTGGAAGGGCTCCAAAGTTACTTCTCAAAGATCAGATAGACTGCATCTAATCCCCACTCTGTATATTACTCATGCTATAAATCCAGGGAGCGCACTCTTATAGACCTATTTGTTCTGAAGCTTGCTAATTACCTATGACAGAGAACAGTTTCCAAACAAAAAATTTTTAGGATACAGGGTAGATTAATGTGGAAGAACCTGCTCCCTACCAGGCATCTTCTAATCTTGAGACAACTGGTAAGACAGGAATTACTGTCCCCATTTTACAGATGAAGAAACCGAAGTTCAGGGAGGTGACCACCTTGCCTCAGGTGGTAAGCTAACAAACAGTGGGCCTCACATTTGCACCCAGAACCATCTGACACCAAGACAAAATCCTCTTTCCATTGTGCCATACTACCTCTTAAATAGGTTTAAAACTTTATGACTCCAAGCTAAAACTGTGAAAGCCTTATGATGGTAAATCTCTTCATGTCCCTGTTTATGTCAACCCTGTGACAGGACTCAACAATTCAGCACAGTCAGGGCCTCCCACTGTCCTAGGTGCAGTCATTTTTCCATGATGACCTCAGCAGATCTTAAAGACCCATCTAATTCTGCTCCATTATTTAGGAAAGAAAAGTTAGACCAAGAGAGTGTAAGTGATTTGTTTAAGGTCACTAACTAGTGACCTTGTTTTCAGAGCTGGAAACAAGGTAACAGTGTCCCCAAGCTGGAGAAGTGAGGAAGTGGGGTGAGCAGAAACCAGACTGAAGATCGGATACCTTTTCCCACAGGCAGAGCAGAAGGGGAGCGTGCTTTGAAGGGAAAAGCCGTGACCAAAGGCCAGAAGGCAGACACCTGCGGGGTGGGTCTAGGAAACAATGAGACCAATATGGAGGAAGATGGATGTCAATGAGAATACCTGTGCACTCGAAATAAGGCTGGCAGGAAGTTGGAGGAATGCTGAGGGTTATTCCCGTTTAAAGCAATCATATTTCTAGAACATTTTTCACAGTCAGAACATACAGGGGTGGGTAAAAGTAGATTTACAGTGGTGAGTATGTGAAACACAGTAGTTTATTCTTGTTATTAATTATTCTATTGTTACCATACGAACAACCGAAAGCCTGCTTTTGCCTACTGCTGTATTACTGTGCTGTGGGATGTAACGTCGAGGTTTCAAAGGCTTGTAGGTTACTGACACATGGGCCAATATCTGATCTGCAGAATAACCAAATCTAGAGTGTAAAGGGATACTTTAAAATATGGTATGTACTGGATTTAAACTTGAGTCTGCATAAGGTAAGAGTTTTGTTTCTTCTGGATTTCATCCATTTTCTAAGACAGTTAACTTCTCAAGAGTCCAATTTTCCCATCTATAAAATGGGAGTGGGCAGGGACAGCATCCGAGTCAACATCAGGTACCGGGTACATGAAAGGTGCTCAGTGAATGTTTGTTGAAATGACACATTACTATCATTTATTCAGGGGCTTTTAATTATAAAAAGTGGTTAATATTATTATTAATGCTAATAATTACCTATCACCATGCAACCAAACATAGTTGATGCTGGGCTGCAATTATAGGAAGGTAGACTGTATGTTAACATAACCTTTGGGACACTTAGAACTGCCTCCAAGGAATAAACTTGCCATCACTGGAGTATTAAGTGGAGGCTGAGTACTAACCGAGAAAAGACGAGTATGGGGTTGTGCCCCGACGGGCGGGAGAGTAGGAGGACTGTTCCAACGGTCTGGAAGCCCGAGTTTTGGAATCAGATACACAGTTCTGAGGTTAGTTCCTAATACCTAACCTCTTTGCACCTCAGTTCTACCATTGGTAAAGCTGGAGTGATACACCAATTCCACTAGGATTCTGCAGGGACCGAATAAAACACACAGGAATGCCGTTAGTTCTCTTCTCTTCTGAGTCAGGCCTTCTGGTCTTTCAATCTCAGCCCTCAGAATCGAGAAGCCCTGGCTTTTAAGGTAAGTTCAACTCTTTATTTTTTAATAGAAGCCATCATGGTTAGTACAAGTTCAGTCTCTTGGCCAAGTACAAAACACTATAGGAAGGCAAAATTGAACTTAAAATACCTGGCTGCTCTTAAGTTACATACTCCCAATTCTCCCAGGTTAGTTAATACTTCATTATGGGCTAGTACAAACTCTAGCAAGCAAAGGTTTTTTCCATTTCATCACACGGACTTGCAGGAGGTATGTAGTAGACACCCAGTGTTTAGCTTTATAATTATACTTAATAATGATTCAGCTATTTATAGAAAGAGATACCGTGCCAGTGGCTGCCTTAGGGTTGTAGTAGTACAGGCAACAAAAAGTTTATTTTTCTTTTTGCTTCTTGCCTGCATCTTCTAAAATAACTTTTCATTGACATTTTCTTCAATAAAAATTTTTGAACACCCATTATGTACAAGGAAATCATAATGTATTCGGATAGAACCGTACAAAGCTGTGAAACCAACCGAAGAGTTTTACATGGGAAAGGTCAACACGAAGTGCTTGGAAGCCCAAACCAGACCGAGTTCTGCCCCGAGGAAATCAGGAAAGGCTTCGCAGAGCGGGCGGAGCTTGACCTGAGTATTGACAAGTGAGTAGAGTAGCACACACTAAGCAAAAAGAGTGACATGGGCAGGAAAGTGACTGGACTCGCCACAGACTGGAGCTGTCTGGGACAAGGGCACAGAGCGGGAGTAGAGGGGCTGGAAACAAGACAATGAATCGGGGGTTGGGGGGCATAGAAAGGGTTTGGTAGAGCTAGATTCTGAAGGGTCTCACATACGCTCATAAGTTGATTTTGTAGCTAACAAGGGTCATAAAAGTCCTGTTCTAAAGAGAAGGACCTACACCCACATGATCAGAACTGCAGTTTGAGAAATGACTCCTGTATACTCATTGCCTAAAGGATATAGAGAGGGGAGGTCATTACCCTGGGTTGGGGGCTGGGAGGGGCACCTGTAAACAAATGTTCTCAGCTCTTTATGTATATTAGAATGTGTATAAAATGGCATAGAACTAGATTAGAGAGATCAGATTCAGAAGATAAAAGAAAATTACATTCATGTACAAATACAACTTTACAGTCATACTGCTTCAAAGCATTTTCCTGCGTGGGTACCTATACCCTTTGCTCTCAACAGCTCTGCAAGGCAGGCAGGGAGTGGGTCATCACCCTCCTGTACCTGAAGTGCCAGTGACTGGCCAACGGGCACCCAGCTAACAGAGCCAAGCTGGAAACAGAGCCCGGCTCAGCACTCAGCTGGACTTTTATTTTTAAAAATTTCATTTAATGATCAGCTCAAGACATCTGGCCAAGTTTTCTCCGTCCGCAGCTGGTGTGTCTATCTACTCACCCTCCCACCTGCTTCTGGAGGACAGGACTTCCTCTTGTATCTCCCTCACTGCTTTGCATTTACCTCAACAAATACTCAGAGATAAATACGACAAACAACAGGAATGTTCTCATCTGTACTTTTCTGACAACAGAGACCGGTCAAGAGCCAAGGCTACAGTTCCCCATTGGCCTTGTACTTCCCATTCATCACCAGTCCCTGGCGGAGGAACAGCCCTTGCTATGACTCCTATGGTCTGGGGTGTCTCTCGCCAGCTGCTTTGCTGCTCTGTATTCTAAGTGTGAAGGGCCTGTACAAAATGGGCCTTCTCGAAGTCCTATTTAACTTTTCCATGGGTCTATGTTTGTCAAAGCTTCATGCCAACTCTGTCAGAAAAAGAAATGCCACAAAACTTCTTTTAGGAAAGGGAAAAAAAGACCTACTTTATACACTTGCTCTCATGCTAATCACACCACCGCCATTCAAATCCCAGCTGAATAGCGGCCCCACAATAGCCTGGGAAATACACAGAGCCTTTAACCAAAGAGTAGGCTACTTCACGCAAAATGTCGCATTTCCTTGGCTTTTTAAGTCCTTTGGAGGACACTGATGAGAAGAATTAACAATGCAATATGCAGTTCTATCCCTGCACAGGGAAGCCATTCCATCTCTGCATGAAATTGGCGAAGTATTCTCTACCATGGCTCTGCCCTTGTCTTTGAAGGCCCTGCAAAACTGGAGCTGAGATTATCTTCGACATATTTTCAAAAAAAGTGGATGAGTGGTCCTAGTGACCAGCTCAAAGCAGATTCTAGCAAAGCACTTCCCCTGGAATCTCAGTAAACCATCTTTGCTAGTGATTAACTAGTTCATTTATTAATACAGTGTGTCACCACCCACCTCGCCAGAAGAGTGGAGATGGGCAGTGAGTGGCAGGTTATGAAAAACTGAAGTGAACTCCAACCTCCTCCTTCTTAGAGTTGTTGTGAAATTCAAGTAAGTTGCCAATGCATGTAAAGCGCCTTTCACTACCACCTGCCAGAGAAGTATTCTGTAAAGTTCATGCCCCTCCCCCTTTCAGCCTAGAGGTTTTGCATCTAATCTCTGTCCTCTAAGAATTTACCATCAAACAAGCAACACTAAAATGAGCAAATAACTTTCAACTCCAACTCACAGTTGAACACCTACAAGACCTGATAATTTCATTTAAAAACTTTCTGGTTTGCTTGCTGTGTTCATATGCATATCATTGAAAATTGTATTGAGTGCCAATCCCAATGCCAGTTTCCATTGCTGGAAGAAAGCGCACAGGTGTTGGTTGGTTCTTATCCCGCATTTCCCACCCATTTTCCAGTTGCAGGGTCCCCAGCAAGCCCCTCAACCTCTCCAAAGGGCAACTGCCTCACCTTGGAAATCAATTAGAGCAGTATCTCCCCTTCAGGATTGTGCAATTTTATAAGATACATGAATATGCCTAACTATCAAGGTTCAAAAATGTTCTTTTTCCAGTTAACATTTGGAAATAATAATATTTTGGGTGTGGTAGTTTTGGTGTTTTGTTTTGTTGGTTTTTCAGGGCTGGAGAACAGGAGATCTAGAAGAGAAAAATCAATTGAGGCAACAAAGGATATTTACATTCAAATTTTAGATGCATCCATTATCATTTCGTAGAACGATTAAATGAAAGAGATTATTAATTAATAATAAACACTTGAATTTCTCCGCTGAGGCCAGAATGACTATAAATAACCCATTTAAGACAAAATTATAATTATAGGTTCTTCAACACCATCAATGGCTTTAGGAAAAGATGGTTGATTGTCCCCTGTGTGATGAATGTTTTGACCCAAGAACAACTACTTTTTAATTTCCCAGGCAGCTCCCAGGACTTCTGCGTCTACACAATGGCTGGGCTACAGACCTTGCAAAGCAATAGTTTACAGGGGTGAGTGCAGCCCATCATCCCTCCTGCCATATCATTGGAGTCCCACTTTCCAAACAGATTTACATGAGAAGCCTACTAACTGAAGACTCAAGTGAATTGGTAACACCTTGGAAGCATGTTTAAAATCTCAGCCTGCCAGAAGTTCCTCCCTATGATTCATAGTATATGCAGCTGCACCCAAAGAAGACACTATGCATTTATTTAATCAAAATACCTATTAGGGCCAAGATGAGAAACAAGACAAATGCAATGATGAAAAATAGTATATTAGGCCATTCATCCCCAGAAACTTACATAGGCTGAATTGACCGAAACAACTATACAGGCAAGTATCTAATGAAATTATTGTGTGGCTGAGAAACATTTTTGCCACTTCCTGTCAGTGGTTGCTAACTTTACAACAATGTGGGTCATTTGTGGGGAAGAGGCTACTGGTGGAAGGTCTATTTACTGCATTTAATGAAGGTGCAGCATCCGCAGACGCTAACCAGAGAAGCTCAAAATTTCTCAGTGTGACCCAAAGGTTACACCAAGCCACAAGGACAGCAGATCAGGCCCATGGCAACCCATTGGGCCTGGTTGCTGCCTGATATGAGGCACAAAGGCCTAGCTCAAATACTTGAACTAGTGGTCCCCCCTTTTGGGAACCTCCCCAGCATCCGGTGGTCCTTTTCTCTTCTACATACGCATTGCTGCTTGTCCCTTCTAGGATGTCCCACCTTTTCACTACTAAAGAACCCTTGCAGTTCTTTCTTGAGCCTCTGTGATGTCCGGAAGGCATCTTTATCTAGCAAATAAACTGTTTAAAATCATTTCTCCACTTTTATTAATCAAAGTATACAAAGTGCCAATCCCATCTCCTCGTTCATGAAAATGAACGGCAAGCCTAGAGACAGCTGACAGGTGCCATTCCAAATCCAAATGACCAGCAAAATGCAGATGCTCTGAGTAGTCTAGGCAGACGCTCACCTCTGAGTCAATCTGAGCAAGTTAATCACTGGGAAGCCTGCAATACACATTAGATATTTTTGAAGTGCTGAAAATATCATGATGCTTCATGGCTGCCCTACTGGACCTCTGTAGGTCCAAAGAACCCAGGGTGAGAATCACAGGACTCGCTCACTTTGGACAATGCATCGTGTTGCTAATGTGAAAGCCAGCCGGGGTTGGGAAAAATTGAGGCTTCAGAAAACACAAGCAATAGAGTCTAGTGGTTAAGATGGGCCTCACAAGACAGTCTGGCCCCTGCTCCCCAACTCACTTGCTGCATAGCCTTTAGTAGATATTTTTAACCTCTCTGCACCTGAGTTCTGTAAAACTGAAGATAGCAGTAATGAGGAGGATTAAATAAGGGAATGGTCCGCACAGTGCTTAAGCCAGCGGGAAGTACAAAGCCAGCACCAGATAAATGTTAGCAACTGTCATGAGTCAGTCAGGCCTGAGTCCACACACCAGTCCCAACACTGTGTTAGCCACGTGGACCTGGGCAAATCATTCACCTCCCTGGGTTGCAAACCAGGTTACTGACCTCTTCCTTCTGCTGTTATTGAAAAGGTTAAGTGAGGTATCATCTAAAGCTCCCAGTGATAAAGGTGAGTGCCTTTTCCTCACCTCTTGTAATATCTGCGGTTTAATTTCTCACGCACTTGTAAGTGCCATTGACAACTTGATGTTCCAACTAATTCCTAAAGGTCTGTACTTACCTGTGCCTTATATTCTTTAACACTTCCAAGCATCCAACACATGAGTCTAAAAGATACATGGCAATCTAATTCTTGAGGTGATAATTACGTATAGGGGGACGGGGGTGTGTGTGCATAATCATCTTTATCAGGAACTACAGTTCCAGCTCATGATTTTAAAAGTCTTGTAAAGCAGATCCTAGTAATAGATAGGTTTCAATATTAATATTCAGACTTTTAACTGTCTCCAAGGAACTCTGAAGATTCAAGGCTTTTGTCCTCCGTGGAGGCAGGAATCGGCTTGTCACACCCTGGTCTGAGGAAGCGTGTCACTCAGCAGCCGAGCGGGTCTGGCGGACAACCCAGCACCTACTTGCAGTCAGCGTTATTGTTCTCTGCTCGCTCATCTTAAATCCAGTGACATTATAGATTAAAAAACGGTTTCTTTGTGAAAACATGCCTCTAAGAACAAAGCAACATCATAGTGGTTTCATGAATATGTTAATTCCAAAAGTCTTTGGTAAGACTTTTGTGTTTTTTCCTTATATATTTTAATTAATCCTGATATGTTCCTAAGATGGCACAGGCACTGTGAAAAATAACTTGGCAGCTCCTCAACAAGGCCAACCCTGAGTTACCATATGACCCAGCAACTCCACTCCAGAGCAGACACACCCGAGAGAACTGGAAACATGTCCACACGGACATCTGGACCGAACGCCGCGAGCAGGCGCCGCGAGCAGCGCCGTTCCCGACAGCCCCGCCCAGCACGAACGGAAACAGCCCAGAGAACCCACTGACTGACGTGTGTATAGATCAGAGCTGTTCTGTGCACACAGTGGAATATTACTTGGTAATAAAAGTAAATGTAGTACTGACGGATAAACCTTAAAAAAATGATGCTCAGTGAAAGAAGCCAGTCACAAAAGACCGCAATGCATGATTCCACTTACACAAGAAATGTCCAGAACAGGCAAAACTATAGAAACAGAACGTTGATAAGTGGCTGCCATTTGGTGGGGACAGGGGGGTTGCAGGGTGAGGAGGGCAGACTTGGAGTGACTAATATGAGAACAGGTTTCTTATTGGAATGATGACAATGTTCTAAAATTGATAATGGTGATGGCTGCCCAACTCTGTGAATACACTAAAAGCCAGTAAACTATACACTTTATATGGATGAATTGTATGGCATGATGAATTATATCTTAATAAAACTGTTTTTAAAATACCATTATTACCCAAGAACAACTGTCTCTGTAAACCAAAAAGATTTCTAATGGCCTGTGTATTTTAAGGGGCATTTGAGAAATTTAAAAATTCCAAGCCCCACCCCCCCCAAAAAAGAAGATAACTTACAGCCTCATCTTTCCAATAAGGCTATGAACATAAGCATTTACTAATCCTATAATAAGGATTTTGTAAGTTTTCTGTAAACACTGCATCTGAAGTGGAGGGAGCGGCATCCTCACAGTTCAGAAGTTCCCAACCAGAGGATCAGGAGCTCCCTGTTACCGGCCTCCTTCCCTCTCTCCCCCTCTCTCCCCGATGCCTCAGGTTCTGCTCTGTGTGTCCCAGCTGGTCCCCCCTCCCCACCTCCAACTTTCCTCCCCTCAAGCCCAGCAATCAACATGAATCAACTTAGATTAATCTCCTCTTAATTTTTTTCACAAATATGTCAGTCTAAGTGTTGTCTGTAAAACTTCTGTATTTTGTTCTTAATATTTCAACCTTATGTTACTTCTAAAATGGTGCAGCCACGATGGAAGAACAGTCTGGCAGTTCCTCAGAAAGTTAAACATTAAGTTAACCCTATGACCCAGCAATTCCACCCCTCGCTCTAGATTGTGTTTAGTTTCTATATGAAATGTTCCATAATGAAAGGAAAACGAAAACAAAAATAAAACTTTATTTGCTCTACTGGCCCTCCCAAATAAAGTTCACGCTCCCTAGCTGCCTGCCATTTGCAGCCTACTTTTATTTTTATAATCTGGCTCCAACCTATTTCTCCAGCCCCATCTCCTAGACTGTCTTTGCCCCACTCAGTGCAAACACACCATACTTGTACTCCAACTCCTCCCCCTTCCCAAGCGTCTTAGCACCTGCTGTGACCCTAGCCACAATATCCCCTACCCCTGCGTGGCTAAAGGTATTTCCAGGTCCATGCCCTTAAGCAAATTTCATCACTGTCACCAAACTCATCCCTTCTGCACCACTACGGAGTCAGCATCACTGTGTGTACGTGTGTGTGTGTGTGTGCGCGCGCACAGCCTAGGAATTCTTAAAAGACAAGGAATCCCCTAGATCTAGTAGGTGCTCAAGAAACATGTGCAGAAGACGCGTACTTGAAAAGACAGATACAAACATAGACTTAACTAAGTGGACTCTCTAGAAATTACATGATTGATACCACAGACTAGTTTGGGGGCCAGATATAAAGAAACCATCAATGAGAACAGCTTCCTTTGTGTCAATATAATCACGTGTATTACATGTTTTAGGGATGCATAAACAGGAACCAAAGCATACTGCTCATTATGACAAGGCGCTTACATTGATTTGCATTTCTCTGCACAACTCTCTAGGTATATAATTTAGTTCATTTATGACAAACCTCAAAAACACACTTACCACCAATACTCTGATTGCAACATATACTTTCAAAGCACACAGAAATCAACTTTCTTTCAAAAGTTTCCAACTGGGTCGTACGTGTGTTATTTTGTTTGGTTTATTTTAAATTTGGGGATTTTAATGCAGATTATAATTTATAATTTAATCAGGATCTAAAGGAAGAATAGTTTCACAAGGATGTTCAAGAACTTGACCTAGACTTCTTTCGAATGTCTGCCAATTAATGCATGACCTTGACAAACTTATTTAATCTGAGACTCAGTTTCCTCCTCAGTCAAATTAGAATAATTTCTACCTCCAGAGATGGTGGAGAAGTTTTTAAAAAGCAAAACTTGGAAAATATGGGTTCTCTTCCTTCTCTCCTTTGAATACATCATTTGAAAAAGATGGTTCCTGTTTAAGCTCGAATTGGTCAGCAGCTATCTTTGGTAATAAGCACTTTCTAGAACATGCACCTGTTTGAAGAAAAGTAATATATCAAAAATGGTCTCGTCCTTCAAACTGGTCCCAGGTATCTCTGGCCTCACTCAATTACCACCAACTGATCTGGATTAAAAGTTAAACCTGTTTGTCTTGTTCCTCTTTTAACAGACGCAGGCAAGACAAAGAAGAGCCCACAGCTCTCTGGAGAACTCTGCCTCACACATGGCATCAAATTTCAAACTGACAAGTAAACATCAGAAAAGCAAAATGGTCGAAAGCCAAGACCTTCGTTCTAGGCCCTGCTCTTTCACTATAACTGAACAATTAATTACTAACCAGTCCAGACTTCGAGCCCACCACACATGAATCCAGGGCACGGAGTAGGACTCCGTGGTCACAGTGATGAGAGCAGCTAGCACCTGTTGACTGGGGTGTGCATGCTCCATGCTCTATGCCAGGCATATCCTCACAACTTCATGTGCATATGTTATCCCATCTGACAAACGAGATGGCTGAGCCCCCACAGACCACCAGTAACTTGCCTAAGCTTATAAGCTAGTAGTAGTAAGTAACCTCCCATGGGTCTGATGCTAAAGCCTGTGCTTTACCCCTCAGACCTCCCAACCTTCCCCTGTTCAAAGATGCCTGCTTTTGTGACCGAGATAAAAAATGACCTTGGCATTGTTGATAATGCTATCTCTAAGGTACTTTCAAGTTCCACGAATCTAGACAATGAAGAATTGTTCTGATGGTATTTTATTATGTCCACTGAGAGGCTCATTTAGCACACTCTAAGCTATTTGGCAATTATTTATGTAAAACTCTGTCTCGTCCACTATTCAAACTGATCCTTGAGTTAAGACTCATATCTGTGTCCTTTACTGAGTCCTATAGAACATTCTGTACATAGTCTGACTCAATACAACAGAAATAAATGAAATGGAGTGGAATGGAAAAGAGTGAGTCTTCTTTGCACTAACTGCACTGAAAAGTGGGCAGCAAGCTAAACTGATAAGAGCTCTGATGACTACCTAGGAGCTGGGTGTCCTTGTGTGAGTTGCCTAGCTTCTCTGGGCTGCAGTTACTCCATCTGTAAAAGGGATCTAACATCTATATCACATGCTAGCACGAATAATAAATATGATCGCCAGAACACTTACTCCTTTCTTCGACAACTACGCGGAGAACCCTGGATAAACAAGCATTTTGATCACTTTCACTCACAGCGATGTTATTTAGTCAGGTTTTTCCCTGGGCTGACAAAAGAAATGGAGAAGAGTTGATGCTAAATGAGACCATTTGTCCAAATCTCCTTCCACCCTTCTGTGGGGCACTTGTCTTTCTCTGAAGATGATACAGCCAACCTCCTGAAGGGGAGGGGAAGGGGAGGACACAGCCACCAAAGGCAGTGGAGGCTCCTACACCGTAACTTTCCCAGACCAGGAAACCTGCCCCTGCTCTTCTTCAGCTAATGAGAAACTTGTATGTTCCTTCTGCCTGGTTTTTGCTTACGATTCTCCTCACAATTTTTTCTACTCACATATTTTAGGCAACAATGGTGTCAAAAAGTGAAAGAGGATTCCACAGAACCACTGGGACTGAGGGCACTAGGAAGGAAAGGAAATTACCACCGTTACTATGAATAACATTACCAACATAACACCTAATAGTACAGTGCTTTTTAACTTTTCAAAGTGCTTTCAGATCCATGATGTCTGCTGAGTGTCATCACACAGGGGTGTCACTAGTTTGTTTGTTTCCTTTACAGATCAGAAAACTGAAGTCTGAAAAGGTTAAATAATTTTTGCCCAGGTCACACCTATCTTAGCATTAAGTCAAGATTCAAGTCCATCTGTACATGAATCCAAATCTTGTACTATTTCTATAATACTTTGCCAAGCTAATTTTGATCTTTTAAAGGCTCTGTTGGGGAATCTAATTTATTCCATTCACTTTTTACTCACACACAAACTTCAGTATCTCAAAAGAAAATATTTATAGTGTTAACACCTCATTTATACAAAGTGGCCAATTAACTGCCAATATCAACTACCTAGAACTCAGTTTGGAACCCAGAAATAAGAACAAATCCCAGCCTCTCAACAATTAGGAAACACCCCCAAGTCCTTGCACTAAAAATCACAGCAGACCTCAGGGTGGCACCCAGAAGTAATTTTTTTCCTTTGGAAAACTGTAACAAGTTGGATTGTCTTTACTGAAAAAGACAGGTACACTGGCCACAAACGGGAAAAAAAAAAAAGTACAGACAATCTAACAATGTGGCAAGTGCCAGAGCATTCAGTACAGGGACAAAAAGCCCTCTTCATAAATCAATTGTCCTTAAGACATCAGCTGCTAAACAGCATAGTAATTCTCAAATGGCCTGATAAGAATCACCAGAAGCTTTGATAAAATACAAAAATCCCAGGCACTGGCCCAAAGCCTACTGAATTGTCCTGCCCCAGGAACGGGTCTGAGAATCTGTATTTCACACCAGGTGGGTCTCCTTATTAGGTGAATTTGTGTAATATTGACATAGTGGGCATCCCCAAAATAGATTATGACTACTCAAACAACGTGTACTGAATTGAACTGGCACACAGGGTAGAGTTTCTCCATAAATATAACTGCCTACGCCGGGAAAAAGTCCTTCCTATGGTCTCGTTAGCATCATGTGGTGACCAAGGGGCTTGCCAGCCAGAACAACAGCACAGGAAGCGGGGGGAGGAAGACTCCAAAATGGACAGGAAATCCAAAGGGCTAATAGTGGAAAAGGCCACCCACTCTGGTTTTAGTAGTCTCCCCCAAAGGCAGCTACACCCCCATGGTATATCTATCTATTAAGTATACAAGAAAATAAGGGGGAAAGGAGCAAAGAAAAAAACAGCCATTCTGAACAAGAGAAAACAGAGGTTTTCAGCTATCCTAGGAGAGTCAGCTGGGCCTACCTACTGAATAGAAGTTCCCTTTTTTATTTTAGCGCATGCATGATGCTCAACTAGATGGTTCACCAGTTGATTAATGAAGATCTGTTCCTATATTCTGTGGTTCACATAGTAGATTAAGCTACCAAAACCTATTGAGTTATTAAAAACCTATACTTAGTGAGTATAATAACGGAGCAACAGAAAGCAGGAAGGTCGCCTTATTTATTTGTTTGCTTGTGATTAATATAAATTTCAGCAGGCAAATGAAAGCGCACATCCTCCCAAGGAGAAGTCTAGCCCATTCTTCAGTATATTGGGTTAACTCCAGAAAAAGTGCTTACTATCTCTCCAGAACAATCACCAAGGTAAGCAAATTGTCAGCACCAGTTCTTTGGTAAAACATGTGCACGTGTTGTTATAAGAGAAGTAATTACTGAGTTTCTACATCACAATACGTACCAGCACAGACCAATAAAATCGTTAGAGCTAGAAGGGGTCTGAGAGACTACCTAGTCCCTTCCTTTCGTTGCAATGATAAAGAAACAAAGGCCCAGAAAAGTCAAGCGAATTTCCACCAAGTCACACAGCCAGGTAGTGGCAGTCCAGGACCAGAACTCGTTTCTGATGGCTCCTCATCCTTGTGAGGACTCAGTGAGGTTATGTACAATGAGGAGCTAAACAGATGGTGTGCATAAGGGAGACAGTCGACACATGTGAATGTCATTCCTCTTTTCTTGAAATTGGTCACTGAATGTTGCATGGCAGCCTTAGACATTAGACATGATCTTGCCCGACCAGTCATTTTACCAATGGGGGAAAAGAAAACTGAGATCCACTGAAAGCTTACTTATCCACAACCTCACAACTAGATGGTGGCAGTGGATGGCCAGGGATCTGAAGCTTCTAAATCGCCCATTCTCTCTTCACTACACAACACTGCCTCCCTCTCACTTTTGAAAGTGAATAGTTGAATAACAGATGATGATTTTATGTACCCCATACATGGCACCAGTGCTAGAATTACATCTTAACCATTTAATTGCAAACTGAGAACTGTCCGGAAACATTTTGGAACAAATAAATTATATAGCAAGGTGGCTGACTGTCCAAATTCAACATCTGCCTGTTTGAACCTCTTTCCCCTTGCCTCATGACTCTCCACCCAGTGACTTTGCCTTCTGGTGGGAAATGGAACAGGAATCAGGACCTTTGGACTAACCTGACCACCACCTGATTCCTTAAACATCCCATCCTGGTACTCAGCTAACCTACCTGCTGGTATCAAAAGCCAAATGAAGAACAGTCTTTCTGATCAAAGGAACTTTCTCTGAAGAGGATTAGATGGTAATCTAGGGCTCAAGAATTCTGCTAAAATTTAGATCAACAATGAATGGGAATCCCCGATCCTCAATGTACTGGGCAAACGTGCCTTTCTGCTCTGTGCAGGGAATGGTTTGGGTTCTTCACTGTAACATCATTACTGAGTATGGATTTCACGATCTAACCTACCAATGAGACATAAGATATGGAGACAACCGCAACACCTTCATCCAGGGCTCTAGATTATTCATCCCTCGCATTTGTCCAACTCTCGAGAGGTGACAAAATAAATTTCATACCCAGTGTTTCTTCTGATCCTCACAGCAATGTGGTTAGTGGCCCTTCTAATTATCATTTTGCAGATGAGATAACTGAACTCAGAAGATGAAGGACCTGAACAAGGACCACAGGACAAAGAGCTGGACCTGTCTAAAACTGCCAACCCAGCCAAGTGTATGGGTCGGAAGAAGGCCCTCCATCCGTATCTAGGGAGGGGGATAGGGAAGAGGGAAGACAAAGCATAGAAACAGACGCTCAACATGGATTTACCACAACTCTGCATTGTGGAATAGCCAGGTGTTGCTTTGTGTTCCTTCTTCGGAACCACTGTCTCGTGGGGTAAAAGGTGCCCCCAAATCTGGGAGTTACTTAGTACCGGAACTAGCCCCAAATCAAAACAAGACCATACGACCGACCAGCAGAGTTGAACAGCCTTTATCTATCTGCTTGGGTGCAAATGGGTAACTAGGAAGAAATGTGGAAAGGCAGGATTTTCTGCAAACTGAGTTTCAGGATTTACTGATGAGAATCTGAGTTTCAAGATTCTTGAGATAGGAACGGGAAGGGGGATGGACTCTAGTCGCTCACCGAGAATTCAACGCCAACCCAAATCGACTTCAGTATGTCCTTCCTTTCTCTGATACTTGGTTTTCTCATCTATAAAATGGAGACAATCTCTTCATGAGGGTTTCAGTGAAGAGTACATAAACTAATTCATATTAAAAGTAAGCTAACAGTGGTAGATGCACTTCCCTTCTTGCCTGAGAATACTCTCTGCTGCTCTCATGTAACCTCACACGCCAGACCCAAGGAACAGAAAACAGGAGGTGTATATACTACTGAATTGCAAGCAAAACAAAACCCATTTCAGAATAATACCATGCAAAGATTCATAACTGTATTTATAAAAACAATTAGTCAGCAAAGGTAAAGATAGCTGTTCACCGGGAGGCAAACTCCCACTGGCGTTCTCTGACACCGGACTCCTGGCCTGCAAACGAGTGGACTTTTGTTTTTTCACCAAGGATTTAACATTCTATAAAGGTATGTGGAACAAGTTAAACTGCTTGCATATTTCCAGTTGCACAGCACATGGGCTTTTATTTTTTCCAGATACAAGAAGATGAAGCTTGGTGTATATTCCTATGAGAGAATAAACAGAAAACTATTTCTATCTTTTTAATATATTAGTGCCCTGTAATCCAGACCATATGATCAATAAACTACATAAAAATTAAACCATACTGACAGTCTTAGGCAAAAAGTGAAGCAAGTAGAAACAATTTTTTTCAGGACTTTGGTGTGTGGAATATTAAAATCACATGTTGTGTTATTAATTTTCTTTTGGGTGCCAAATAGAGTTCTCTTGCATAAATTTCTCAAGTAAATATTTGCCTTACAGGTTTTCCCACTAACGTTGTTAGAGGTATTAAATTAGTATTGTAATTAGGCCTATGCATAGGGGAGGCATCGATAAGTCACTTTGAAAATGACTCAGTTGTCATGGCTTTAATGGCAAGGCACATACATTAAATGGATAGCTATCTGTGTCTTGTAATAAAATACAAGGTTCTGTTATCATTACTTTTTAGAGGTAAACAAAATCACTTACTTAAACAGGCCAACAGTGAGTAAACATAATAACTAGGTTTAGAATATTAGCTTTGGGTGATGCAGCTGGGGGTAGGGAGAGTTGGGACAGGTGAAACATACACCTTCCTTACACTTTCCATGCCCAGCAGAGCAGCCTGGGGTTACTGTGTCCCTGCCTAAAGCATCACTGATAGTGTGTCTTTTTGCAAATTCCTTCACAGTCTTTCTCTTTCAATAATAATACACCATCTCTTGCGACTGGAGGAGAGCAATAAGGCTACAAAGGCTGTCAAGCGTATGCCAGCTGAGCTTTCCTAATCACAAAGTAGGTTAGTAGTAGGAGGCACACTGCACGGGCTGGCAAGGAAGTGCTCGCTCACCCTACCACCAACCCCGCACACCAGTAAACACTGGAAGCTCCAGGCAAGTTTACAGTGAGCAGATTCAATATGTTTAGCATTTCCTGATTCTCCCCAGAACCAGAGAGGGTTTTTTAAAAATTCAATAGTTTGGCAAAGAAAGTACTAATCTTCCCACTGTGCATGATAATAAGCCAGCCACTTTCAGGAAGGTGGGCCCCCCAGTGACAATTCCTTACATAGCACCTTAATGTTGAATTTCCAAGAAGAGGTGGGGATGGGATTTTCAGTCACCTTTCCTCCTTTGCACACAGCACAATTTTTAAATCCTTTAGAGTACCATCTTTCTTTGACTCTCAGAATTTACTATGGGTCGGCAAACCAAAGGACCCTGCTACAGAAAGTCATAAACAGAGGTAGTGTGAGTCCAGCCCAAGAGATCTCTGGTTTGCACAACCTGCCTGGACAAATCCATTTCAAAGGGGATGTTAAGTCTCAGTGCAGGAGTTCTATTTTAAGGGAACTGAATAGGGAACACAGATGTTTCTCAGTTAGCAGAGTTGGCAGAGCAGCTCCTGGACCAAATCCGAGTTTTTAATGCAGGAAGGGGGCTTGTAGAGCATCTAGTTCAGCCCACTCACTCAAATGATGAGGAAACTGAGGCCAGTAAGGCAGTTAGGTGGCACACCAGAGAAGTGGAGAGGGGCAGGGTTCTGATGACAAGTCCTGTGCTCTTTCCGTCACACCACGATTAGCTTTAAAAAACAAAACAAAACAAAAAAAACTACGCTGACTTCAACCTTGGAACTTTTGCAGATTCGTGTCAATACCTATTCCCTCCCTGCACCGAGTTCATAAATCCTTACGCTCCCACTCCAATTCCTTTTACTCCCACAGCCCTTCCAACTAGTTTGATAAACAACAGTGGACTATCGTCTCAACTTTCTGAGGTGTATTAACTGTGGTCCCAACACTTGACTGTGGCTTGTTTTTCCAGTGCCTCAGTTTCCTCATCGGTGAAATGGGGCTCTTCACCCGAACAGCACCGAGTCAGGGAGAGAGCTAGTTAAAATTACCCCCTGGCACACAGTAGGCGCTTAAGAAGTAGTCACTACAGAATGGGTACCACGCATCAGTTCCCTAGAGAGCACCTTCTAAACCCCTGGGGGGTTGTTGAAGAGAGGAGCAAGTAGAATGGCCAGCTTTCAGATCTGGCCCAGCCAGGGCAGCAACGGCGGAAGGGGTTGGATGTTTACATCCAGTCAGGGGAAGGCAGCTCGGCTCCAGGCAGGAGCCCGGAGCTCCAGCAGATCCATTTTACTTGGATGGAAGGCAACAAGCTATGCGCTGGCTCTAGATCATGGTTCAACCAACTTCCCCTAACTAAAAGGATGAACCCACATTTCCCGTGGGATTCCGCCTGGGCTTCCAAGCAGTGACGGCTTTTAAGGAGTAGGTTTACAGTTGCCCGCGAAAGCCTAAGCACGCCCAAACATTCATGTGCAGGCCGGGAAGTCGGTGGGATCGGGGAAGGCGCGGGCCAGGGGGCCAAAAGGAAAGCGAAGTCTCCCCAAGGCGGCTGCGGGGGCCTCCAGGGGCTGACAGCGCGGCAGCGCCCGGAGACGCGGCCGGCTGGCGGCTCCGCGCCAGCGAGGAAGTGCGGAGCCCAGCGCGCAGGCACCCCGCCGGGCTGGGACCCGCGCCGAGAGCCGAGGGGCCCAGGGGCCAAGGGACAGCGGGGCTGGGCTCACCCATAAAGAGGCAAAAGAGGTCGAGGCAGATGAGCAGCGCCCGCTTGCTGCCGCCCTTCCTCGGGTTGTTGTTGAGCGAAGGGCTGCCGCCGTTCTTGCTCTCCGGGACGATCGCCTTGTCGTACTTGTAGTTTTGCATGGCGCTGGCTGCGGCGCGAGCCTCCCGCCCCGCGAAGACGCCCCGCAACAGCAGCCACACACCCAGTCGCTGGGGTCGCTTCTTGGCCGAGGCTGCTCGGGAGAGTTGGCGGGTCGGCCCGGGTTTGGGGCTCGGAAGCGAGAGTGCGGCTTCGCTGCCTGCTTTCAACGCAGACGGTGGTGTTTTCTGCTCCCCTTGAGTGCCTCCGTTTTCTTCCCTCTCTCAACCCCAAATCGTTAGCAAGTCCAAGGGGAAGAAAGCCAAATCCCAAGCAGAAACTTTTGCAGAGCTGCGCTGCTCGAGAGGCGCTGGGTTGGCGCGAGTCTGTGAGCTCGAGCGAGCTAGTGGGCAGCGCGGGCGCTCCTCCACCTTCCTCCGCAGCTAGGTGACTTAATGAATGAGAGCTGCGCGCAGCCCAGCCACTCCGGAGCGCCGGCCCCAACTCCAACTTTTCCTCCTCCTGTTGCTGTGCTGCCGCCGCCGCGGCTGCTGTTGTGATCGCCTTGGGTTTGTTTTCTGCACTTTTATTTCACGAGGTCCTTTAAAAAGAGAGAGAGGGAACAAGAGGGCCCTCCTCACTTGGCTCTGAAGGGATTCAGAAAGCACAGCCCCTTCCTTAAGCTGCCTAAGACGTAGCATAATTAAGGCCACATTTTCCCCCACCCCCTTTAAAAAAAAATCTAAAAGAAAAAGTTACTCTCAAGCCAGAGAATCAGGGAGCCCCTAGCGTTCAGAAACATCAGATTGTCACAAAAGGAAAAATTTATATAAATTTGAAAAAAAAAAATTTTGCTGTCCTTAGTCCAGCAAGTTAAGGCTGTGTAGCTAAAATGCATTTCTCCTCACAAATTTGAGGTTTTAAAGTCTGTTTTCCCCGTCTTTAATTTGAATCGCATTATCCTGAAAATGCTCAAGGAAAACTGTCTTTGGTTTTTTTTTTTAAGATCTTAATACCCAGCACCTATACTGTGTTACATTCTGAGGATAGTAACATGAAAAAAAAAAAAAAAAAAAGACTGCAGGACTCTGGAGCTAGACTCCGTGGATTCCATTCCTGGCTGTGGCTCTTTGCCACAGTTTCCCCACATGTAAACTGGAGATGGTGCTTTCTCCCAAGTAGAGTAATTATAGAAATTTAATCAGTTAATCCATATAAGCACCTAGAAAAGTGCCAGGTACATAGGAAGTGCTCTATGTGGGTTTCATGAGATTTACCCCTGTTTCTGAAGTGAAGGAGTCTCAAGCCCTCAAAGCCCTGAGCTAGCTCAGCTGGCCTCAGCCTGCGGGGGCCCTCTGGAGGTGTGGAGGGGAAGCCCAGGGGCAGGAGTACTCACTGGAGGTGTCTTCTTTAGCTTGAGTTGTTGGGTAGTCTAATGTTTTGCCTTAGACTGTCCATTATTTTCGAATTATCTTATGTGACTGAGTTACTTAATATTTCTTCCAGGTAAACATTCCCAGGGCAAGGGCTTTCCCTTATATTTTCTAGTGCCTATCAGGGAGCTAAATACCCAGTGAACAATGAGTGAACATTTCTTCCAGATGTCTCTTTTTAGGCGTCCAGTAGCTTTTTAATACATTTATACTGATTTGTTATGGGGTTCATAACCCTATATCCAGTCACCATCAGCCACTGGCCCTTTCTCAAACAGTCTTTTCACACTCCCCCTTGCCCTCCTACTCCCTCTTCCTATAGTGCACATCCATCCCTTCTCTAGCTTCCAGAATGCTTCTCTCCCCGTAAGGCCCACCCTCTGAAGTGCCACCTTCTCTCTGCGCCCTTTCTTGACCCCTGGACAGAATTAACTTCACCTTCGACACTTGGTTTATGACACTCTGGTAGCACATATCACAGTATGATTAGGTGCTGCAGTTAGTAAAGACTAGTCCACTGTCTCAAGTATCAGCTTCACAGAGTCTCCCCAGTACCTGGCACAGGGCTGAGTGGCTGCTGAATTAAGCTCAAGTCCAGACAGTAAGGGGAAGCAAGACTAAACGAATCCCCAAGACAGTGCTGAAGCTGGGACACAGCACAGAAGAACAAAAAATAGCAAGTACAAGCCAGGGTGACTAACAGAACAGATTCCTTGGATAGATTTTCAGTGAGAAATACCTTCTCTTGAAATGTTAACATGACAGAAACAATGCAAGGCCGATTTCATCTTTATTGACATTTTAAAAGGAATTCAGGGATTCTAGTGTCTCTCCCTTGGCCATCCAACCCTCTTCACAATTATAATCATCCTCAAGTTCCAACTCACCAAACCTATCTTTGGAATTTCAACCTAAAAGTGCTAGTCATCCTGAAACTACACCCCACTCTGACCTTTTCCTTCTTGGAGTTCAAAAAGTCCTTGGGCATCTGTGCCACTCAGAAGGCCACTTATATTCCACCATCTACTACTCTGTTCTATTGTCTGAATTTTAGTTACCTTCCTTCCCTTTATCTTTGAAATGATGTTTATTAATTTAAGAATAAACATTTTTAAAAGCCAGACTCTTACTGTAGTTCAATGGTATGATAACTCAGTAATCATTGTTGGTCTCTTTAAAAGTACAGGGTAAGATTATCATTTTAGCCGGCACTGGATCGAACACTAGGAACCCATTTTGCTTTTAAGGTTCTCTGGACTAAACTCAACTAATTATTAAGAAGGATAAAGATCAGTTATTCCAGGGGTGAATGAAAGGGAAAATCAATGAATGTTTAAATGAGAGTTTTACATTTCCATTTACAAGGGTCTGTGTTTTTTTCATAACAAAAAGATCATAGTGCTAATTGATTCATGTAGTTGAATGCAAGCAAGTATATTCGGATAACTCTTCAAGAGAACAGGATGCTAGAGACTCATTAAAAGTGACTTGAACAAGTCATAAATATAGTGTCAATATCGTTCTTTAGATAATAGGAAACAAAACAGCCTCCCAGATACATACATGTGAGCAAACATTTGCTTTAAATCCTAAAAGTGAACAATCTAATTAGCAAGTAAAATGCCACGGAACTGACTTGATAGTTTAGAATGGTGTCATTTCGAAGTAATTAAGTAATTAGAATTCCTGGTAAACATAGCTTACCAAAATTCACACCTAAAGTGGCATCCAGATCACTGAACTCGCCTTTATGAAAACCACAGCATCGTCAGGGATGAACGCCTGAAGACTGACTTACTATGTGCGGCAACAGCGGCACATCATTCTCAAATGACAGACACGTCCCAAGAGATATAAGTGGCCTCATTTCTAAGATCTTGTTACCTCATAATTTTATTTCTCTCTTCTTAACCCCTAACATTCAATAATTAATCATTTTTTAAAATTTTTCAAAAAGTCATGAATTGGCTCTGGAAATATTTGAGAGAGAACTGAGTACCTTTTACATAAAGGCATATAGTCCAAAGGTCAGAGCCCAAATTTCCCAAGCCATTGACATTCAGTTAAAAAGACAGATGAGTCTGGGCTACTAAGTACCCCTTTATCCAGGTCCTTTAAAACCTCTGGTTTTACATTTATATTCCATCTCTGGTTATTTTTTTGTTTTGTTTTACCCATTGCTTTTAGAGAGAGAGGAAGGAAAAGAGAGAAACATTGATGCCAATGAGAAGCATCGATCAGTTGCCTCCCATACATGCCCAGCCCTGGGATTGTCATTTGGAATGGGTATCAAACGTGCAACCTAGGTATGTGCCCTGACCGGAAATCAAACCCGCAACCTTTGGATCACCAGACAGCACTGCAACTGACGGAACCACAGCAGCCACGCCCACCTCTGGTTTTGAACTAAACAAACATTGCTGACTTGCTACTATTGTTGGACTCTTTCTCCTGAATGCTCCCACAGGACAGAATAGAGGCATCCACAGTAACACTTCTGACAAAAGACAGGAAGGAGCAGAGGATTTGAGGTCTGACTATTTCAGATCTGCTCTTTGACCTGAGGCAAGCTGAGCAACTTCTCTGAATCTCAGTTTCCTTGACTCTTAAATGGGGCTGACATTTTTTTTCTCTGCTCCTGGGAACTAAAACATTAAAAATGAAGTAATACATTGGAAAATAACTGGTGCACAACAAGCAGTTGACAAATGTTAGTTGAATGTTAATATTTTGAGTGAACACTTTACATCCCAAAACACCTAATTTAGTATGTGTGCTGCAGAAGCACACAATACACCTAATTGAAATACACATATTCAAAAAGTATTTGTCAACCGCTAACTCTGCGTACTCCATGTAACTCTAAACATTTAATTTTGTTCATCTTTCACTAAGGGCAACAACACCTTTCGCGTCTCTATTCCCATCTTCTTTTAAATGTGCAATTTCCTGAGATTTCTGAAGGCAGTAAACAGACAGGCTGTGTTTTAGACAACTTGGTTCCATACTGTTTTCTCTGGGATTGTTTGTGAAACTCAAGAAAAGTCATTTGCTTAAACTAATAATGTTGTGCAAGTGAGAGCACTTCCATTTTAAAAGCACTTTCACCCCTATTATCTTATTTTATCCTTACAACTCACTGAAGTAAGTGGGGTTGCTCTCATTAGCCTATTTTATAGATGAGAAAACTGAGGCAAGCCCATGTACCTGGCTAGAACTGGTTTTCCCCTAGGTAAAATGGAAATGATTCTTGCATTAGTTCACTCCACATAAACTAGAGCCCTTTGCAGACTAGAAAGGTATTCACATTCACTGAACTCATTTCAAGTAGGTAAGGCAGATTTTGTCCAAGTTTTTGAAATAAAGATACTGAATGTTGAGAAGATAAGAGACGTGTTTAAAGTTGGAGGGAAGGGGACTCCTAAAACACCAGTAGAATTCTAGTTCTCTCAGTTTCTAAACCAAGATTCTTTTCTTTACACCACAAGGTCGGTCTCGCCCTCGAAGGTGCTCCGACATTCCTGTTTCTCAACAGTGGTTTCACAGAGTAATTTAGAGGGACCACAGAATCAGCCTCAAGTGGATTTAAACAACAGAGGAAAAGAACTTTTATTTTGTTTTGTCTCCCCTCATAGACTTGAAAAGAAACAATATCGTTGCTTCTTGTGTCACTGAAAGGGAAGATTTGGGTTCATTATTTGCCAAGTAGTTATTTGTTACCAAAAGGGATGTTTAAGAACACAAAACAGCGGTGTCGGTGTAAAACAGCCTCGGTCCGTGTGAATATTTTTACTTTTCTGCAGCTAGAAATTGGGGCAGTTAAGAGATAACCTTACGATAATTCAAACAGTTAATCTTGTCCATTTAGAAAACAGACTCCAAACTGGTGAATTTGCATGTGGAGATGTTGCAGAGTTCTCTCTGGACCGTGTCTAACTAGAGCGGAGCTGAAAACTCAAAAGGAGACCGATGCTGCCACCTCGTGTCATTGTAGAAAAATGCTATGGCTCCAGAGATAAAAACTCACAGTCGGGGTAGGGGAATGGTTGGAATAAGAATTTGAAACTTTTATATCCCATATGAAATAATAATAGCCAACAGTTGTCAAGATTGCACTCATCCAGGTATTTGTCAATCACGTGATAGATGTTTACTCACACCTGCTATGTACCAAGCACTCGTCTAGGAGCTGGTGAGGCAGGACAGTAAGAAGCCAGGGAAATTCTTTGGCAAGTGAAGTAGAGAAACTGTGACAAAAGGTGAACAAACTGGCCGAGCAATTTATTGCCAGATACAGAAGGTCACCAGGGAGCAAAGCCCCAGGTGCCTAGCAATGGGCAAACTGACTCCGAACCTCGACCCCAAGATGTCCCCTGGGACATCTCTGCTCAGGTGGTTTAGACCCCCCTGACCTTTCTTTCCTAGAGATAACATCTAGGCCTTGGTTGTATTTCACTCAAGGCCCAGAAAAGCAGCAAAACCAGGCTGGTGAAGCCAGGGCCTGCTGTGATGGCTAATGACCCCCTGCACTGGCACAGACCAGTCCCTGGAGACTGCGACCCTGAAAGGCTACACCTGGAAAAGCTGGTGAATAATATTTTATTGGGATCCTTCCCTAAGACAGCCCCTAAACTCATAGCCTTTAAAACCATCAAGACAAGGACCCCAGCTCCCTCTCCCCCCCTGGGAGGGGACAGGGAGCATGCCTGCACCACTCCCTCCTCACTCTTCTTCCCCCTCGGGCGTGTATCTCCTAAATTCTGAAGGACCCCATGAGACTTGCAACCTGGGGCCCTTTTCTCTGACTCTCCAGTGGGCTGACAACAGCCCCACCTAAGCTCCTTTTCTTCCTGTAACATTTCTGGAGAGCCAGAGCAGCCCCACCCAGGCTCCCTCCTGCTGCTTCTTCTATCCTAGGCCCTCCTTGTTTCACTGTCCCCAGCTTTAATAAACATACTCTCCAAGTCACCTGGATTCTTGTTGTGAACTCTTTTTTGCACAAGTCAATAACCCACACATGAATGGCCAGCCAAGGCAGACCCATTCTGGGCCCAGTCCCTGTCTGGTAACACTAGGAAAATGGCAATAAACAGAGCAAATAGAAACCCCTATTCTCATTGAGGCTTTAGGGCTCTAATAATTTTATATGTATGAATTTATTTAATATTCTAAAAAACTCTACAAGGAAGGCTTTCCCATGTTATAAATGAGGTTACTGGGGCACAGGGAAGTTGAGTAACTGGACTGAGATTATGTAGCTACTAAGTGTAACATGCTTCTCAGATAAGGTCAAGTTCAAGGAGTTCATCATCACAAGCCCTTATTATAGGAAATGTTAAAGGGACTTATCTAAGAAAAATAAGATAAAAAACATGTATAGTAAATGACAGCAAACTCACAGTTATTAAGAACCACACCTAAAACAAAAACAAACTAAGCAAACAACTGGGACAGGAATAGAACCACAGAAATGGAGAAAACATGAGGGTTAGCAACAGGGGAGTGGGAGGAGGAGAGAGGGGGAAAAGGTACAGAGAATAAGTAGCATAGGTGGTAGGTAGAAAATAGACAGGGGGAGGGGAAGAATAGTATGGGAAATGTAGAAGCTAAAGAACTTGTGACACATGGACATGAACTAAAGGGGGAGAATGTGGGTGGGAGGGGGTGTACAGGGTGGAGGGGAGTGAAGGGGGGAAATTGGACAACTGTAATAGCATAATCAATAAAATATATTTAAAAAAATAAAATGAAAGCCACAAGACTTTAATCATTTATCTAGACCAGTGATTTTCAGCCAGTGTGCAGCAAGAAATTTCAAAACAGGCAGTAACGTGCTATTTAGTCAGAGCCCTGACCTCTTTCCCCTTAGGCTGTCAAATAAAAAAATGACAATAGCCAACAAAACAATAGCCATCCAGTGTGAATGAATAAAAAATTACACCTATTTTTGGTCATATTGGCAAAAAATATACTTTTTGGTGTGCTGCAGAATTTTAGTAAGTAGCTTATGTGTATCAAGAGATGAAAAAAGTTGGAAATCACTGATCTACACTGAATAAACTTTATCCTCTGTCTAAAGTACACAAGGGAAAGATTAGTGGTTTCCCCAAATGGTATTTTAGCTGTGTGTGTCTGGGAGGAAGGGTAGGGGTGTGTGTGTGTGTGTGTGTGTGTACAGATATATACATTTATGTGTGTTAGTCGCTGAATTCATATATATACATATTCTGCACCCATATTTACCGTATACTTATATCTGTATTTATTCACCCATCAAATTCCATTAGCACCTACTCTAGACTAGAATCCACGCTCCGTGCTAGAGGTAATCAGACTGAGGTTTGTGATCCCTTTCTTCAAACCAGTCATTTTTAGTAGGAGAAAAATGAACACAAATTACTTGCCATATTATCATGGCACATATCACAGTTTACTGTAAAGACTTAATTGTTTTCTTGGAAAGACTATAATCTCCTCCAGACAAAAGACAGATCTTTGCGTCTAGCGTGGTACATGGTAAGCCTTCCAAAGGTAACTGCTGAGGGGATGACTAGCAGAGAGCTGCAAGTCCCACACAGGGCAGTCAGGAAAGCTTGCAGGTAAGTCAGAGCCGCCTACTACAGTTGTCACAGGTGTATGGTCATTTGAATACACACAAACAAAAGTGTGAAACTTCTACTTCACAACGTACAAACTTAATTCCAGAGAGATTATTGTTATAAATGTGAACGATAAAATACAGCTTTCAGAATGAAAAAACAAGGACATAGTTATGCCTTTGGGGCAAAGATTTCTTATACAGGAATAGTTTTCTATGAAAAAACATCAATGAAAAAAAGGGATGTAAGTTGGAATTCATTAAAATTAAGAATTTATATTTATAAAATACATTCGAGGGAATAAGCCATGGCCTGTGGGCTAAATTCAGCCTACTACATGAGCACAATATAGTTTTTACATGTTAACATGGTTGGAAAAATCAAAAGAAGAATAATATTCTGCAATATGTGAAATGCATGTGAAATGCAAAATGTTCTTGTGCATAAATAAAGCCTTGTTGCAACACACCCATGCCTGTTCATCTAGCACGGGGTTGTGCACAGCTGTCGTGTGCCACAGCGGCACAGTCGAGTTGCTGAAACAGAGATCACATGGCCTGCAAAGTCTGAAACTATCTGGCCCTTTACAGAAAAAAGTTTGCTTACAGCTGAAATACACAAGTAAGAAACTGAAAAGGCAATTAGGCCAGATTAGGAAAATACATACATCCACAAAGAGGACTTACATTCAGAATATATAAAGAGCTACAAATCAATCAGAAAAATACAGACAACCCCTTGAAAACTTTAAGAGGGCAAAGGAGGGAGGCTTGAATAGGTATTTCACATGTTAGAATAGACAAATGGCCAATAAGCATAGGACAAGCTGCTCAACATTATTAGATGTTAGTGAAATGCAAAATAAAACCACATTGAAATATTACTATATAGCTATCTAAATGGCTAACATTAAAAATCTTGACACTATCGAGTATTGGTGAAATGTGGACCAGCTGGAGTAAAAATTGGTATAGCTACATTGAAAATTTTTTGGCAATACCTTCTAAAACTAAACACATGCATGTCCTATGGGCCAGCAATTCCATTCTCGGGCTATGCCCCACAAAGGTGAGGGCATATGTTCACCAAAGGACAAGTACCAGAAGCTTCATGGCTGCTTTACTCATGATAGCTCACAAATGGAAGCAACACAAATTCCCATCAAAAGGAGAATGGTTAAATAAATGATATCTCATGTGGTGGAATACTATGCAGAAATGAAAAAGAATGAACTACATATATGCAGAGGAGCATAGATGAATCTCTCAGGCATATGTTGAAAAAAGAAATTGGCACCAGAATGCATACTATATTGCTTTACAAAAAATAGAAAAAGAATTAATTAACCTGTAATGATAGAACTCAGAATAGTTGTCACCTCTGGGGCACGGGTTATTAACTGGGCATGAGCAAGAGCAAGTCTTCTGCGTGCTTGACCTGGGTGGTGCTTACATATGTATACACATATGTGAAATATAACAGTGTGAAAATAATATGTGAACATAAAGATTTTGCATTTTACTGCATGTGTGTTATATCACATTAAAGACTTAAACCATAATAAAGTAGCAAAAGTATAAATGAGGAAGAAAACAATTATGTATCGTATGAATGAGAAAAGGGGAAAATGGGTGATTTTTTTCAATTTTCCAGATTGTTAACAGTGATTAAATTTATCCATTTGATGTTTGGCCAATCGAGTTAATAATTATTCTGGAACCTGAACCTAGTTTGTTGTCCCAACTGAAAAACAAATGCCAGCAGCACCTTGCTCTTGGCCCACGTTAATGGCTATTGCCACGTGAACATCTCGACCACAGATAATTCTTAGCTATCTACCTTACTTAGTTCTGCATAAACAACACTCCCTCCAAAAACAAAAAACCATTTCTCAAAGACAACATTTCAACTTAGAAAAAGATGGGAATGTAAGAAATTCCATATAAAAGGCAAAGGAGAAGTAAAAAGCCTTTATTGAATGTAGTGAATTAAATGGGTACCACCCCTGAAAAGATATGTTGCTTTTTTTTTGAATCTTCATCTGAGAATATGCATTGATTTTAGAAAGAGAGGAGGGTGCGGGGAGAGAGAGAGATATGAGACAGAAACATTGATCAGTCGCCGCTCACACGCGCCCAGTTGGGGGATCAAATCTGCAACCCAGGTATGTGCCCTAACTGGGAATCCAACCCACAGCTTCTGGGTGTCAGTGACCGGGATGCCCTCACCTACTGAGCCGCTCAGCTAGAGCCCAAGAGATATGTTTCTGTCCTGAGCACCAAAAACTGTGAATATAACCTCATTTTGTAAAAGGGTCTTTGCAGATATAATTGTTAAGGATCTTGAGATAGGGTCATCTTCGATTACTAAGATGGGACATGAATGTAGTAAAAAATGTCCCAGCAAGAGATAAAGGAAATACCACGTGCACACATAGAGAAGACCACGTGAAGATGGAGGCCAAGATTGCCGTGCCACTACCAAAAAACCTGGGGTGCCACTCACTAGGAGGCAGAATAGGCGAGGAACAGATTCTCTCCTAGAGCCCCAGATGGAGTGCCCTCCTGCCGGACTTTGGATGTTGGACTTCCAGCCTCCAGAACTATGAGAGAACATATTTTTATCGTTTTAAGCCTTCCAGCTTACACTAACTTGTTAAAGCAGCTCTAGGAAACTCATATATTGAGTTACTGAGTATATTATCTTCTTCAGCTGAACAGAAACTTTTTTTCCTTTAAACATTAGAGGATGAGGGATTGGAGTACAGAAACACAGCTGCAGGAAGATGCGGCCTTTGCACTAAATGTTCCCTCTGCTGGACCGTTCTTTAGGCCTGTGCTTTACTCACCATGTCTACCTCTTTCCTGACATCCTGGCTTTATTTTTCTTCCCAAAATATTTGTAGTTTTACTTGTTTCCTTCCTGTCTTCCTCACCAGACTTCAAACTTCCATTAGAATAATAAGTTTTGTCTTTCTTGCCCTTTAGTCGAAATGCCTGGTGCTTAGCAAATATTTGTTGAATAAATGAGGAAATGAATGAATGCATGAATGACTGGGAAGACACACACACAGGTCTCAGGAAGAGTTCATGATCATTTCAGATACTGAATCAGAGTCCCCACCTGAGGAAGCCTACTTCATTGTTACTCATCAGCTAAAAGACACAACTCTGGGGTTTCATCTCCCAGCAGCCAAAGTCCCGTATCAAATTCACATTTCTCAGGAATTGTACTGTCTAAGCTTAATTCCACACTTGCTGGTTGCATTCTGTCTCCCCAACTTGGCTTGTGCCTCTCCTCTTAGACAGTCCTGTCTCCACTGTCCTCTCCTCGGGCAATGTTAACTGGCCTTTATCTCCCATCTTAGACTGTTGAGCAGTTTTGTGGGTGTTCCCAAATTGAGTGTCTCAGGTTAATCTAACTTGGATACAAGTTAAAAGTTTCATCAACAAGAGTTCAAGTGGAAAAATAAGAAAGGAAGCTTCAGTAACATTCTTTGACTGTCCACCACACACTGGTTCCTTTCACTTGTATTATGTCATCTCTTCACGTTAACCCTGTGAGATAATAATAATAGCTACCACTTAAATTGTGCTTACTATATGCCAAGCCCAAAGCACTTTGCATGTATTATTTAATGCATACACTATTTAACAACCCTATGACTTAGGTATTACCATTATTCTCATTTGGTAGTTAAAGAAAATGAGATTCAAAGAGGTTAAGTAACTTTCCCAAGGTCACACAACTGTAGTCATGGTGGAGCCAGGATCCAAATCAGGCAGCTGGCATCCAAAATTTGTGCTCTTAACCAACAAGCTGTAATAACCCAGTAGGTTATTATTGGCCTATTAAAAGTTATTGTTAGCTTCATTAAGAAATGAAAGAATCAGCAGGCAGAGAGCTGAACAAGCATCATTGTTCCCTTTCTGACCCCTCCCCCACATACAGCGCCACAACACAGCAATGTGGGTTGCCCCACCCTGGCAAATACCTAAGGCTTCACCCCTTACTACATAACAGGAGCAGAGACCAAAAAAAAAAAAAAAAAAAAAAAAAAAAAAAAAAAAAAAAAAAAAAAAAAAAAAAAAAAAAAAAAAAAAAAAAAAAAAAAAGGCCCAAATGAAAGAACAGGTCAAAACTCCAGAAAAAAATACAGCTGAGCGACAAAGAGATAGCCAGCCTATCAGATGCAGAGTTCAAAACAGTGGTAATCAGTATGCTTACAGAAATGGTTGAATATGGTTGCAAAATAGAGGAAAAAGTGAAAGGTATGAAAAGTGAAATAAAGGAAAATGTATAGGAAACTAACAGTAATGGTAAAGAAACTGAGACTCAAAGCAAAGATTTGAAATAGAAGAGAGAAGTAAACATTCAACAGGAACAGAATGAAGAAACAAGAATTTAAAAAAATGAGGAGAGGCTCAGGAATCTCCAGGACAACTTTAAATGTTCCAACATTTGAATCATAGGGGTGCCAGAGGGAGAAGAGGAAGAGCAAGAAATTGAAAACTTATTTGAAAAAATAATGAAAGAGAACTTCCCAATCTGGCAAAGGAAATAGACTTCCAGGAAGTCCAGGAAGCTCAGAGAGTCCCAAAGAAGTTGGACCCAAGGAAGCACACACCAAGGCATATCACAATTACATTACTCAAGATTAAAGATAAGTAGAGAATCTTAAAAGCATCAAGAGAAAAGGAGACAGTTATCTACAAGGGAGTTCCCATAGGACTATCAGCTGATTTCTCAAGAGAAACCTTACAGGTAAGAAGGGGCTGGAAAGGCAAGGACCTACATCCAAGATTGCTCTATCCAGCAAAGCTTTCATTTAGAATGGAAGGGCAGATAAAGTGC
This sequence comes from Tonatia bakeri, assembly GCA_004024845.1. Taxonomy (NCBI): domain Eukaryota; kingdom Metazoa; phylum Chordata; class Mammalia; order Chiroptera; family Phyllostomidae; genus Tonatia; species Tonatia bakeri. The sequence continues at coordinate 48,685 of PVIA01001166.1, read as the reverse complement.
TTCCCAGATAAGGTCAAGTTAAAGAAGTTCATCATCACCAAACCCTTATTACATGAAATGTTAAAGAGACTTATCTAAGAAAAAGAATAAGATAAAAAATATGAACAGCAAAGTGACAACAAATTCACAACTATCAACAACCGAACCTAAACAAAAACAAAAACAAACTAAGCAAACAGGAACAGAATCACAGAAATGGAGATCACATGGAAGATAATCAGTGGAGAAAGGGAGGAGGGGAATGGGAGAAAAGATACAGGGAATAAGTTGCATAGATGGTAGGTAGAAAATAGACAGGGGGAGGTTAAGAATAGTGTAGGAAATGGAGAAGCCAAATAACTTATATGTATAACCCATGGACATGAACTAAGGGGGATGGGAAATGAGGGTAGGAGGGAGTGTGCAAGCTGGAAGAGAATAAAGGGGGGACAATTATGATAGCACAATCAATAAAATATATTTAAAAAGAGAAATGAAAGAATCAGAAAAAAAACAACTTTTCTCAGTGTCAAATAGCAAGTAAATGGCAGAGCCAACATTTGAACCCAGTGTGAATTATGTATCATACCATCTACATGCATATCTACTTGCCTGTTTTCAAATACATCTCAAACTTAGCATATCCAGAACTACACCACCAAGGACCACTCTTCCCCTTGGGGGTCTCTGTCTAAGTAAATGGAAGCCCCACCTACTTATCTACTCCATCCTTCACGTCCTACATCCCATCAGTGACCAACTTTAATTGATTCTCCCTCTAAAGTATACCCCGAAATTAATTTACTTTTGCGTTCAATTCAACCATCTTTTCTTCCTTATCTACTGCAATAACCTTTTACTTACTGTTTCTACATTTGTCCACTTTTAATTCTCCACAGACCAGCCAGAATTTTTTAAATGGAAATTTGTGTATGTCATGTACCTGCTTAATTCCCTTTACAATTTTGAGGTTTATAATAAAATTAAATATCCTTCATAATGTGGTCATTATTTAACTCTCCAGCTAATTTCTTACCTTGATCATACACTCTAGGGACACTGGCTTTCCTGCTGTTCTTCATGGACATTAAGTTCCTTCCCAATATGTGGTGTTTGCATATATTATTCCTTTTATTATGTTCTTTCCTTCTCTTCTTTTACCTTCAATTTTTAAAGAACAGCTGTATAAAGATGTAATTCATATACCATAAAACATTCATTTAAAGTGGTTTTAACACATCCACCGAGATGAGCAACCATAACCAAAATCAATTTTAGAACATTTTTATCATTTCCAAAATAAACCTGTACACATCAGCAGCCACTCCCTATTTTCTCCAATTCCTCCAGCCCTAGGTAGTCACTAACCTACTTTCTGTCTTTACGGATTTGCTTGTTGTCGACACTTCATATAAATGGAATCATGCAATATGCTGTCTTTTTTGACTGGTTTCTTTCACTTAGAATAATGTTTTCAAGCTTAATCCAAGTTGTAGTACATACTAATACTTAACTTTTTTTCTCACCGAGTATTATACATCCACTTGGTGACATTTGGGTTGTTATTATGAATAATGCTGCTATAAACATTTGCACCCTTGAGGACACTTTAGCCTTTATTCAGAGTGAAATAAAATTCCATTTTTTATTTGATATTTATTGTATTTTTTTCCATTACCATTTACTCCCCTTATACTCCTCTGTCCCCAGTAAAAGTCTGCATTAGAGCAAGGGTCAGAGGATGATGACTTATGTTCTGAAAGAATATTCTGGCTGTTTTGAGAATAGTCTGGGGGTAGGCAAAGGTAGAAGCAGGGAGTCCAGTTCAGAGAGACAGTTGTGGACTGATTTAAGGTGGTAATTGTTGAGAAGGTGGTGAGAGAGGTCACATTCCAGAGATATTTTAAAGGTAGAACCGAGAGGACTTGCTGACAAAATGGATGTGCGGTAGGAGAAAAAGAGAGACATGAAAGACGACTTCCAGGTTTTTTGTCTGAGTAACGAGAAGAATGGAGTTGCGATCTACAGAGATGAGAAAGACCGAAGATGCCTGGGGAGGGAAGATCAGGAGTTAAGTTTTGGACACGGGGAATTTGAAAGACCTATTAGTTATTCAGGGTGTCAAGCAGACAGATAGACATATAGTATAGATATAATTTTATTTGTCCTCCTAACACCAAATAACTTGTATACCAGTTTAATCTTTTATTCACTCAGTAAAGAATTAGTAGATGCCTATTATGTATAAGGCATAGCTGTCAATATCCAATAAAGACAGTCTAACTCTGATTATGCCTGAGACAGTATTGCACATGCTGCCAATGACCAGTGAGCAGAATGTGGGTCAGGAGACATGAATACTAGTTATGTTTCTGTTCCAGCTGGTTTTGTCATCTCGGGCAGTATCGTCACTCATGTGTGCCTCAGTTTCTTCAACTTCAAAATGGAGGGTTGTACAAGATGATAGCTAAGATCGCTACCCCCATCCCCACACACAGAGCCCCCCAAATCCTTCCACTTGCTTATACTGATTGCAAGCCAGTTAACATCATTCGTTTGGAACTTTGCTGGGGAAGGAATTTCCTTCTGTCAATTCACTGGGCAAAGAAAAAGTTGGTCTATATATTCCTGACTCTCCGGGGCCACTTCTATGCCTTTGTTTCTCTTCCATGAACTTAACAATCTCTATTCTTTAAAAAATAAACAAACAAGTAGGTCTTTATTATTATTATTATAAGACTAATGCCATTTCAACATGGGTAAAAATAAAAGTTATGTTGCCTCGCCTTTTTCTATGCTAATTTCTCGTAACACTATATTTACACATCCGGTGTGGCATTTACAACATTCTGCCTGCTATTACAGTTGTTCGTGTGCTTGGAGATCATACATTTCATGAGACCAGTGACTGTGTTATACTCATTTTTACAGTTCTCATAGTGTTTAGCTCAGTGCCCTGTCAGTAAGACACCCCCAAAATGTATACTGAATTCATAAGCAAGTCAGTAAACTATCTGTAGTAAAATATGTTTTTAAAAATCTAATATACAATAAAACAAAAATTTCCAGAAAGACCCTTCTAATGTCTGTGGGTGGTTTCTCTGCTCTTCTGAGTCTTTATGTGATATCATTATACCTCCTTTGATTTTATATCCACCTCTGAATGAGGTCATGGAATTCTCGCTGGCACATGAAAGGTATTTCTGATTTTTTTAAAATAGCACAATAAAAATATTATTGCAAATAAAATCAGCAATTTGAACCCCAAGTCTGTCGCCAAGCAGCTGTGTGACTCTGGGAACGTTGCCGTCTCTTCCTGATGCTCAGTCCCCACGAGGTAGTGAGAAACACATCTCACACACTGGGTTCACACAGGAATATGGTGAGAGAGTGAGCATGGGGATGGGTGCTAGGCTGAAAGGATTTAGTTAAAAATTATCCTCCAAAAATGATTTCTGAGAAAATAGACTATTATTGCATTATTTTTACTGTTACAGTGATCAAAATTCTTCAGTGTAATACTTTAGTAGACTCCTACTTTAATGCTAAGATTCTATAGACATTTGACTTGAGACACATGTTCTATGATTTTCAAATTATATTATTGAATCAAATATATAAATGTGATATGGTTACATACATTATATAATTATATCTTATTTGTGGACAGACTTCTGTTCAAAGAAGTTTTAGAATTTCTGTCACCCGGGTCATCACATGCAACTGCACAATCCCAGGGTTTCCACTCAGGTGCACGCCCCCGGGCCCCAGTCTTGCACAGCAGAGACTCTTGGGAGTCAGCCGTGCAGTTACAAAAACAATGGGGGACTTAGCATGAACACCTAATAAACTCTGTGAGTGTTTTAGGAGACATATTTATAATGAATTTTTAAGCTGTATGTGTCAGTGTTTATTGTTACTAGTACTAAAACCATGAAGAAAAAGCTATGAGACAAATATTAACAGAGATTAAACTGAAGAGGTACAGCTAACTAGATAGAGATCTAGGTATAGATATACCAGTAAATTCTTGTTTGGCAGAAATGCTTCCCATCATTCTATTAATGTAGGTCTGGGTATTATTCTCCAATAAGAAGTGTTTTCACACAGAGGTACAGTTACACTTAGTTAAAAATTATATATCTCAATAAATAAATCTTAATGTCTAAAAATATTTGCAAATATATTACATAGGTGTATTTAAATGCATAAATGTTACACTATACAACTTTTCTTATGTAACATTTTTATGCCTGCTTAGCTATGTTTCAACAAATTATCCATTTATTTAATAAATATAATTGAACATTGACTCTTATTAAGTCCTAAGAACAAAAAACTGCCCTCAAGATGCTCACAGATACACATTGTGGGTCCTAGAGCTCCTGAAAAACCATGAAGTAAACTTAAAATGTGATGTGCGTGGAAACCGGTATTTGCAGTTAAGCCTCATAAAAAGGGGGGCGGGTGGGATGTAAAGATCATCCCTGATTACCATGGGGTAAAATCATCTTGGTAGGAAAGAATTAAAACACAGGAGTCAGACTGGAGCTCAAGCTGATCCTTTGACAAAAGGAACTGAGTCAAGTAGGACATCGAGTCACTATCAAATGTGTCATTCCAGCCAATGGAATGGGAAGAATTTACAAAGCTCTTTGAGGGCCAAATGCAAATGCTGGACGGGGAAGACATTCTTGCATTCCCGAGCATGACCTGTGATACCGGTAAAGGCAGAAGCAGCAGTGCTGCAATGAGGCCAGCCGGAGCCAAAGCAGCGGGGCACACCTGGGGCAGAAGTGACACCAGGAAGAAAACTTCGTCCAAGGCCCCAGCAGAAAAGGCTGACACCTGGGGACTTGGGATCCTGGTGACTTTACTGGGAAAGTTTAGTAATACTAAAGGGAGTGCCTTGGTAGCAAGAATAAAGGGTTTCACAAAGGGGCTTTGTTGTCCCTCAGTCTCTTACAAGAATGATAAGCCTATTTATCCTTAAAAAAAAATGGGACTTCTTTTCTACAATATTATTTAAACTCATTTTCCCCATTTTTTAACCAGTTTGTACTACAGTGATAAAGAAGACATATTTTACAGTGCAATCTGGGCAAAGTATTTTGTCTAATGCCCCACCCTGTGGGTTGGAGTGGGGATCAGAAAAACTCTCCCAAGGTAATCTTATGCATGTCCTTGAGCATTTTTTCTAGGTCATTCTCTGGGGATAATTGGTAGTTATTCAGGTTGCAGGATTTGATATAGATGCTCTCTTAGAACAGGGAACATGGGAGAAAATATTAGGGCTAATGTTTGAGGAAATTTCTTAACCCTTAATAGGTATGTTTCTGAATGTTTAATTTTGGAGAAAAGTGGATGTTTTCCTTAAATTATATAAAGGACACAGTTGATTTATTGTGATAGTGCAAAGTCAGGCTGTACAACTTACCGGCATGTGTGGCCATGGGCAAGCTATTTCTTGACTTTTCTGATCCATAAAATGAGTTACATTTGCCTGCATGTAGTGTATAGTGTTCCCATGCAGACTAAGTAAATATTGTACGTAAAGTGTTAAATAAAATGCTCAGCTCATGGTAACTTTTTATAATTCAGTGACATAATGGGACTACTCCTTAGAAACTACATTCTTTTATGAAGGATTAATACTTCAGGTTTGGTAATTAAGTGAAATGTGCAAGTATCTAAAATGTACAGACAAATGAGGAAACAAGTGTTGTATTCTGTACCAGGAAAAGAAGCATCTAAACAGAAATGGCTGAAGACAAAAACACAAGACTAAGAGCTCACACTCTGGTAGGCCAATAAAACATTTCATCTGAAAATGCCTGGGGGACTGTTTAAATTCTTCCTTGGCTTTGTAATCTGACCTCTAGATTACTTTACAGCATCTAAAAAGAAGACAGGTGACAGACTCTAAACCACTGCCCTCTATAATTAACAGGTTGAGAAACTGGTCTGTGTATCCATCTTTGCTACAGAAAGAAGGCACCTCAGCAGAATTATTTCTTTTCTTTTTTTAAGATTTTATTTATTTTTAGAGAGAGGAGAAGGGAAGGAGAAGGAAAGGGAGAGAAACATCAGTGTGTGGTTGCCTCTTGTGCACCCCCCACTGGGGACCTGACCCAGGCATGTGCCCTGACTGAGAATCGAACTGGCAACACATTGGTTGGTTCCCAGGCCTGTGCTCTATCCACTGAGCTACACCAGGCAAGGCGAATTACTTCTCGAATGCATTAAAATCTCTAAATGTTAGAGCCAAAAGAACTCTGAATTGTAGCTTGGATTTCACTTTATACTAAACATCATCTTGCAGAGACTAAGAGGCTTGCTTAAAATAGAAAAGCGGAATCCGCCCCACCCCCCAAGATTCGAGATCTTCTCATCCCTTGTCCTGTTTACTTTCTACTGCACATTGTTTCTGTTTCTGCTTTGCTTTGAGTATTGCATGTGGGGGCGGGGGGGTTGCATGTGAAGGATTATGTTTCGACAAAGTATCAGGGGAAAGAAAGAGCCTTTATGTCACGTTGTAGTAGGCAGTTAGACAGACATGAGCTGAGTAGGAACAACACGCCAGGTACAGAAGGTCTCCAGAACAGAAAGCCCCCAGTGCCTAGCAAAGGACAATTGTAGTCTGGGACCTTTCCTCCAGGTAATATCACTAACCTATCATATCACTGGTCATGCAGTTTAGGACCCCCTGACCTTTCACATAATTAGTCCTATGGTAGACCCCTTAGAGGAGGAACAAGGGGGCCGGAGAATCGTCTCATAGGACTTCCTTGCACAACCACTCCCTTAAACATTAAGCCCTAGAGGTACAGCACCTAGGCCTCAGCCATGTTTCAGCTCCAGGCCCAGAAAAGCAGCGATCCAGGAATGTTGACACCTTGGCTGATATCAGGACTGGGGCAATGAAGGACCCCGCCCTGGTGCCAACCAATTAGGAGAGGCCTGACAGGACACAGCTGGAAAGCTGATGACTACTCTGTTTCTATTGTGATCCTCCCCTGAGGTCTCTGGAGCACGCTGCACCTTCGGCCCTCCTTCCCCTAGGTGCGTTCTCCTTGCCTTTCTTTTTCCTAAGTTCCAAGGGCCCTTCTTTTGCCTCTGTAACTTGTTTTCTAAGTCCACTCAGTTCCATTGGCTCACTTTTCCTACCTCTGTGACTTTCTAGATAAACTTTCTATTATAATTTGAGTTTCTTCACTCTGAATTCTTTCTTTGCCAAACTCAGGTACTGAGGTTGCCGCACCGAGATCCGATAACATTCTGGTGCCATTTGCTACTAACGGTATGTCTATTCCTGTGCCCCCTAATCCATAATTTTTACATATATGACTTTCAACCAGAAGTATTTGGAAACATGGGATGATGTTTTTTTAGTAGTCACTATGACTTGGAGGTTGCTACATGCAACCCCACATATATGTATAGTGTGTGGGACTCCGAAGTGCTGCAGAATTCAGCACAATAAATCATCACGCACAAGTGTAATAGTGGTCCCTACTGCAATAGTGTGATAGAAAAAAAATGATGCACTGACCATGTTTCAGGCATTGTGCTGCTAAATACTTAAATATATTATATTCCATTTAATTCACACAATAAATTAGTAAGATAAGGAATATAAAATGTTTGTTTTACAGAGTAGAGGACCAAGGCACTAAAGGAAAAACTTGCCTGTATGTATATCACATATATGCATATATTATATGATATGTATATGTATGTGTATCATATATGATATGTATATAACACCAAATTACAAAATATCTAGAGCATAAAAAAGGAAAAAACCATTAACCATATCTTAGTACATTAATACAATCACTTTTCACATTTTTATATATTTCCTTCTAATAATATTGCCTATGAATCTAGCTTTTAAAAATATAATACTATGTACACAAATGCAACTTTATATTTTTAATTTTCATTTAACACATTATAAACAACCCTTGACTGTTATATAGTCTTTATAACCATTATTTTTAAAGAAACTATAGTATGCAAATTAGTGGTTATACCATAATTTATCAAACATGATTTTTTGGTCCTCTTTATTCATTACATGCATGAGAAGAATATTTATCATTTATCCTCTCCTAAATAACCTCATCTATGAAACTGAGGGTCCTTATGACTTTGATTAAATTTGGCTTTAAATCCTAGCTCTGGAATCAGTCCATGTATACCAGAGGCCTAGCCCTTCCCCCACATCATCAGCAACCCCCAGGGCAGCAGAAGACAGTGGCCCAGACCTCTGGCAAGCTGAACATCGCATCTTGATCTAAGTTGAGTTTCAGCTCTTCATCCCTAAGGTGGAATAACCCCTGACTACTTCTCTGTGAAACTAGACAAAGGGACACTGAAAAAGACCTCTGAGCTGTCCTCAAGACCTGAAAAAGTTATTTATTATCCTCACCCCACTCCTGACTAATCAGCTCCCAGCCTGACCCCCAACCCCTCAACCACAGTGTCTTGTGAGTTTGCTCTATAGAATCTGTAACCTAATGCCATTGGAGAGTTTAAGCTTTTGAGCATTAGATTCCGTTCTCCTGGATGGAACCATTCACAATAAAATAGCAAATATTTTTCCACTGAAATTTTCTGTGTCTACTGTTTGGCTCTGCCAGCACCAAGTAGACAAATTCTTTCTTTTCTGTAACGTATATTTCTGTCCCCTGCTCCCTGCAAGTCTTACTCAGGTTTCAGCTACACTTTTGATAGTTCTACAATCCCTCTCTGCCTCTGTTCAAGCTAGTACCGTATGTGAAACATAGTTTGACCCTTCTATTTTTGGGTTCTCTTTAAGAGGAAGCCCAAAATAGAACATTTAGTACATTCTCTGAAAAGCTTTTTTAAGAGACTACTATAATACCTGCGTGTTTGGGTATAATGTGTGCTCACATTTATCAAAAAAACTTATTATAAAAACTTTCTACTCCCATCATAATGGAATAACTTGTAATAGACTTGTCCTCCTGTCCTAAAAATAACTAGAAAAATGAACAAATATGTGAAATGATTGTTTTCAGGATTTGAGCAATAGGCATAACAAAGCTCTGATTACTGAAAAAAAGAGAAACAAGTGAAAATCTTTATGATTGCCCATTTTTGTTCTTGAAGTCACTCTGCAGAATAGGGTGCAGGGAGAAAGCATAAATAACAAAGCAGTCTCATCGAAATAAGAAGAAAAAAGAGATCAGAGGTCAAGGAAGCTGAGATGGCTGGAATTTACAGAGCAGAGGACCAGAGCAGCGGGAGCTAAACAGAAAAAGATCTCCAGTGAGCTGCACAGAGGCCTACGGAGACTTGATGAGTACCAAGCTGTAAATACATAGAGTAAAACGTCATGGGGCTGGACAAAGAATGATGAAGGACTGCACGCTGAATAATTCTCAGAACTCGCAGGACGTTGGGGAGATATTCAAGTTCCAACAAGTTAGAGAAAAGAGACATTATTGAGCATCTACAGCATACAGTAGAAACCTGAAAAAAATCACACCAAGGTAGTAGAACTAAACTAGTTCTAGAATAAAGGTTACTCTGGGTCAACCCTAATAAAATTAAAATCAAGTCACAAAAGTATTAAACTAATTTACCACTCTTTTAAAAAAGACATCAGAATTGATACCTGACACCATAACATCACCAGGTTTAACTTCCAATGAAAAATTTCTACACATGAGAAGAAGGAGGAAAATGTGGTTCATAACCAGGAGAAAAATAAATTAATACTAATGACCCCAAAATGACAGATGAAGCAGGAACTTTAAATCAGTTCAAAGATTTAAAGAAAAATGTAAGTATAACACAGAGAAAACTAAAGATTAAAAAATAAAATAGAAATTATACAGTTAGAAAATACAGTCTCCCAAATTAAAAAAATTCACTAAATGGGTTTAGCAAATTAGACAGTACAGAAGGAAGATCAGTGAATTTGAAGATGTCGTAAACTGAAATATACCCAAAGTGAAGCACAGAGAAGAAAAAGACTAAAAAAGAATAAACAGTTACAATGACTTGTGGGATAATACCAAGTCATGCAGTATACATGTATTTCCATTCTCAGGGGAGAGGAAAAATAAAAGTTGTGCAAATTTGATGAAAACTATAAATTTACAGACCCAAGAAATTCAATAAATACCAAGTGAAATAAACACTAGCATGCACACACACAAACAGCAAACCGAGGCACATAATAAATTACTTAACACCAGTGTTAAAAATAATATACCCTGACTGGGGTGGCTCTGTGGATTGGGTGTCATCCTGCAAACTGAAAGGTCACTGGTTCTACTCCTGGTCAGGGCACCTGCCTGGTTTATGGGTTTGGTCCCCAGTTAGGGTTGTGTGAGAGGCAACTGATCAATGTTTCTCTCCCTCCTTTTTTCCTCCCCTTACTCTCTTTCTAAAAACAAATAAATAAAATCTTTAAAAACCTATCTAAATGCACCTAGAGGAAAATAGACATATTACACAGAGGGGACATTGTCAGAAAAAAATGCTGGCTAGAAAAATAAAAATGTATCATGATATTTGAAGTATTGAAGGAGTTGTGGGAGAAAGTCAATCTGGAATTATATATTTAGGAAATATATCCCTTAAAAATGAGGTTAAATATAGATTCTTTCACACAAAAACTGCATGAATATATTTCCAATAGACCTGCACTGCAAGAAATGATTAAAGAAATTCTTCATGCTAAAAGATAATCATACCAGTGGAAATTGAGGCATAGATTGCTCCTGATACATGGTGGTGGTCCAGTTGCTAAAATGTTCAGGTGGTGATTTAAATATTTCAGTGAAGGGGGACTACTTCTGTAGGAAGCCAACCCATCCCTGTTGTATGATACAGTCGCAGAGGGAGCTGCACATCTGCACAGCAGACTTGGCAGGGAAAAGCACCTGAGTCTCCTTGTGTTGTTTCTCTTGTGCTTGCCTGTGCTGGGGATCATTTTTATTGCCATACATACTGGAGCAGATGGTGAGAATGAGAATTTCTTGAGAAGTATAAGGGATAACATAAGTGATGACTACATAACCACTCCAAATCCCCCTTGTACCCCAGACTTGATTAGGAGTTTCCTAGAATGGGAGTTATTTCATGATAATACAATTATGCCCACCAAATGACCAGTCCCAACTAGAACTTCCCCGAATAGATTAGTCAGGCAACTACTTAGAGCCTGGGCACATTGGGGTTGGATCCCATCCCCAGAAAAAAGAAAGGAATTGAGAAGATGGTTCTTTTATAGCAAACAGGATATCAATTCTTGGGTCCTTTATAGCTAGCAAAGAAGATTTAGAAGTGAGAGACAGATATTAATCACTATGACCACAGACCCTGTATTCTCTGTCAGTTGGTAAAATGCCCAGAACCAAATGTACTCATATTCTAGCCAACTAGTGGCTTTACACGTTAACCATAAGACTTACACCTAAACTTAAAAAAATAAGGTGTCAAAATAAGTAGAAGGAAGAGGCTCAGGTAGAGAGATAATATCAATATAGATAAGGCTTGCAAACTGCAAAGTATCTAACTGCTCAATTGTATTTTATATAACATGTGTTGCTAATTATATCCAAATGTTTTGTAATGCTTTCTATAGAACAATGACAAAGTAAATGTACTCTGGAAAACAAATTACTTTTGCTCCCACATTGCCACATATGCCTACCCCAGAATATAAAATAAAGCACTCACCCCATCAAGGCAGAAATGCCCGGCTGGTGAGCTTAAAAGCACCAAGTCTCCTGTCATTCCTCGGCAATGCCGTTCCTTCCATAGGGATTCCCTGGACCTGCAGGAGCTGGACTCCGGCAGACTTCTTAGGTGTAATGGGCCAACCATGAGAGGGAGAGGAATGCTTACAAGGATGATGGGATTGGCTAGTTGTTACTAAATTGTATCTTACAGATCCTCTGTCTTGTAGAGGGATAATGAAAAGCTAAAAATGGTTAACAACAGAAAATTAATTGTGAAGGCAAGTGAGCCTCTGTGATCTTAGAAAGATGCCCTTATCTCCTGTACTGAGAAAGCTAAAAACCAAACTCAGAATTAAATAGAGTTCCTAGCTTCAAAGACCATTGAATACATAAATAAACAGTCTATTATGCCACTACCAAAGCCCTGGTTGGGAAAATCTGGGATCCTGATACATGGGATGGGGATAATTATGTAGATATTCCTAAATAATTTCCCCCCCTAGACTTACTGGAGCCTTCAGAGGTGGCCTACCCTCCTCACTAAGAGCTAGCACTCCAGAGACCTCTCCTTCGTCATTCAACTCAGTCCAAGATGCCAAGTCAAAAGCTGTGTAGAGCAACAGCATAACCCAGCCAGGTACATTTTGGACTTGGTAAGGTAGGTTAGGGACTGTACTCTAAAGCTGTGAGAATTAGCCAGCATGTTCTAGATGGAGTCAAGGAGAAGTACATGTGTGAATGAATTTTGAGAGCATTTTATCAAAGGGGCTGGAACATAAGATTGAGGAAGAGAGAGTTTATTGACTTGGGGGAACTCTCTTGAGATGTTGGACATAGCGCCCTCCCAAGAAACTGAGAGGACAGTGGAAGCTCACTGCAAGACTGACTGAAGAAACCAATTGTGTATGCTGAGCTTCGTGGAAATCCTTGAATTTCTGTGGCATATGATGAACTGGTAGGAACTGCCCTGCCTGTTTCAGAAGCTGTAACCCTTCCATGTCTAAGGCTAAGTGAGTGACCTTCGTACCATAAGTCACTAAGGAGATAAAGCTTATCTCCCTGGCAGGAGCGCTGCCTCTGCTCCTTTTACTTCACCCTGCCTGGTCCCCAATGCTTGATCGGTTAGCCAATGACAGGTAAGATTCCTCAAGGGAGGGACGACCTAAGACAGGCACAATCACAGGGGCCCCCAGGGAAGGACTTGGGGGCTACAGAAAAAGGGGTCAATGGACCCTTGCCCCTCAGCTTTGACATAGCCTGAGTCCTCATTCTGTCTGCAAGAAGTCTCCTAATCTTTTAGCTGCCTTACTTCCCCTGCCCGACTTAAGCCCGAAATAATTCCTTAAGCCTGAAACAATGCCAGTGGTGGGTGCCACCCTGTGCTGGAAAGGGCGGGTTTCCTAGGGCAATCAGGCCAAAGAAAGAATGCATAAAATCCTGTGAAGCCTACTTTGCTAATACCCTCAATTTAAATAATAAGGGACCAAGCAGGAAGTGAGTTTGTTCCCCAAAGTTTTATGGCCCTTTAACTATCTGACCTTGACTTAGAATAAGCCCTCAGAGTTCTTTGAATGTTATCTATTGTTTAATCATTTTTGCCTGACAACGATTGATGAGTTTTATTCCTGTGCAAACTGAATCCAATAAAAGCTTGTCGAGGCAAGAGTCGGGGTAATCTCCTTTTGAGAGAGTGACTGTGCCGTCCCTTTTCCTCCACAGGACTCAGCAGTCCATGTGAATTTGTCTGGTATCTCATCCCCAATGCAGTAGACACTGCTTGCTGGTGTCTGCATCAGTGGACAGAGGGAACAAAATGCTCCAGCAATGGCCATGCTGGAGCAGACATATCATGTGAGACTCAAAGACCCATAAGAGGATTTTGTTTCATGAAGGTTCTGAAGATCATACAATTGACTAAGGTCTTCAGGTGTATATCAGTGAGAGAGGCATTAGCATCACTAGGAAGTTTGGTGGTAGCTCTCCTCTAAAGGCCAGGGCTGACAGTAGGCCAGGTAGGAGAACTTGGTTTATTGAGAGGAGGGGGGATGTGGCCAAGTGGTATCGCTTGACCACAAGAAGCTAAAGGTTCACAATTGTAATGAGCAAAATTGATGTGCCATCCAAGAGGACTTGACCCACAGAGTTGTGAAGATGGTTGCAGAACACCAAGTCTCTAGGGGAAAAATAGATAAGCAGTCAAAAATAAAAAAGGTACTGCTGTATCTCTAATCAAAACAAAGCAAGAACAGGTAAACAGGGGACTGAGAACAGTTGCTTCAATAAAAGTTTATGATTGTTTGCTTAGTTTCTGGGCCTGTGCCAAATACCAAACCTGGATTCCATCTCTTTCAGTTGGGGTCCAGTCAGGAGACAGAAATAACATTGTGTTTAAAGAGTGAAATCCAATATAAAACACTATCCAGTGATCATAAAGAAGTAAGTATAAGGGATAAATGTACCTTGGGGTTGGGGAGAATAATCAAGGAAGGGCAAACATGGTCAAGAGTTCAGAGCTCATTGGAGAAGGTATAGAGGTCCAGTAGATGATGAAAAATTTATTGGGGGACACCCTGCCCGGTCTCAGGAAGCTGTGACCCACTGTGACTTAGGCTGAGTGAGAAACCTCTGGATCAGAAGCCACTAAGGAGACAAAACTTATTCCCCTGGCATGAACGCTACCTGTTTGTTCTGTTCCTGGCCTTTAATGCTAGATCAGTTTCCAATGACGGGTAAGATTTCTCAGGAGAAGCGACCTAAGACAGGGGCTGATCTCATAAAGGCCTCTGTGGAATAAGTTTCACGAGACTGTGGAAATAAATGAAGGGGCTGTGGAAAGGAAGGGGTGATCGGCATCTACCCCTGCCCTCTCTTAGCCTGAGTCTTTGTACTCAGATGTGAGAAATCCAAGTCTCCTTGCTGCCAGAGTCTCCAGTGCTTAGCAAACAGCCAAAGGGGCCATCTTGGACCTGAGACGGCGGACCCCTGGGGTAATCAGGCCTGGGACAAAGAATGTGCAAAATCCTGTGAAATCTGTTTGCTAGAGGATGTTATTAACTTGGAATTTGAAGGCACAGTCAGGAAACCTTTAAAACCTGTAGTCTTTTCATATGATAAAACTCTAATCTCTGCCCAGAATCACAACAGAAACTCTGTTAACATCTTTGTAAGATACGTGTTCCCTTTGATCCTTTCTGCCAGACTATCAATCCATAAGCTGTGTCTACTTTCTCAATAAAAACCCACTGAGACAAAGGAAGAGGCTCTTTCCCTTAGGAGGGTTTAGCCCGGAGCAGCTCAAAGAATTGGAGAGTGAGCGCTCTGTCTTTCACTTCCACTCAGAAAACTGTTTCTGTGCATGATTATTTCTCTAGTGGGTTTTTTGCGTGTTCACAGTCGGGAAAGGCCCGGGTTCTGCACACAACAGCAAGTGTGTTTTAAGCGAAGTTTAAAAATTGCTACAGTCAGTCAGACAGCCGGGTGTTTTAAGCGAGGTTTAAAAATCGCTACAAAAATTCTCTGATTTTTCAGACCAGAGATAGTCCACAGTCGCTGGGCAAGCAGGAAGTACCCCTCTGGGGCACAGGTAAGCCACAACCAGTGGTTGTGCACAGGGTGTAGGAGAAAGAGACTTCCATGGATAAAGGAGCTGAGAGTTAATGAGCCTGAGCTTGTCATCTGTTTTTGTGTAAGTGCTGGAGTGATCTCAAAAGAATTCATCCCATACCATACCCTTATAGGCAATCTGACTCCATAAAGGTCAAACACAGTAGCCGCTTAAGCTTTCCAAGGCACATGCTTCCGCTGGCACTTTATCACAATCAACCACAGCTTGATTAATTATGAGGCCATTGCATGCATGGGCTACTAATATCCCACTTCCCATTAGCAATGCACTCAGCATGGCACTCAAGATTAAAATGCTACCTCTGGAGTCAAGCATAACAAGAACCAAAGGGCATGAGTAAACTGCATAATCAGGTATTTGAAATCCTCAAATAACCCTTCTTGTGGTTAAGTATCCACTCCTTAGGCAGAAATGGACTACACGGCACACAGGTGGACCCAAGTAGCCACTTAGAGGTACACCACTCAGCTTAGCCATCGCTTCAAGGGAGGCCTTGCTGTCCAGCTACAGTTGCAAAGACAGTCTCCATTTCCGGGGCCTTCAGGATTCATTTTGGTTTTTGGACTGAGACTTAACTCTTTCAGGCAACCCCAAGCTAATGGCTACAGGGAGTGGATGTATGTTATGGACTGAAAGCTGTGTGCCCCCAAATTCATATGCTAAAATACTAATGCCCAATGCGATAGTATTAGTAGGTGGGGCTTAGGTCAGGAAGAGGAGCTTCTTAGGTTATGAGGGTAGAGTCCTCACAAATGGGATTAGTGTTCCCATAAAAGACCCCACAGAGTTCCATAGTCCTTTTCACCAAAGGAGGACATGGCTTGAAGTCTGTGACCCAGAAAAGGATTCTCACTCAACCATGCCGGCACCCTGATCTCGGACTTCCAGTCTCCAGACCTGTGAGAATTAAATTTCTGTCAGAATTCATAAGTTACCTAGTCTCTGGTGTTTTGTCAGATTTGCATTTATAGCCTTCTGCCCTCCCTTTGTTGGTAACCAATCAAAATATCTATGGCTTGTCTTTTTAAAAAATATGTGCAAATACTAATAAATGTGTGTTTGTATATAATACATATATGAATCCTCCTCTCCTTTTTTTAGATAAATGGTAACATACTATACATGCTTTCTCCTTCTTGCTTTTTGTACTTAACACTGTATCTTAAAAATAACTCTATAGTAATAAAAAGAAATCTTTCTTCCTTTTTTACATCTGCTTGATATTCTATTATATGAATGTGTATAGCATGTTCATCTAACCCTCTATTGATGATATAGGGTTGCTTTCAGAGTATATTATCAATTTATCTTTAGGATAGAATTTGAGAAGTATATAATTGCTAAGTCAAAGAACAAATAAATATGTAATTTTACTAGATATTAAGTGTCATTCATTCTTTAATTTGCCATTACACCCATTTCTGCTCTTTAATTTGCTATTTCCCTTCAAGGAGCTTATCTCTTTCCAACCAAACAGGACAGACAGTTGAAATTTCTTTCAACATTTCTTTTATTCCCTGCCATCATCAAAGTAGACACAAAATTAAAATAATTTGCCTTCTAGGGATGTTTCAAATTGAGTTCTGACTTTTAATCCCTGAAGCCACTGCTTTAATTTAAACCTTTGTGAACTCTTGGTGCCTTGGTACATAGGGCAGAGCACATAAGAGGACATGACTTGGTTGGAAGGTCAGGGAATGCTTGTATTAAAAAAAAAAATTCCTAAATTTATATCTGAGGACCAGACAGCCATTTACCAGAGAAAGGGCATTGTAAACAAAGGGAAAGCATATGTTACGGTACTGTGGCAAGAGGATGCACAAAGGGTAGGAAGAATGGAAAGAAATCCAATGAATTAGAAGCATACGAGTGAAAGAAAATAAACTGGAGAGGTAGGTTGAGGCCAGAACGTGCAGGTTTGTGGGCTAGATTAGGAATTTTTTATTTTGTTCTAAAATATATAGAGACCACCCTGGCTGGCGTAGCTCAGTCAGCGGATTGAGCATGGACTGTGAACCAAAGCATCGCAGGTTCGATTCCCAGTCAGGGCACATGCCTGGGTTGCAGGCCACAGCCCCCAGCAACCGCACATTGATGTTTCTCTCTCTCTCTCTTTCTCCCTCCCTTCCCTCTCTAAAAATAAATAAATAAAATCTTTAAAAATATATATATATAGAGAGAGAGACCATGTAAAGATTTTAAACAACAGGGTAACATGATCAGATTTGGGGATTGGAATGTACTTCTCACAGTTCTGGGGACCGTAAGTTCACGATCAGGGTGCCAGTGTGGTCTTTCTGGCTGCTGGGTGATCAGATACTGAAGTACTCCAAGTAGAAGATACTAAGGCACCTTAGCAGCAGAGGAGGGTAGCACAGTGGACAGATTCAAGAAATATTTTTTTAAAGATTTAATTAAATTAAACTAATTACAATCTTTTAAAATCTCTATAAAAAGGGCCTAGTGATGGGTTGTTAAGGAAGTGTTTCTCTTCATATTTTTTCTGCTTCTGTGTCTTGATGGACAGTGATACAACCACTGAAAGACAGCCAGGCTGGGCAGCGAGGAAGGTAGGGTGGAAACAATGAGTTGTTTTTTTTTTTTTTAACAGGTTGAGACTGAGCTGCAGTTGAGATTCTAAGATTAGATAGTAAGTACCTGATGGAAACCAAGGTCAGAAGAAAGGACTGGGTTGATGTTATACATGTATGAGTCATCTGCAAATGACATCATGGGTATACGTGAGAATGCCTTGGTGTGTAACGAGGAGGGGAGAGGCTTAGACCAAGTCTTGAGGACTGACACTAATAGCCAGAAGACGAAAAGTAGCACACCAATGTAGGAAAGAAATCACAACATGTGAGCAGGGTTAAAAGGAAGCAGGGAAAAGAGAATGCATCAGGGAGAAAATGCTTACTTGTGTAGATTGCTGTTTGAGGTTGAGTTAAAATGAAGCCATAAAGAAAATCATCATTAGACTGAGCAACAGAGAAGTCATTGGAAACTTCTATAAGGGCGGTCTCAGTGAAGTAGTGGAGATGGAAGCCAATTTAAAGTGAGCTGAGGAGTGACTGGAAGGAAGAAAAGTTGAGGCAGCTTTCCCTTTAGAGATGTTTCCTGGGAGAGGAAGTACAGAGTGTGAACAGAGCTGGATGATGATGCACAGTGAAGAGAGGACTTCCACAGATGGGAGGGCATTTTGAATGTTAGTGGAATCGATACGGTAGAGAGAGATTATTGCTGCACGAGGGAGAGGGAAACTAGGAGGCAAGCCCCTGGTATGGCCAGGTGGGAGTCAGATTTATACAGAGGAACTGACTGACAGTAGAAAGGCCACTTCATTAGATAAAACAGGGAAGAAGGAGGAGGTAAGGGCAGGCAGAGATGGTTTGTTGATCTAGTGATAAGATAATGAAAGAGTACCCATCTGATGGTTTCTATTTTCCCAATTAAATTTGAAGTGAGGTTGCCAGTTGAAGGTGATAGCAACGGGGCTAGGAAGTATGTGGCAGGAGAGCTTTTGAAACAGATATCTCAGAGAATGCGAAAGGGAGCTCGGAAGACATGGTGGTCGGACAGTGTTGACAGCTCATTTTACTCATCAACTGACAATATTCCTGTTCTGTATTTACCATCCTGTCTTGCAAATTAATCCAAATTTATTTCTACAAGAGTTTGGTCTGAATTAACCAGAAAATGGTTTCAATTCTCCACTTATATCTTAGCCTGGATCTCCCATAACAGACCCTGAAGCAGAGGGCTTCTGTGCTCTTATTTTACTAAGGAGTTCAATTCCAGGGAAGAAGACTGAAGGGCAAGGAGGGTGTAGCAAGGAAATTGAGAAAGTTATGTTAGTCGTTGCAAAGTGCAAATGGTTGCTGGATTTGAAAGATTGTGCTCTTAAGAATTAGGATGTGCTGTGTCTCAGGACTGCCCACTTAGGAAGGAAGGGGGTAGAAAAGAAGATTTTATCCACTGGCTATGATCTGAATTTCCAGGTTGTAAGTGCCTGGGTGCATGCAGACATTTAGTAGGAAGCTCTGGGGTAGGTGGAGAGACATGCAAGGCAGAGTTAAGAGGTGAAGTGTTTTCAACTTAGGTTTGTGTGAATTTAGAGCCCTTACAGAACTGGCTGCCCTAGCAGCAGCTGAAATGAGGGACAGACACATCCAAAGATGTATCTGATACAATTTACAGCATGGAATATAGCTTACTTGATTTGACCAAAAAGAAGAAAAACTTTAGAAACACAGACAAAAATGGAAGTCAACTAGCTGTTTCTAACCTGCTAGTGGTGGGCTGATCAGAGGTTTTAAGATGCTTTTTGTATAGCAGGAGAAGTTGAGATTTGCTTTGGGCAGATTTACTATGCTGGAAACAACTTTTAAGTTATTTTAACAGAGCAGAAGAGAGCTGTGGATTTTGAATGCTGACTTTTTGGTCTTGATCATAAAGCACTCCTGTCCTGCCATCTAGTGTTCACAATTTTATTGTAGGGCAATGTGTAAGGGGTGGCTCTGCCTGTGTCTCAATGGTGGTACTACTGACATTTTGTGACAGAACAATTTCTGGTTATGCGGTACTGCCCCAGGTGCTTCAGAATATTTACTTAACTTCCCCACCTCACCTCACTGCATAGCAATTGCTACCCCCAGGGGACTGAAAACACTGCCACACATTTTCAAATATGCCCCAGCACCTCTACCATTGAGAACCATTGCAGGAGGGGTTGATGGTAAGCCCCTAGCTTACAGATGAGGGACTAGGGCTTAGAGAAGATATGGAACAAGGTCATTTTACGGATAAGCCAAGAGTAGGTATTCAATATACAAGTCCTTTTCTAAATCCTGTTTCTTTTTGGAGGGCCTTTAATTAACTTGATAGCACTCTAAGTGTATTTGTCATATGACACAATTTATTAAAGAATTCTATTTTTACGTAGCTGTAGCTCATAAAGTGAGATTCACTTGTAAGAGTGTCATGGTAACAGAGATAGAATAGACAATACATCAGAGAAGAGCCATAAAACACAACGATTGTTACCAGTGTGAGAAAGAGTGCAGAAGGAAATTTTAAACAAACTGCACTGTTCAGCCTAGAAATTAGAATGGGGATTGGATGATGGCCTTTTAGCATATGAAGGGTTTTTGTGCAGAGACCGATGCATGCCTGGGACATGTGGCATAGTCTGAGATGTCATGAGTTCATGGTGATTGCCTTGGGAGGATGTCTGCGCCGTGTCTGAAAGCTTATCGAGCACTTCCATATACATTGTCTTATTTTAATAGTTTTTATAGTGTTGAGTTAAAGGTGTAAATGTTGTATGTATCTTATGTACATACGTAAAAGATGAGGGAAAAACAAACATTACTGATAAAAATGAGAGAAGGGACTATCGAATATAAACATATCCCATAACCCAGATTTTAATTAGGCAGGAAGGTGGGAGTTCAGGCCTGACCACCTAATATCCAGGTAATATAGGGAGCTGATTGATTTAATTGAAGGTATAGATACGTATTACAAGATCTGACTAGCTGAACAAACCAACGAAACATCAATCAAAGTGAAGTTAGTTTCAAAGAAAAAATATATGTTCAAGACAAATTGCAAATGTGAAAAAATATATATGCATGACAAATTGCTTTCAATGAAAACAAATTTTAGAACCCCAAATTTTAGAAAATAGTGGAGTTAGGAACACAGGATTATAGGGAATGCATCAGACACAACAAAAAGGCAGGACAAAGATGGCATAGAGGAAAGCCTGGGGAGAAGAGAGTTTTGAGAACTTCTGAGAACACAACTACATGCAAGTTGCAACCATGTATTTAACTATTCATGAGAGACTGTCCCTTCTGTTATCTGTCTGTTAGCCAAAAAAAGTAGAAATGGGTGCCTGATATAAAGGGTTAGAGTGGTTGACTAAGTACCTCCTGTGTGCTGCGTTTATTATCTTCCTCTTTGACACTATTCATTCAACAAGTAGAGCACCCACTGTGTGCCACGCACACTTACAGTCGCTGGGGACACAGCAGAGAACAGAATAAATATACATATTCTTGCACTCATGAAGATTATTTTCTTGTGGGAGTGGTGGGGGAGGAATGGGAAATAAAAAATATGTAAAGTAATACAATATAGTATGTAAACGGTGATGAGTGTTACAAAGATAGCAATACAGGGAAGGATAATGGGGACTGTTGGCACATCAGTGAAAAAACACAATATTTGCTGCTCAGGATAAAATATTAAATGAAAAGAGCAGAACTGAAAACTGCATGTAAGTACATTGTCTGTTATTACATAAAAGTACATTGAACACAATACACATAGAAGACAGAATCAAAGGGGATACTGATAGAGATAAAAGTGACTTTTTAATTGATGAAATTAGGAGTGAAATTTAAAGTCCTTTTCTTTATATTTGCTATTGGATTAGTGTTTCTGTGATTAGCATGTATGACTTTTACAAATTAGAAACAATAAAAACTTTAAACTTTTCAATCTTCACTAAATAGAATGGTTTACATTTCAGCACAGTATATTTGTATTAGCTATATAGAAGAATCGTTTCCTACAGAGATAAAATAAAACTGTCCTGACGTGCCCCATATCTTTCTTCATCATCATTCACATTTCTTTCAACTAAAATGTTACTTAATTTTATTTGTTTTTCTTTCTTTTTATTTTTTCTTTACTGATTTTGGAGAGAGACAGAGAGAAAGAGGAAGAGAGTAGGAGAGAGAAATATTGATTTATTTCCTCTTATTTTTGCATTCATTGGTTGATTCTTGTATGTGCCCTGACTGGGGGTCAAACCTGCAACCCTGGGGTATCAGGACAACTCTCTAACCAAATGAGCTACCCAGCCAGGGCTGGAAATGTTATTAAATTTAAAATTTTTGTACCCAAAACCCCCAAGTTCTCTCCCCTCACTCACCTAACTGTTTAAACCACTCATCGGGTGGTTACTATCCATTTTCTCGTATTATCAGCCTCCCCTTGGGTGGCAATATGACACGGTGGTTGAGAATCTAGATTCCCGAAATTCCAGAGACAGGCAGCCTGGGTTTGAAGACCACCCTGTTGCTCACCGGCTATGTGACTGGCCAAGTTACCTAATTTTTCTGTGCCCCCATTTTCTCACTCAGAAAGCAGGATATAGGTATAATTTCTATCTTATAGAATGTTGTAAAGAAAAGCGATTTCATTCATTAGAGTGCTTGGAACAATGGTTGGTATATATTAAATGTTATTCACTATTATTCTGAGTTTAATTTTCCGGAAGGCAGGGGCCACATTTGACATTTCTCTATATTCTTGGCTACAATTAAGCACAGTGCTAGGAAATGCATCCAGCCATTATGTCCGCCTGGGACCTGTCATGCGGGAAACAGGTGAGATCTGGTGTGGATGAGGGGAGAATGAAATGTCAGGCATTTTTCTCTATTATGTTTGTAATCCACTCTATCATTGTTTGATGTAAATAGCAGATATGAAAGCAGAAGCTCTGAGAACTTAAAAGAGCTTGCCAGAGATCACCCAGCTGTTAAGTGCAAATTAAATCCATGTTGGATTTGCACTCTTCTCATCGTACTGTGTTCTGGAAATGAATGTGAATAAATGGGTGACTGAATTTGAGAAGGATCTGGAATTGTCTTTTGAGCTCCCCCTGTGTTTATTTATTTACCATTGTATTCTCAGAACTTCACACAGTGCCGACTTCCCAGGAAGCGCTCAATAAATATTTATTGTTAGATGAATAAATAAGTGAAGTAAAGGACAAAGGAACAAATCAAGGAATGAATGGACAAAATGACCTTTCAAAAAGTTATCTTCAGCTGTCATAGCTAGTCTCCTACATTCAGTACATGGCAGATTCACAATGAATGCTTCTATTCAGTACCTGGAGAAAGTAATTCATTACCTGTTTGCTACACGTACAAATTCAGACTGACTGATACACAATCGCCAGCAGTTTTTTTAAAAAGATTTTATTTATTTTTAGAGAGAGGGAAAGGAAGGGAGAAAGAGAGGGAGAAACATTGCTATGCAAGAGAAACATTTTCCATTTGCCTCTCCCATACCCGCAACCGGGGACCTGGGCCACAACCCTGCCATGGGCCCTGATCAAGAATCAAATGGGAGACCTTTTGGTTCACAGGACAATGCCCAGTGCACTGAGCCACGTTAGCAAGGGCCCAGCTGAAGTGTTATTTGTATAAAATAAAGAAATAGTAATTCTCTAGGTGTACCATGACAAGCTTCATTTGTTTGGCTGTTGGTTCTCTTGGAATAGACAAGGAAATTCAAATGAATCTGTCTAGTATAGCCCAAATATTTTTTTTCTTATTTCTGATTTAAGGAAGTTTGAGAAAACACTTTTGCTTATATTTAGATTATTGTATCTCCTCCTGGAAGAAGCATTACACATACTTATTTTGGTCCAAATGAGCCCTCACTTCCTCTTAGTATAAATATGAGAGAAACACCATAAGTTTAACATAAAATGATTTTGTTTATAATCATATGTCGACATGATAAAAACACATGAATACATCTGCAGGGTACAGTGAAAATCTGCTGCAAAAATCAGTTGTAAAAATAATTTTCATTTAGATGAAAAATACCAGATAGTCCCGGAATGAGCCAACATGTGTCTTTGTGAAGGAAGTGTATGTCCCACAGGGGCTTATAAAACATTTTTCAATTTATAAAAATATGCTTTCTTGCATGTTTTTAGAGTATATAAAAGTACTCCTGTTGGAAATGGCATAATATTATTATGTTTTATATGGTTACAATCTTTTTACTCACACATAGGGATCTACAGCCTTGTAATTAGTTTTAGAACACGGAGGCTGCTTTGAGATAGCCAGTTAACCATGAGATGCAAATATTGTGTAGTGAGAATAAAAAGATGAGTGTTAGTCATAGACGATGTAAGAATTTTGTGATCTACCACCAATGTATCACATTGGACAGGAAATCTTTCTTCATGTTAAAACTAGAACCTTGTTTAAATGAGGAGATTACTGTTTGGTGTTAGTATTATTTTATATCGATATATATATAATTATATACATATAATTTAATATATTATTTATATATCTGAATGTGTAGTTATATATCATTGTTGCCATAAAACATAGTTTCCTTTCTTTGTTTTGTTTTTTCTGGTTATTGGTGGATAGTAAAAACTGAAGTAATTAATAAGTGTAAACCTCTGTTTAATTAGGATGGAACTCTTTTTCCTTGTGTAACTTTCTGCACTGAAGTAGATAATACCAACAAATTTTATTGTAAAACTGAGTTGCTGTCCTTCTAAACTTGAGAGTATAAAGGGAGTCATGACAGACACATGACTATTAATTATTAATATAAATGCACAGACACATAGGCATGCCTGCAGGTTATTGCCTGACTTCTAAATATTGGCATTCTGTACATGCACTTGGTACCACAAGGCAGACATTGTGTTAAGGATGATACAAACGAAGCATATTCCACAATCTCCGTATAACATTTGCGTCTTGTTTGTTTTGAAAGTCACTTCAAATATCCTGCCTTTCATTTATATTGCTTACAGTTTTTACACAAGTGTACTTACAAGGTTGACTCTTGAATTAATCAATTTTTGCTGAAGTAACAAACAACCCCAAAATTTCATCGGCTCATCCTGGTAAAGATTTATTTCATGCTTGCAGGCCCGTGAGTTGCCTACAACTCTGATGCACTCTATGTGTTTGTTTTTTCTCCACCGTGGGACTATCTGAGGAAAGCTCTTCTTTTGGCAGAAACCAGAAGAAACGCAGAGCCCAAGTCCACCCATGCAAGGTACTCAACACCTCTGCAAGGATGGGCACACGTCACATCTGCTCACATTTCATTGGCCAAAGCAAGTCATGTGGCTACTTATGAACGCAGTGAGGGAGGAATAGGAGAATAAAAAATTAGTTGAGAAATAATGCAATCTATTGTGACTATAGATTAAAAACCCAAGTATATCCCTGAGTTACAAAAAGAGTTAAATGCTAAACTATTATTGCAAATTTATTAAAATTTTAATACTCCTTTGGACAAGTACTTATGAAGGACTTGATTGTATGGGAGCCAGAGTGAAAGCTGAGAGAAGGAAAACTGCTGTAGTGACTAAATTCAAGAAAGTACAAAGCAAAACATACCCATCCCTCCTCAGGGCTCTTGTAGCACCCATGCTTATCTCAAACATGTTTCTCATTACTATGCTTTCTTTTTATAATTTTTAATATTTTAGTCATTTAAAAAAATTGTTATTCTATTACAGTTGTCCCAATTTTCCCTCCGTCACCCTCCTCTGCTCATCCCACCCCCCCGGTCCCACAGTCAATCCCACACTGATGTCCATGTCCATGGGTCATTCATACATGTTCTTTGTCTAGTCCCTTCCCCTTCTTTCCACCATTGTCCCCCTCCCCACTCCCCTCTGGCCACTTTCAGTCTGTTCCATATTTCCACCCCTGTGGTTACATTTTGTTCATTAGATTCCTCTTATAGGTGAGATCATGTGATATTTGTATTTCACTGACTGGCTTATTTCACTCAGCATAATACTCTCCAGTTCCATCCGTGCTGTTGCAAAAGGTAGGAGCTCCTTCTTTCTTTCTGTTGCATAAAATTCCATTGTGTAAATATACCATAGTTTTTTATACAGTCATTTCTGATGGGCATTTGGCTGTTTCCAGTACTTGGCTATTGTAAATAGTGCTGCTATGAACATTGGGGTGCATAGGTTCTTTTGAATTGGTGATTCAGGGTTCTTAAAGTATAATCCCAACAGTGGAATTGCTGGGTCAAAAGACAGTTCCATTTTTAGTTTTCTGAGGAAATTTCATACTGTTTTCCACAGTGGCTGCACCAGTCTGCATTCCCACCAACAGTGCACTAGGGTTCCCTTTTCTCCACATCCTTGCCAGCCCTTGTTGTTTGTTGATTTATTGACGACAGCCATTCTGACAGATGTGAGATGATATCTCATTGTGCTTTTAATTTGCATCTTTCTGATGGCTAGTGATGCTTTTATTTAATAATGGTACCAAAGCCATTTGCATGACTTTTATTACAGTATATTGCTACAATTATTTGTTCTATTTTATTATTAGTTACCATTGTTAATCTCTTACTGGGTATAATTTATAAACTAAACTTTATTATTGGTATGTACGTACAGGAAAAATATGGCATATATAGGATTCAATGCTGTTTGTGGTTTCAGGTGTCCCTTGAGGGTCTTGGAATGGATCCCCCACAGATGAAGGGGGACTATTGTATGTTGTTCTTATTGCTTCTTTTTTTCCCCTGAAGTTATTTATATTTTATAACATGGGATAACTAACATTTTATTTTTGCCTTTGTGCTTTTTCCTCTATCTGGGACTTTTCATTTTTCCTTTCCACAGTGAGGTTATTTTATTTTAAATAAAATAAGTTGAACATACTTGGTTTGATATAACTCAAATATTTTCTCACAGGTAAACTGTGTGCACATGTGTGCCTATGTGTATGTGTAAGAGAGGGAGAGAGAGAGAGATCTATGCAAATAGTTTTTATACATTTTAGAGATAACTGTACGGTATTCACTATTCATTTACTATACTACAAATAAAAATCAGTTCTTGAACCAGGTTCTTTCCACACTTTATTTTGTGATTTGCTTACTGGCAAATCCTTCAGAGACTCACATTATGTAGTTATGAGCCTGTCAGGAGGATTGTTACCATACCAGCACAGTTAAAACGAGCACAGTTAAAACGACTTCAAATAGATTGTATAATATAGTGCCTTCATAGTAAATAGCAGACCACAATCTAAAGCAATGAGAAAGTTAATAACTCAAAAAATAAATGGAAATAAGTGTAGTGCAGCCCTGGCTGGCGTAGCTCAGTGGATTGAGCGCGGGCTGCCAACCAAAGCATTGCAGGTTCGACTCCCAGTCAGGGCACATGCCTGGGTTGCAGGCCACGGCCCCCAGCAACCGCACATTGATGTTTCTCTTCTCTCTCTCTCTCTTTCTCCCTCCCTTCCCTCTCTAAAAATAAATAAATAAAATCTTAAAAGAAATAAGTGTAGTGCAAACTGGTTTCTATTACTATTTAACACATATGATAAACATTTCAATTTCTATACAATTTTTGTTAAACTCACTTGGCTCAATTGTGTATTATCATGATTTGAACTTCACACAGAAGTCATGAAATACTTTAAAATAAAGTTCATACAAAATTGTGTCTTTGCAAGTCATCCAGAAATATCTGTGCAACTTCGCCTGCTTTCCCAAACCACAAGTTTCCGATTCTGTAGCTGGTTTTAGATAGATTATGTGACAAGAATAGAAAATATTATTTTAATGTAGCTGCACAAAAGGAAACAAAATTTATGCATAATTTTTACATACATATTTTTTCCTACTATGGGATCTTAATCATTCATGACAAAACTTTTGAGGACTCAAATGGATATGATTGCTTAGTTCAAATGAACTTGGCTTTTTATTTTTTTAATTATATTTTGTTAGCTATGTCATTATAGTTGCCCTGACTTCCCTCCACCCTTTGCCCCCCTCCACCCAGCACTCCTCACTCCTTCAGGCAGTACCCCCACCCTTGTTCATGTGCACGTGTCATGGGTGTAAGTCCTTCAGCTGCTCCCTTTCTATACTGTACTGTACATCCCCGAGGCTATTCTGTGACTGCCTATTTGTGCTTCTTAATCCCCTCACCTCTCACCCATTCATGCACATCTACCCTCCCATCTTTTTATCTTTAACCTTTAGCATTTTAATTATGATGTGTCTTGAGGTGGGCCTCTTTGTGTCCATCTTGTTAGGGAGTCTTCGTGCTTCCTGGATTTGCATGTCTATTTCCTTCTCCAAATTAGGAATGTTTTCTTTCAAATAGATTTATTTTTTTCAAATAGATTTCCAATTTCTTGCTCTTTCTCTTCTCCTTCTGGAACCCCAATGAACAAATATTGGATTGCTTAAAGTTGTCTCATAGACTACTTATACTAGCCTTGTGCTTTGTTTTGTTTTGTTTTGTTTTAATTCTCTTTTCTTCTTCTTGTTCTGATTGCTTGTTTTTTGCTTCCTTACGTTTCAAAACATTGATTTGCTTCTCAGCTTCATCCACTCTCCTGCTCTTTCCCTGTAAATTGTTCTTTATTTCAATTAGGGTATCCTTCATTTCTGACTGGGTCATTTTTGTGTTCTTGAGATCCTCACTAAGTTCCTTGAATATCCTTGTAACCAGTTTTCAACTCTGGATCTGATAGATTGCTTCTCTCCATTTTGTTGATCTCTTCTTCTGGAGTTTTGATCTGTTCTTTCATTTGGGTTATGTTTCTTTGTCTCCTCCTTTTGGCATCCTCCCTGTGTTTGTTTCTATGTATTAGGTAGAGCTGCTTTGACTCCATGTCTTGGTAGTGTGGCCTAATGTAGTAGGTGTCCTGTAGGATCCAGTGGCACAACATCTGCTATCACCCAAGCTGGGTACTTGAGGTGCACGCTTTATGTAGGCTGAGTACACCCTCCTCTTGTAGTTGAGCCTTGGTTGCTACTGGCAGATCAATAGGAGGGATTTACCCAGGCCAGTCAGCTACAAGAACTGGCTGTGACCACTGACCACCAACCTCTGTCCTCCATGGAGTATCAGCTGTGCAGAGGCAGGGTGGTGGTGCTCTGACATGGTCTGTAGCTATCCACTGGGTATGCTGGCCCCTGGGGTTCCCCAGGTGGTGCAGGTCAAGGTCAACCCTCACCTGTGTTTTTCCCAGGGTCACCATGCCTGAGTTATAAAGCAATATGAGATGGCTGCTACTTGTGCTGGGCTTGGAGGTTCCCAGAAAAGCCAGGCTGTGAATCTAGGCTGCTATTTCTGAGCCTGGGGTTCACTGAGGCCAGCTGCTGCTTGTTTGAGAGGATTTAAGAAGCTGTGAGGCATGAGCCAAAGCCATTCATATAGAAAAGCAGCTTGGGTGGACCTGTAAATTGGGTAGGGCAGAGTCTCTGTGGAATCTCCAAGGCAGGTCTAATAGTGCTAGCCAGGTTGATGGAATCTTAGATATAGCACCAGTCTGCTGGGTCTGTGGGGGGAGGACCAAGAAAAGGGACAATGGCTTCTGCTTGCCTTGATGCCAGATGCCTTAGACTCTCCTGCATGCTACTGGAGCCCCTCAAACTGTCACTGCCACCCCATTGCTAGAGCCCAGAAGGAGTGAGTCTGAGTAGGTGAGTCTGTGTATGGGTTCGTTAAGAGGAACTGCTTGGGGCTTCAGTAGTTTCTTCCACCAACTCAATCTCTGCTGGTTTTTGGAGCCAAAAGTTGTGGCGACTTATCTTCCTGGTGTTGGCTGCCTGGGCTGGGGAGCCTGGTGTGGGGCTGGGACTCTTTGCTCCTGAGATATCCCTCCCAAATTTTTATCCACCACAGGCAGTTGTGAGACCAGCCCATTCCACATCTGCGCCCCCCTCCTACAAGTCTGGATAGATGTGGTTTCTTTAATTCTGTAGTTGTCAGACTTTCATTCAACTTGACTCTGTCAGTTATGAGTGATGATTGTTCTATACCTTAGTTATAATTTTGTTGTGGTTGTGCAAAGAGGCGAGTCATGTCTGCCTATGCAGACAGGAAGTTGAGCTTTTTAAATATAGGTTAAAGTGTGAAAAAAGTTTAGAGACTAAATGAATTATCTAAATCACAACACAACCAACTTGCCTCATGAAATATTAAATTTGTAATTAATATTTAGAAGATTTTAATTTAGGAACTTAGACATATCATGGCAGAAATAAAGTAATTGAAAAGAGTTAACATTTGAAATCTCAAAATTCTTTCCTTAATGCTGAGAAATATTTGCCATACAATTAGATAAGTTGTTTTTCTCTGACACGTGACTCTATCCTAAGGATTCTATCAGATGCAAACTCACTAAAACTCATGACATAAAGCTGTGAGGTAGAGCTCCAAACAGCAAAGGAGTGAGAACACACAAATTCTTGTAAGGATTTATTTTTAATTTATACTAGAAAAAAATGTTTCTAATTCATGGTTAAAATTAAGGAGCTATTCATAAAATCTTTGGCTTATTTCCACGAAAATGCTTCATTTATTGAACAGGAAATAAGTGTAGAATGCTCTTTTAACTAAACTTAGAATTCACTTCTCCAATTTACAAAAGTTGCTTATTCCTTCTACTATTGATCCAAATATTTCCTCACCTGATACCTCTCAAAAGCCTTAACTTTTTAAATAAAGCTCAATAATAAGTGTTTATGGCACCCTCTTTCATGAAGAAGAGGAAAAAGCAATACCTTTTCAATGTTGATAAATTCTAGTTGATAACTTCGGGGTTAGTTGGTGTGACAAAAAAAAAACTTATAGATTTCTGGTTTAATTGATACTATGGCAACCTTTTCCTGGTGAAAGCTTGGAGTTTGCTAGAGTGTGTCCAGATTTTGTAGAATGAATTTGGACCGGTGGGAATAAGCAAGAGATTGTTGAGACTTTTAGTCTTTGGAGCAGGAATGGAAAAACGGGTAAATATCTATAATGTAGAACAAACTTAACCAGCAAACTAAGAAGCAAAGTAAGGAACAGCTGGCGAGAGTTAACAACAGGTGTCTCTACAACCAACAGAGAGGCTTTCCAGCAATAAATTAGGGTTGAAGCTGAGTTTTGGATTCAAGGGACATAGCCAATGTTGGGACTTAGATTTATTTAAAATAGTTTTGATTAATTCTGTCTCAAAAATTTTTTCCTTGCCTTAAATGTTTTTTTTTTCATTAAACAATCAACATTCAATTTAGCTTTTGCCCCATGGGCATCATAAAAATACCATTAGATTTTAGAATGGAGGAATAAAAAACCAGTAGAAAGGATACACAATTGTACTTTTTTTTTTACAAGTCTATGTTTCTGAGGATATCCATGTCATAAGCAATGGAAATAAATAAGAAAAATTAAGTAACTTCTTTTCTGAGAGGTTGGTGACAGAAATATATAATGAAGTGCCATTTTAATTCATGCAGTAAAAAATACATAACTTGTGCCCTGTAACTCAGTTGGTGAGAGTGTTGATCTGATACGCCAAGGTTGCAGGTTCAAAATGCAGTCAGGGCACATATAAGAAGCAATGAATTAATGCATAAATAAGTGGAACAACGAAGTCAATGTCTCTCTTTCTCTCTCTCTAAAATCAATTAAAAAAATTTTGGAGCAATTTGTTTTTACATGGTTTTATGGGTGCAAGTCTTCTTGAGAAGGTCAGAGCTTTGGGCATTGTTCATGAGATACTTCTTTGTATCTGGTGTGGTAGGCAATAAAAATTCTTGAGGCTTGAATTGCATTCTGAAAAATTAGCATTTGACTTACCAAAATAATTTCTCTAATGATTGCACTTTATAGTAAGCCAAATAATAATCTGAAAAGAGTTATAATATTATAAGTAGTTGCAAGTTTTATAAAAAGTGGATTAGAATCAGTTAATAAAAAAAGAATGCCTTTAATTTATTTTTCTTCATTGTTCCACAAAACAGCATTAGATGAGAAATAGGTTATAAAAGACTTGGAATATAACTTTAAAAAATAAAGGAAGATAGTTAAGGTGACTTCTTTTTATTCCCCATGAAGAAAATTCTGAAGCTCCATTCCCAAGAATACAGTTGAAGATGGCTTTTAACCGCTTCCTGCCCAGCTTTTTTTCCTGCTTAACTCATAGGCAATGCTGTGATAAATTTTTCATTATACATTATAATTTTGATCATTTCCCTAACCTATATCTGTAGCCAAGTAAGCCTGAAATTCTGTACAACTTATTACCTAATCTATGTGAGACAGCAGGTGGATCCCATAATGAAAGAGTATAAGAGCAGGATCATAGTGAGATGCCAACAACATGCTCACTTTCCAGATTCTGGCAAGGGCCCCAAGGTGTCAAATTTGCATGGAGACTTCCTCCCAACATGCTTTATTCTCCCTCCTCCCCTTCCCAGTAGGAGAAGCTTCCTGGGGCACTGGGATGATGACACAAAGAGGAAAAACAAAGTGGGGAAATAAAAACGCCTCCAATCTCTGGGAAAGTGGAAGACATTCCCAGAGAAGGTAAGACTTGGCCAAGTGGTATATGAAAGCCCAAAGACTGGTGCTCTAGAATCGGGCTGCTCAGTTATGGTTTGCAGGGATAACTTTATTTGTATGATGTCCACATGTTGCTCAGTCCTTTTCCTGAGAATTTTGTTTCAAGTTCTGCTTTGTAAGGAACCTATAATCTAAAAGAACACAACCATCTTTTCAATTATTAAAGAGTAGTTGTTACTAGGAGAAGAAAATAAGCCAAAAATGCCCCCTCCTGAATTTGGAAGATCACAATGACTACAGAGGGCACTGCATGGACAAGCAGTGCTGAGGAACCTGGGAAATGGAAAAGAGTATGGGTCACTTTGTTTCCACAGAGAATGGAGAGGTCAGAACTTGATAAAACCTCAGGGAAAACTTAGTTCCTGTAACACTTCTATTTGTTGCCAAGGCTAACATGGGTGGGGAAAGAAACCTATTACTTTTTTGTAAAGTAAAACTACTATTTTAGCTATATTTCAGTTTGTGAAGGACAATATCATTTTCCTCTACCTATATAAATAAATTATTTCTGGCTCTAAACAGTAATCAATGAAATGAGTTGACTAATTTTGTACAAAAGTATGAATTACCTTTGAACTTGGCAGTGAAATAGTATTCCTTTCTTCTGTTATTCATTCATCGAGTATTTAAAGAATGCCTATAATGTATAAGGCTCAGTGGGGCAAGAGTTGTTAGAAACAGTTAATAATGATATTATAAATTCAGTAGATGATTAATTGTTTATTTTGACGAAATAAGTCATATCAGATTCCTGTGTTGTTTTTATGACTCACCAATGGAAAAAGATAGGATTATGCCAAGTGCTCTGGAATTGGTAGGTGTGTGCATTACTCAAGTATAGCAGTACACACACACACACAAAAAAAGAAGAAGAGTTGAGAATCATACAGTATGGGAATATAATGAAGAATAAAGGTATTCTTATTCTTAGGCTTTTACAGTCACTCTATACCAATAACTGTCCTAGAAAGTGGTAATTACAGAATAGCTACAGCTTAATAGAATGCCGAATGAAAGATGAATTCTAACCAAGGGTGACTAGGGAATACTTTGCAAAGGTGGAAAAAGATGGGCATGATTACATGATATAAGACTTTAAAAGGTAAGATAGCACTTTAATTATTAAACAATACATGCTTAAAACATTTATTGAGAACCTAAGTGCTTGGGAGACAAGGACGAACAGGATAAAATCCAAGCCCTTGAATATTTCAGTCAGGGGATATATATATATCACAAAAGTGTCGGGGGGGCAGTGCCCCAAAGCAAATACAATGTTGTGGTGCTAGAACAGAAGTGATATAGGCCTTACAGGAATAAACAGAAAGAAGTCTTTAGTGCTGCCTGGGAGAAAATAATTAAATGAAGATAAAATTATGCCTGAACTGAGATTTCATTTATTTGTTACTCACTCATTCAACTAACATGTATTAAATACCTACTGTGTTCACTATGCTTGCCCTCAAAGGATTAATAGTCAAATGGTGGGCCAGAACTATAAATAAATAAAATGATGGATTTAAGTAAGTATAATGTACACAGCATTATTAAAGACAGGATGGTCAAATGTATCTGGGAAGTTAAGGGAAGGCTGCGAAAAGGAGGTGAATTTTGAAACATAGGAGGAATTTTTTTGGCAGACTGTGATCGAGGGTACCAAGGAATAAATAAGTTCCAGATAGTGAGAACAGTGGGGGAAAAAAGTATAGCAGCCTGTCAGAGCTGGGTGTGGACACAGACTAGAAATACATTTGACATGGTTAGAGTATCAGGGAGGGAAAACAAGGCAAGAAATTAGGTTTGTAACCAGGGGCCAGATTATAGAGGGTCTTCATGATTCTGTAAACCAGTGTTTTCAAATTGGATTCCACTAAGTCATTGGTTCTAAGGAGGTATCTCAGGAAGGTAAAGGGCATGCCAAAAAAGCAGATTTTAGGGGTTCCAGAATGTTAAACATTAATATTTAGGCAATGTAAAGTCTTTGAACATTTTTTTAGGATTGTTTATTTATTTATTTTTAGAGGTGCAGAGAGAGAGGGAGAGAAACATCAGTGTGTGGTTGCCTCTCATGTGCCCCTCACTGGGGACCTGGCCTGCAACCCAAGCATGTGCCCTGACTGGGAATCAAACCAGTGACCCTTTAGTTCACAGGCTGGCACTCAATCCACTGAACCACACCAGCTATGGAACCTTTGAACACTTTTAAGGAAGAAAGTAATAGGCTAAGAAAGGTTCTTCCACCCTAGCATGCCAGAAATCTGGAAGTCATACAAAATCACTCCATTTCTCTCCTATTGCATACATAAGCAGTCATTAAACCCTACTCATTTTTTTCCTTATGTAGCTCTGAAATCCATCCCTTCCCTTTCTTTCATACTGGAACTGCCAGTGGTTTGGGTCCTCATCATTTTTCCCCTCATAAAATACAAGAGCCTTCTAACTTACTACTCCACAGTTTTCTGTCCTATCCACAATGTTTTCATATCACTTTATTGTACTGTTCTGAAGTTTATTAATCTAAGTGTATATGTTTTCCATTAGAGAATAAGTCCCTTGAAAGCAGGTATGGGATTTCCTGAAGGACTGACAAATCAGGATTCACTGCCAAACGTTCTGTGGTTATTCCCTCCATCTAACACCATCACTTTGTCCTTTTCTACTAGACCATTCCCATCAGCATGCAAGCATGCTTTATTTTTCCTCATCCTAAAACATTCCCCTCTGTCTCCCCACCCCCCTTCACAGCAAAACTCAAAAACTTCTCTATTCTCTTTCATAGCAAAATGTAAAGGACTTGTATAGAATCACCTTGTCTGTTTCCTCACTGTAATTTTCTCTTAAACCTGCTCCACTCCAAATTTTATCTCCATCATTCCAAGGGTGGCAAACACAAGGCCGAATCTGGCCCTCCACCATGTTTTATCCAGCCCAGCACCTTGTTTCTACCCAGCAGCAGTGCTGAGCTCCTTGCCCCTAGTTAAGGAGTAGTTACATTTATACAGCCCTAAAATTACATTCGGCCCTTTGAAGGCAACCATGAGGCTGATGTGGCCCCAGTGAAAATGAGTTTAACACCCATGGTCCACGGCATCAAATCCAATGGTCAACTCTTCATTCTCTTCTCATTTGACATATTGGTAGCAATAGACACAGCCGATAGTAGTGTCTTGAAATACCAATACTTTCTATTTTGTTTTTATTTTTTATTGAACTTATTGGGGTGACTTTGACTAATAGACTTACATGGGTTTCAGGTGTACAATTCTATAATACATCATCGGCATATTTTATTGCCTGTTCCCCACCCCAAGTTGTCTCCTTCCATCAGATAATACTTCCTTAAATTTCCTCCTACCTTAGTAGATATTTCTTTTCAGTATATTTTGCTAGCACCTCTGCTTTTTACAGATTTCTAAATCTGGGCTATCTCAGTCTGAGAACCTCTTTCTTTTGTTGTTTAAACTCACTGCCTTAGAGATCTTCAGTTGCATGATACATATGCCGATGATTTTAAAACCTACATTTTCAGTCTGAACCCCTTCCCTGAAGTTCACACTTTTGTAGTCAATACCTACTTGATATGTCCTTTTGAATTGCTATTAAACATCTCAAACTTACCAAAGGCAAGCAGAATTTTGTCCCTCCTTCTGCTTCCTTTCCTCCCAACTTATGTCTCATGAAGTCCTTTGCATTTCAGCCTATGGCATCCCTGTTCATTTAGTTGTATGGGCCCAAAATCTGAGCCTTTGATTCCTCCTTTGTGATTCTTCTCACACCTCCCATCCAACCACTGGCAAATCCTCTGGGTGCTAGCATAAAAATATATGCCAAATCTGAATGCCTCTCACCATCTTCACTGCTACTACTCTAGCGTAAGCTGCTATCAGCACTCAGTGGTCTACTATTCTTACCACCGTAAGACTCTTCTCCACTCAGCCATCTTGAGAAATCCTTTGAGTTTATAATTCACATCACATCCCTCCTGTTCAAAAACCTCCAAAAACATGTAATCACAATATTTAAAAAAAACACAGTTTTAAATTTAGTCTATCCAGTATGATCTGGCTCTAGGCAGTCTACTTGCATTCTCATTCTGGTACTCACCCCTCTGGACACACTGGCGTCTTGCTATTTCTCCAATATGCTAATGTTATTGTGTCTGGCTTTGTACTTACTCTTCCTTCTCTCTGGAATGCTCTTCCCCCAGATATTCCAATGGCTCCTTCTTTCACATGATTTCAGGTCTCAGTTACTACATTCTCAGAGAGACTTTCTTTGATAACCTATATAAAATGCCTGTTCTACCCTTTCCCCCATTTTCATCTCTGTATCCACTTGTTCTGCTTATTTTTCTTTATAGCACTTGCTGCTAACATTACATTATATTATTGAGTAGTCCCCCCCTTATCAGTGGTTTCACTTTCCCTGGCTTCAGTTACCTTGGTGAGTCAACCCTGGTTCAAAAATATTAAATGAAATATTCTGGAAATAAACCATTTGGAAGTTTTAAATTGCACACCATTCTGAGTAGCCTGATGAAATCTTGTGTTTTCCTGCTCTTTCTTGTCCCAGACATGAATCATCCTTTTGTCTATGTACTCAAGCTGTATATCCTGTTTACCCAGTAGTTACTTAGTATCTGTCTAGGCCATCAGGTCAGTTATCAGATATTTTGAGAAAAAGTAATCATATTTACATAACTTTTACTACAGTGTATTGTTTTACTTTATTATTAGTTATTGCTGTTCATCTCTTACTGTGCCTAAATTAAAAATTAAACTTTATCATAGGTATGTATTTATCATAGGAAAAAATATTGTATATATAGGGTTTGGTACTGTCCATGGGTTCAAACATCTATTGGGTGTCTTGTAACATATCCTCCATGGATAAGGTGGGGACAACTGCATGTTTGACTGTTTATTTTCGGGTTCATTCAATAAAATGTGACAAAGACTCTCTCAACCTATTCTTGTCAGTCTCTGCTAACCCAGCTGGGGTCCATCTTTGGGTACGCCTTCAAGAGCCCAGTTTTAACAAGTATCCTGCTAAGTTAGTGTAGCCAAAATAATCATTCTTGATATCCAGCAAAATTCCTTATTTTAGTACTTGGCCTGCCTTCAGCAAGGATCCTGTTAGGTCAGTTGAGCAAAGAATTACCCTATCCTTTTCCTGATTTTCCACCCACTAACCCTCCCACCCTGCTCCTGGGCTATAAATCTCCACTTTCCTTTGTTGACTCGGAATTAAGACCGATCTTTCACTCCTACTGCAAATCTTCATTGCAGTAGTTGCTATACCTATCACAGGAGTCCCGCATAAGGTATGCCTTACCTTTTTTAACAAGTGTCATGTTAAATTTTTTCTTTAACACATGTTAACATCAGTGATAAACAAGACATATTAACTGCCCTGATGGTCCTGACCATGCTGTATGTATCTCCAGTGCCTAAGCTCGTGCCCAGTACTCAGCAGGCATTCAATACATCTTTGTTCAGTGAATGAATATATTTAGAACAAGGAACAATACAGGGAGAGAGAGAGAGAGAGAGAAAATCTGGGAATGTTTAATTGGTGGAATAGTTAGTTTTATACCACTTTTAAAAATATTTCAATATTTTAAAATTCAAGAGTGAAAAGTCTATTAATCAATATTTTAAAAAATGTATTAACACATTTAACTAAAAGAATCAGAATCCCAGAGTTAAGAGCTTTGAAAGAGCACATAGTGTAAACCAGTATTCTAATTTTTTTTCAAACTGAATTTTCTGGCTATTTTTTAAAGGTCTTTATTCTTGGAGGGTGAATTATTTTATTATTTACAAAGCATTTGGAAGTTTCAAAATTACCTAACTGATCTTAAGTTGGCACTAATTAATCACATCAAAGCATTGTAGTTAATGTTAACAGGATGGAGCCAACAGCCAAAATGTTAACACTCACTGGAGATCATTAAAAGTGTGTTATTGAAGACTTCAAATAATATCTGTACTGTATAGTTTTGTCAAGGGTTGTTTTCATCTCCAAAGCACAAGCATAACAAAAATGCTAATCAATTCAAGGTGACGTTGGTATCTTCACGGTCAAACCTCACTGGTTTGAAGTGTTCAGCATGTTATAGATGGGCACTGAATCCATGCCAGGGGGAAATAATTGATTTAGCTGATTTAAAAGTGTGTTTGAGCTTTTTTCTGACAAGCTGTCAACACACACATGAAAGCAAGATTCTAAAAACACTGTTAGATCCATAATGTTTATATAGCAAAGCAAATAACTTTTGTTATTTCAATTAATGTATCTGCTCATGGAGGAAATCTGATCCAAAATGTTTTATTTTTTCTCAGCTACACTGCAAATTACAATGTTGACTCACATTGAAGCAATTTAGCAATGTATTCAGCTACAAAATGAAAATGGGTTACGTTAGGTTTAATATTTGTTACTAGGGTACCTGCTAAAAATAACATTTCAAAATTATATATAACATTTCCTTGAAAGGGTTTTAAGTATTGCCTCTACTGATGTTTTTGAAGGGGTCAGACCAGGTAATATTATTCTCTCAACCTTATAAACCAATAATAATAAATGTCAAGAGGTAAATGCGTGTAACGAAAAAAATGTACCAATTTAGCTTGTTGAGATACTTTGGACACTTTTTAGGCCTAGCCTATCTTTTTCCTTTGATAGTTTCATTCTAAAATGGGGAGTGGGATTTGGGAGTTGAGTTTGCAAACAAAGGAGAGAAGAGCTTTAAATATAATACAGTTCAACACTCCTAGTTTTACCAGTGAGATGTGAAATGACCTGTTTAAAGACACGGCTCAGTGGCTAAGGTGGAACATGAACTCAGACGTTTTGCTTCTGAATAATTATTCTTGATCACCATATATCTCTTGTTATATGAAACAGTTATTGAGCTAAAACCAACAGAGTTTGGAATATTCAACAGGTGAAATGGCCCGATTTTCAACAGATAAATTTTTAAAAAGAGAGGGAGGAGAAACCACTACAGATGAAAAGAGACATCAGAGCCGTACCAACAAAATGGTAATGATAGACTTTTTTGGTACTGTTTTTTAAGACAACCAGGGAAAATGTGACATAGTGGGTATTCCAAAATAGCAAGGAATTATTGTTGACTTCGGTACCTGTGATAGTGACAGTGTGGTTATGCTGAAAAGAAGTTCTTGTCTCTTAGG
Source organism: Tonatia bakeri (assembly GCA_004024845.1). NCBI lineage: Eukaryota > Metazoa > Chordata > Mammalia > Chiroptera > Phyllostomidae > Tonatia > Tonatia bakeri. Next base: position 8,986 of record PVIA01001166.1, on the reverse strand, counting down.
GCTACATACCAGTACTTACCAGTGAGATAATCGATCTGGTCATTTTCTTTAAAACACCCCAGGAAACAAACACATTTTTTAAATGTGAAGATAGATTGGCAAATATTGACAATTTTGATAATCATTGGAAGTGGAGATTATTTATACTACTCTAGTGTATGCGTGAACATTTTCATAATAAAAATGAAAAAAGAAGTAATTATTTGGCTTGTATTACATATAAGATTCCATCAACACCCTACATTAATCATTGAGTATCCAGATTTCTTTTTATTTTAAACTGGATAACAATACAGGAACACCTTATTATAAATCTATAAGGTCCAGTATGTTCTGGCTTATGCCCGTCTCCAACCTCACTGGTGACTACCACACACAGATTGAATATTATGCTTTGCATTTAATGCATACCCATATGTAAATGGAATGAATCTGCTATTAACTTTGACTTCTTTTGAGAGTGTTCTTCCCTATACTCTTGTTCCTTGATTCCATAGCTTAGTGACCATCTTCTTTATTTTAATTCAACAAGTATTTCTAAAATGACATACCAGGTTGTGTTAAGCCCTAGGAGTAGCACATGGAATATGTTGTTTCATTCATAAGTATATGAAATGTTCATTTATATATATGAAGTATATATAAACATAAGATATGTAACATATATCTTATGATACTTATAATTATGTACATATATAATATAATATATATAATAATAGAATTGAAAAAAGTGCTCTGGGGTCCTGACTGGTATGGCTCAGTTGGTTGGGTATCATCCTGCAAAGTGAAAGGTCACTGGTTCAATTCCCAGTCAGGGCACATGCCTAGTCACTGAGCCTAGAGAGGCAACCAATCAATGCTTCTTTTGCATCAATGTTTCTCTCTCTTTCTGTCTTCCCTTCTCTCTCAATATAAATAAAGAAAACCTTTATAAAAAGTGCTATAGAAATCCTGAAGAGAAGCATGTGATCAAAAGCCTGCTCAATCAAAATAGAGGAAGGACACGATTATCTTTCTATTCTCTCTATAAAAATATTATAAAGTATGAAGAGGCAATAAAAAATATGCAGCTCCATAATATAGAAAACAAGCATTACAAAAGCATGTGAGATAGTTAATTTATAAAGGTTTGTTTTTCTGAATTTGAGAAAGTTTTTGTTGTCAATTATTTCTAGATAGTATTTTTTCATTTCAAAAAAAAACACTTTTCAAATGCAATTTTGCAAATTTTTTTTCATAAAGAAGTCTCCCACATGGTATAAACTTCAAATGTCACAGAACCTGAATCTACTTTGGTGCCTATAATTTGTAAAGCACTGCTCTGGGCACTGAGGATATATCAGTGAACAAAATAAAGGAAAAAACTCTCTTATGGAGCTATATTCTAGTTGGGAGAGATAAACAAAACAAAAAATATAATAAACAAGTAAATAGTATGTTAGTAGTAAACTGAGGAAGTTAAGCAGTACAGGTGAGATAAAACTGCAGTGTAAACAGGGTCGGTCTGAGTAGGCAGGCCTCACCGAGGTAGTAACCCTGCACAAAGACTTGGAGGAACTGGGTACTGATAATACGGGTGGACTCCAGTGTAGTATATCAGGTCAGTGGTATACCATTATTCACATATTCAGGCCCCACTTTAGAATATTTGAAGTGAAATAATCCCTTACCCAGCACTAGGAGGGTTAGGCAGTAACAGTTGGACAAGGGTTAAGAATGGAAAATAATACAATGGGGAATATTGTATTTAATAGAACATCTTGGGGGAGTGAAACCACCAAGGGACTTGACTGTTAAAGAGACTTGATCTGAGTAACTCTGAAGTTTGCATTGCTGGGTAGGGAGAGGCAAAGCTGCAATGCTCAGGGCAAGCAAAAGGCTGAGGCTGCCACTGGAGCTGTCCTCACCCACTGTTCTCCTCCTCGGAACGTTCAGCCTTTCCTCTACACGAAAGTCAGGAAAAGAGCTAAACACAAAGGTTTAAAGGGTATATTACTGGCCTGTCCTAGAAATAATAAAAATATGAGAAGTGGCCTATAATTGGGAAAATTGTTGACTTTCATCATGTTTTTATTAGGCAGCTGTGGTATAATAGAAAGATAAAGGACACGTCAGAAGTAGGTATGAGTTCTGACTCTGCCACTTAGCAGATCAGCCTTGGGCAAATCAGAAAGGGTAAAACTAAGTTTTATCATCTGCAAAATGGGGATAATAATGTTTCCTTTATGACAATTAGATGATTATGTTTAAATGCACTTTTTAATCAACAAGTTATACATTTGTTTGGCATAAAAATAAAGCTACAAGTAGTTCATAGTAACTAGGCAAGGATCATAGTTATGAAATATACAATTTAAATTGTAATTGTCAACAAATAGTTAAGACAGTGTAGAATATGTTAAAATATCTTCCTATAGTCTGTCTTCATGTAACTTCAAGAAAGCAATCCAATTCGACATCCTGTAATGGGATATTCGAACAAGAGACAGACATACATCTTGTATCTCAAAAGGCGAATAGGTATTTTGTTTTCTTACTCTCTTGAATGAATACTGATAAAGTGACCTTCAACCAAACAAAGGTTCAGTATCAGAAATAACTGGCTATTTTCTCCAAATTGCCAGCTAGGTAGAGTGATTCTTAAATGATACTTCTTGTCAGCAAGAAAGACAATCTCAAGAATGAATAAAAATAGCCTCTGTTAACAGCTGTGATATCTATAATTTATAAGCTGTGATCAGCTCTCAGATTGTTTTGGTGTCTAAACGAGAATGGATGTATGTTTGTCATTTGTGTATTTATCAATTCTCAGAAAATAAACTTTAGGTACATCTTATTTTTTTCTATCATTACATTTCTCTCTTTATATATAAAGCGTGATAAGTGTTGGAGGAATGTGACCTTGAAACTTTATCATGCACAGTATTAAAAATGTTCAACTAATCCTTAAACATTTATTATCAAACAGCAAATAATTTTTAAGCATTGAAAGATAAGGCAACATTAAAGAACAGGACAATATGGAATGAAGGAAAGGAGGGAGGGAGGCTGAAGAGGAGGGAGGAATACATAATCACTTCATTACTAAATTCTCGTCAGTCTTTAATACTGTATCTGGGCATCATGCATCTAGTTTCCGCTCACCTGCCCCCCCTTTTTACTCCCACTCCTATCTTTATCCCATTTATTCTTTCTTTACTTTGTGCTGTTACCTTGCCCTTGCTCTTCACAATCCATCTTTTTCTGTATGTATATGACTTTCTATGCTCACTTCATTCAGTCTCCCTTTTCATGTCTTTCACCATCTCTGCGCAGCTCTATCACAAACTATTACTACACTATTTATATAAGCATGTGTTCGAGGACGGTTGGGCAAACGCTGTGCTGTGATTTATTGGAGAACATTGTGTAAATTAGAACGAAAGCTCGGGAGGACAGAGTGTCTTGCACCGTCAGGACAAAATAACTGATTATAATGTACGGAGAGGAGGACGACTGAAGACAGCAGAGGATGTTCTCCATGAACCATGTCCTGTATCAAAAGCACGCAGCCCGCCACCTGAGAAACGTCCTCGAGGCTCTCCTCCGACCGCCCTTGGGTGGAGGCCCTTCCCCAGCGCTTCTTACCCGGTTTTCCTTAGACCCCTGTTGTTCTTTTCCACATCCCCTCGGTCCCCACACTTAGGGCCTGTTTCTGTTCAAATTCTACGTCCACCTCTTTCCGTTCTTGAGGACTCTGCCCTAATCTCATCCTCACATTTTCACGCCCTCCTGTGTCCGCAGTCACAGGTCCCACTCTCAGGTAAAGGGACGCCGTCCACCCCACCCTCGCACACCTGTCGGCCTCGCACCCACCCCGCCCCTTGCTTGCGCGCCCTCCGCTGCCCTGCAGCGCCCCCCATCGGGCCCCACCATCTGCTCCTCGCAGCGGGCCCACGCCCGGGCCTCCACCCCCACCCTGGGGCTCTCAGCTCGCGGGCCTCAGCCACCTGCGGCCCCGCCCGCGCCCCCCCCCCCCGCCCGCCGCGGCGCACTGGCGCCCCCTCCCGCCGGCGCCGCGCCCCGCCCCGCCCGGGCCCGCTGCACTGTGGGTAGGCAGCGCGGCGGGACCGCGGAGCCCTCGGCGGCGGCTGGCTGCAGCGGCGACTGAGCGGGGCTGCGCACGCCGAAGATGGCCGAGAAGCAGAAGCTCGAAGGGCGCGTGAAAATCGGACACTACGTGCTGGGAGACACACTGGGCGTCGGCACCTTCGGCAAAGTGAAGAGTTGAGTAGCGCCGGGGCCGCCGCCAGCAGCTCGGCTGTCTGCTGCACTGGAGCGCCGGCTCAGCCGGGGGAGCCCGGGCACCCCGAGCCGCGCGTGGCGGGCGGACGGGGGCTGGCGCGGGCCTGGCGGCAGGTGGAGCGGCAGGGCCGAGCGCAGCGGGGCCGGGAGGGCGGTGGGCTCCCCGGGCTCACCTGGCCAGGCAGAGGTCGCCGAGCGGGGACCAGGCGCGGGCGGGTGACCGGCGTCGCCGGCGCGTGTGAGGCAGCGAGGTGCTTCTGCCTCCGGGACCTCGGTGCCGCGTTCTCCGAAAGCCGGAGGTCGCGCTGCCGCGTCCAGGGCGCTTCCAGCTCGGAGAGTGTGGGGGCAGGACCGGGAGTTACGGGTGGTTGGATGGTTCGAGTTCCCGTTTAGTGTGGGGTGCCCTGGTGGGCGCTCTCCGTGGTGTTTCGCGCAGTCCCCACGGTGGTGGCCTCGCACTAGGACCCCTGCAGGGCTGGGGCCGTGCCCAAGGTCACCTGGAAAGCGGCAGAACGGGGCGAAGTGTAAAATGTCTTCCAGTCCCGCCGGCGGGAGGTCCCTGCTGTCCGGTTCGGTGGGACACCGACTCTGGGTGGGTGGGGCCGCCGGTGCAGGGGCTTCGCGGGGAGGTGGGGAAGCCTGTGTGCGGGGAGCGGAGGGCGGGAGGGCCGCTGGGATTGGGAGCCAAGGGAATTGCGGGGTCTCCGGGTGGCCGGCGGGGCGACCCGGCTCTGGGGGCGCCTGGCCAGGTCGGTGGCAGAGACGAGGCTCCCGGGGTTGGACCCGGGAGGGCGCCGGCGGAGAGGCCAGAACTGCTGAGACAGATGCTGCTGTTTGTTTTCGTTGAGGATAGAATCCCATTCAGAGCGTAGAGAAACAGGCTGCTTTAGAAAAAAAAAATTTTTTTTTTTTTTACCTCTTGCTAGTTAAGCATTAAACTTTCCTTTTTGTTGTTGTTCCCGAGTCACATGGGATTTAATTAACTTGTCCTCTCTCCAGAACTTGAGCCAGCTTATTAAAAATACTCTCCGTTTGATTGTTGCAGATCCAGAATTATAAGTAAAACGTTGGCTTTTTGGGTGGGGGGCTGTAGAAATGTTGGATAGGCTGTCTGGATATTTTATTCTGAGGCTCCTATTTTCTTTAAAATTTGTCTGTTAATCTTAAGTCTGTTAAATAGACAGAAGAAACATTTCTGTGGCAAAGATCAGCGTATTCCATATGTGATGATACCCTTTCGTTTGTTCAGAAAACCCTTTTTAAGCACCTGCAATATGCTAGGCACCGTTGTAGGCAATGGAGACATAGCAAAGAACAAAACCAGATAAAATTCCTCTTTGTGGAGTTTTTACCCAAGAAGGGGAAGACAACAATCGGCATATGTATGAGGAAACTGTATCAGGGAAGAGAGGCCAGGGTGTGTTGTGAGGATGGCAGTTTTCAGTAAGGTGTCAGGGGAGGCCTGACAGACAAGGTGGCATTTGTGTGAAGACACAAAAAGTTTGTAAAATTCTTTTAAGTCCCATGAAGGCTGTGAAGTTCTGGGTTATTTTTGGAAGACCTCATAAGTAGGGTGGGTAGTTAGGAGAGTATGTGTAGACTGAATGTAGGAAGTTCCAGTGATTGGATTAATTAATGCTTGAAATGTTGCCAGTGAATATCATTTTTGAGGACAATTGTGTTTCAACATTATGCAGTTACTCAAGCAAATGGTGTCTTTGCTGTCTGGACATGTCCAGGGTGTATAATTACCCTATGATCTTCCAAATCGTGTTAAAAATTTTGTTTATTTAAAGAATTCTTCAACTGTAATCTGAATGTAGACTGAAACACCCATCTAATCAACTGGCCCATTTCCAAAAATACAACTTAAATCTGTTTTGCATATACTACTCGAGCTGCTGCCAGGCACTGGCTTCTTAAAATATAAACCAACAGGGGGTACTTTGATTTGTGAGAACTCCTCTTCCTGGAGGACCCCTCTCCAATGAGAAACCATTCAGAGGGCGTCCCTAGTACTTGTTAGAGAGAGCCTCTCTAAATTAGATTGCGGTTTTCCCATCCAAGGTTAGAACTGGTACACTTTTTGGTTTAATACAAATTACAGAATTGCTGTAATCTAAGGTTACTCCATTAATTCTTCAAGAGACAAGAAACAAAAGCACATGCATTTTAAAAAACAGCTTGAGATATATTTTGCATATCATAAAATTTAATCCTTCCAAGTGTACAATTCAATGACTTTTAGTAATTTTAGCAAGTGGTGCAACTTTCATCTTCGACCACTTTTAGATTTTCATCACCACAGTAGGATCCCTTATGCCCATTTAGAGTTAATGCTCATTCCTACCTTCAGCCCGAGAAAACCACTGATCTATTTTCTGTCTGTATAAATTTGCTTCTCTTCCCACTTATAAGTGGGATCATTCAGTGGGGAGTCACTTATGACTGGCTTCTTTAACGGTGTTTTTGAGGTTCGTGCGCGACATGACATGGGCCAGTACTTTGATCCTTTTTATTGCTGAGGAATATTCCGGTCTGTAGGCATGTCACATTCTGTCTACACATGCATCAGTTGATGGACATTGCCTTTGGATTATTAGAAATAATGTGACCACAGAGTTTAATATGCATGTCTTTATGTGGACATATGTTTGCATATATCTTGGTTTGATAATGAGGAGTAGAATTGCTGGATCATATCATAGTTTTATGTCTGTTCCTGAGGTACCGCAGACTGTTTTTCAAAGTGGTTGTACTATTTTATTCTGCCGTCAGCAATGTGTGAGGGTTCTCATGTTTGCCACATTCTTGGCAACATTTGTTGTTGTCAAGTTGCCACTCAAATTAGTTTTTACTATATTCTAAGTTCTATATATGGACTTGATTTTACTTATTGCCCAAAGTGATCCTGAGTTTGGCATTAGCTTCATTTTACAGATGAAGAAATTGAGGATCAGATACTTTAAGTAAGTTTCCCAAGGTCACAGTGGTAGTGAGGGGCAGAATTGGCACTCAAATTTAGGGTTCTCTGACTCAGAGTCTGTGCTGTGTGAAATGTAAAGTCAAAATGCATTGTATGCGGAGGGACCCAAAAAAGCCCAGAATTTATTTATAAGAAAACGTGTATTTATTTTTCCATGTTTAAATCCTAGTCATCTTCAAAGTACTCTCCATTTGATGCAATATACCTACTGAGACTTCTTTCCACTGCTCAAAATGGTTTTTGAACTCATCAATTTTGATTCCTTTTAGTGCTTCTGTTTTTTTGTTTGTTTGTTTCACTCTTCCACATTGGCAAAATGTTTCCCTTTGAGGACTTTTTTCATCTGGGGAAACAAAAAAAGTTGCTAAGGCCAAGATTCAAGATCGGGTGAATAGGGATGGTGGGGCATGGAGGACATGCTGTTTTTGGTCAAAAACTGCTGGAAACTTAGCATGGTGTGGGCAGATGAGCTTGTAAATAACCCATTGTGAAATGGGCAAACGTGTTGAAAGAGTCTCCAAAAAACTTCATGGAAGTTGAATACAGCCTCTCACAATAATGCCATCCTGTCCACTAATTCAGATGGGTTCCTAGAACCCTCACCTAGCAGGGGAAGCCTGTACTACAAGGGATCCACCCTCCAGAAGATAATTCTGGGTTATTTGGGTTGTCCCTTGTATGTTATCTTGTGAGTTTCAAGTCTACAAGGATATAATTTTACATGTCCATAGGTATTTATCAAGGATTGAGGAAATACGGTTTAAATGTCTTTATTTTAGTTCACATTTGTAGAGAATAAGTTTTTTGAAACTCCATGTGTACACTTAAAATTTATATTTTACATTCCCAACTTTAATATCTCAATTCATTCTCTTTCTTATATGATGAATGTGCTAAATTCTAACAATTTTAATCCAAATGCATTAGAAATACTATGGACTTCAGATTTTTTTCTTATTATAAAAGAAACCCTGACTTCGATCACTAGCAACCTTCAGTACTCATGCTAAAGAGAACTTATAAAAATGGTCAGATGCCCCAGAAAGAACACTGGTGTCGGAAGGCATTAATCAGCCCTGAGTAGTAACTCCGTGGCATTACTCATTACATGGCTCTGGGAAAACCATTAAACTGTCCCGAGCCTGTTTCCTCCTTTGTAAAATGGCAGTAACAACACTTGGCCTACCTACCTTCTAGAATTCATATGAGAATTAAGTGAGTTGAGGTATATAAAAAGGCTTAAAAAAAGGTAAATTGCCCTACAAATGGCTCTTGTGAATAAATTCCACACCCTGTGTGATGTGTTAAGTGTTTGCTATGTTTAGAATCCTTCATTTCTGATATCAACCTTGAGACAGAGCTGTAATAATCTGTCCCTAGATTTTGGTTGCCTACATTGAGGAATGTTCTAAATGACTAATTTATTTGTGCTGTATGATACTTAATTATTAATACTCATGTTAAAATACAGTATCCGTTTTGGGTAAGTCATGGAATTTGTTTTTCAAAGGTATGGAAAATCAATAAAATTAGAATGAAGTGAAAATAATAGTGAATGTTTATATAAATTACTAGCTGAATTGATTTTAATTAAATAGTTCTAAATAATGAAGCTATACTCTTATTAAATACCAGAAGTTTAGTGTTTGAATCAAAATCAATTCAGTCATCTTTCTTAAACAATTAGGTAAATGATATGCTATTTAGATTTTTTTT